>CAOKZL010001824.1:0-399209 GCA_948472985.1 Iguana delicatissima
CTCAGGCTGTTCCTTTGCTCGTAGGGACTCATCCCAGCAGTAAGATTTTAGATGGGATGAGCGATTTCGCAGAGTTTGAGCTGTAAACTCGCGACAAATTGAACAAGCCTTTACGTTATGGGTTTCACCCAAACAGAAGAGGCAGTCACGGTGTCCGTCAGACAGGGTGACCTTACAACCACAAGTTGCGCAGTTTTTAAACAAGGCTGACATAGACGAGAGAGTCCAACAGAGGAAAAACTCAGAGGGAGGCGAAAAGCGGAGAAGAAGGAGAAGGGTCGATGAAGAGAAGTGGAGGAGGGGGAAGAAAGGTCTGAAATACCAAAATCCAAGTCTAAATACCAGAAAACGTAGTCAAAATTCGAGTCCGTAAGTCAAAGCTAAGAATACAGTCGAAGAAAAGCCAAAAAGACACTACTAAACCAAGAACCTTCTGTTCGCAACAGCGGACAAGAAAGAACTGAGGAGTGACCGTTGCTCAGTGGGCTGAGCATGCTCAGTAAGGGCATGGGGGAGGGGTTCCCACCAAGCTACTAAGCTCTAGAATCTTCCGAATGCTACCGCACATGCGCAAAAGCTTCTAGTGTGTGAGGCACAGAGACCATGAAGAAGAACAAAATCTTTCACAAGTACAATAGAAAGTTTGCTAGCATAGCATATTATTAAAAATTCAGTGGATAATTTTTTAGACTTCTTGTTTTGTGCCTTCAAGTAGTTTCCAACATGGAAACCCTAAAGCAAGCCTATCATGGGGTTTTCTTGGCAAGCTTTGGAGCGAGTTTGCCTTTCCCTCCTCTGAGGCTGAGAGGGTGTGACTTGCCTAAGGTCACCCAGTGGATTTCAATGGCCAAGCAGGGATTCAAACCCTGGTTCTCAGAGTCATAGTCCAGCGCTCAAACACTAGGTCATGCTGGCTCCTATCTTTAGATTACCTAGGAATATGTCAATCACATCAAGCAGGATCAAGACAAGAAAAAAATAACATTACCCAAATTACAAGAACTGTTATTTTCAGCTTCATGTAACATTTATAACAGCTATCAGAATAGACACATGCACAAATGGCCAGGACTAAGTATAGATAATCCATCAACCTCATTAATAAAAATTAACATTTGAAATATATCAAAATAGCCACCAGCTAATAGCATTTGAAAACAGACAGTAACATGTTAGTATTTTTTTAAAAAATCCAATCTATACCACAGGTAGGACCATCTCCCCCTGCTTTCACAGAGGCACAAGTACCAATTCACTGTACAAGAAAATAAAGCATCATACTTAGATCTTTTGTTGATAGATTTGAGGCAGGGGACTGTAAAGAAAACGCTTTACTACACACCTTTAACTTTTTTATCAAACTTTTTCTGTTTCATCTTCTCTCTGTTGTCTTGGCGGCTTTCCTTAGCTTCTTCTAATGCTTCTTCACTTCCCCAAATTTCAAGGGAACGTTTGATAACCTGCAAATTGTGGCAGATAATATTTTAAGTTATTAAAAAACAGTCCTTTGAATTTGTGATGCAGGTTTCTTTGCTGTGGTCTTGTGATCTCTTTCAGCATAATGGGATGTAAATTTGAGCAGACTGATATTTGTGGGGCACATGTCTAAAAGGACTCCTTGGGAATACTGGATTCTGAGTCCACTGACTGTTTTTTATAATCTTTTAAATAAACAGGACAAAGCAATTATTGGTAGATTCCATCATCAATTCCTCTGCCCACTCACACTTTATACAAAAGTAATGCTGTACTACTGGAGATACAGGGTGGCATCCTGTTAGTGACATATTGTCATGCCCTGGCATGACAGTCATGATCCACAAATTCCACTCTGAGGCAGACAGTAGTGTTTATTTGTAGCAAAGCAAGCAACACAGACCATTTTGTCTGAAGTTGCTGAGACTAAAACATACATGGAGCTCATAGGTTTTATATTTTCACATACAAATTTAGGTGCATAATGCTGTGATAGGAGAGGATCATAAATCTGACATCATCCCAGCTTCTTAGACATTTCCCAGACTTGCAGTTGTTTACCCTCCTTTCAGCCTTGGGGCTGGAACATATTTCCTGCCCCCTTATCTTTAGACACCAAGTAACCAAAACACCTTTTGGCACTTTTGTTTTCTCCTTCTCTGATCTTCTTCTGGAATACACAAGCAAGCTTCAAAGAGATATATTGCTGCAGTCAACAGTTAACACTTGATACTTTGTAGCACTCTAACTAAACTCTAGCATTGCTCCTCCCCTGACTACCCTACACTATTTCCACAGACATCCAGCAGATCCACTATGACAGGCTGTACATCCTGACACATATGCATGTGTTAAGTGTGGCTTACATACATATAGGTCTCTTTTTTTGACAGGATGCAGGACATTATTCTGTATCACTTTTCACTCCATCTAAAATCTCCCCTTCCCAGCACTCAAGCCTCAGATGGAGCTACTGCAGCTTACCAATGGAGAGAAGGAGAGGCAATTCAGATGATGAAGATGCAGCTGCTGTGAGCTCCCAGGGAAGGGAAATGAGAGTGCATGCCGTCTGTGAGTACACACTCATTTCTTCTTTCCTCAGAGCTAAGACTAGCTGCTTCTTCATAGTCTGAATTGCCTTCTTTCTGTCTAGTAAGCAGCTGCAGCACCAGAACAGACATCTGCCAGAGTGGAGGTGAGGAGGAGGACACATAACTGCATAGGTGGAAGGTTATATTCCGCCTATCATGTAGGATCTCAGCCACGGGCAAGTCACTCCAACCCACCAACAGCAATTTGTGAACAAGACTGCCTTCCTGGATTTTTTGCCCCAAATGTAAAAGGGATGCTACGAGATGCATGCTCAACAACACATAACACATCAATAACACATTGCAATCATGTCAAATGTAATGTTGGTAACAAAACAAAACAAAAAAATGGAATATGATAGTATCAGTTATCTGCTAACCCCCTCAACAATTTTCCCTCACGTCTAGAATATGTATGTCAATATTAAGCACTGGATCTTCAAAATGTGGCCATGGAGAACCAAATAGTAAGCATGTTAGGAATGTGATCCATCAAACAAAGGAAACCTGAAGAAACAGCACTGATCAGTGGCCACCAAACTGTCCACATTGGTCCGACACAGGAGCAAAGGGACTGGGGAAACAGTGGTCTTGACCCTCACCATATGCATCTCCCTTACACTCAGAGCTAGCCAGTGCCCACTTTTGCACACTGTGCATGGATAATATTTATCTCCATGGGACTCACAACAAGCATGCATGTGCTACCTACAGGAGACTTGGGAAATGGATTCCCCTGCTACCCCAACTGGTATATGGAAATGGAAGACAAGTTAAGTTGATCCCTTTCCTCTTCTATATCAGAGTAGGCAACTGTCAGAGTTTGGGGACTGCACTGGCCTAACAGGGAACCTTAGAAGGTGGTGTACTCAGACACACACACACACACACAAAAATAAAAAGTTTATCGAGTGGAAGGGCAATTTCACCATAGTTTTAGGTCCTGTGGGCTGTCACAGACCCAGGAAAGGCCTCTTTTTAAAACAGAAAGTGACAGAGAAGTCAACTTCCATTTTGCTTCCTATTAAAAAAAAAAGTCTTCGCTGACCTAATTGATTTAGGGGACAAAAAACATGGTGAAATTGCCTCCACATCTGGTAAACGGCATTAATGGACATTTTTGAGGGATTGAGGGGACCACAACAACAGTGTTCCGGGCTGCATATAGCCTCTGGGCAGCACTTTCTCCATCCTGTTCTATATCCTGGCAGTGTGTATGTGCAAAGGAGACTAAATAAAGTGGACCCTTTGCTTAAAAAAACAGGCACTGAGAAGCAAATCATACGCACTGTCAGGCTTCTCTATTTGAAAACAGTATCTTAAAGAGGAATGCCAGGCCATTAAAGTGCAATAATGATGCAGCAAATGCCACAAAGTCCATGACAATTCTAATTAAAAAATTGGACAGACGCGAAACTTTTTTATGGATTTGAGCTACTTTATGCAAATATTAAACTTAGCCCGCTTAGTTTCTATTAAACTATAACTGAAGATATAACAGGCTGTAGACAGCTATGTCCCTCTGCTGAAACGCAGTGGTTAAATGCCAGTACTGCAACCACAAGGTTGTGAGTTCGATCCTGCCAGGCTCCAAGGTTGACTCAGCCTTCCATCCTTTCACAGGTCGATAAAATGAGTACCCAGCTTGTTGGGGGCAATTAGCTAAAAATACATTGTAAACCGCTTAGATAACACTCAGTTGATAAGCGGTATAGAAATAAATGCTATTGCTATGCTGTTCTTATGGGCTTTCCACCCCTCTGGAACAGATTAAGGGCAGGGGAAAGCTTTCAGGGCACTAGATGGAGAAGGAGAATTAGTGAAAATCTCATTGCACTACAAACAGCTGACTCAAAGAGCCTTCCATCAGCATACGGTATCACCCATGGGTTATATCCAATAATCATTTTTAAATTACAAGGAACTAAACTGTCCAACTAGAAAGTGTGGAACTATAGTGGCTATGTCGTCAATGTAAAGGAGTTGTGGGTTTTTTTTGGGGGGGCTGTGTAGACCAGGAAGGCACAACTGTGGAGGGGCAGGGGCCATGTTTCCCACGTCATACCCCCACCATGGGCCACACTGTTCTGTTTCAGGTACGCCAGAGTGGATCTCATGTTACTTTCAGCTGCCATTTTGCCAAATTTTCAGCAGATTTTTTTCCCCTATGGTTTTGGGGGTTAGCAAGACTTTTGGACAGAAGTAAACCACTGCATCTGCAGCCATTTGGAGATTGTCTTAGTTGGGTTTTGGATGAAAAAAAATCACTCAAAAATCATGGGGAAAATTTAAAAAAAATTACAAATGTTGAGGGGCTTTGGGGGAACTTGAGGTCTGCAAAAGTGACCCCTCTAAGCTGCACTTTCCCCACTCTTGGTGGAGAATAATTTGAGGAACTAGTTTCAATACCTGCAACTTTAAATAAAGCTTCATGTCACCCCACTGTGGATTATGAGGGTTTTTCTTCAAAATGAATCTGAGCACTGGTTCCCGCTTGTCTAAATCACAGTCTTTCAGAAGATATTCTTGCTTTGCTTCAGTCCTTGTTATGAGTTTATGTTTATCTTCAACATCTCTGAAACATGACAGCACTCCAAAGTGAAACAAATATATTGTGTATGAATAGATCTATATTTAGTTACATACATTTCATCACAACAGCTGGAATCTTTTGCCCTGTGGGGTTTATCACGAATTAAGTGTACATATGATCCCAGAGTAACCTCATATAGCCACAGATTAACTTTGAACACCACGATTACTTATGCTAGAAAGCACTCCACACTACCATTTTTCAAGAATTACACCAAAGCAGAAATACAAGTGAACAGGATCAGTGATTCTGGTGTAATCCTAAACATGCTAGGAGCATAAAGCAACACTGGACACAGTGGAATGACCTTTCAAGTAGGCATCAATAGGACTGTGATGTTAAGGTCTAACTTAATTCAGTGCATGGTTTGAACATGTAAAACCTGGGCTAGGTTATGCCTCCAGTTTACTGGATGGAGAAGTATGCTTCTTGCGTGTATGTGTAAAATAACTATTATTGCAAAAGCTAGTATTTGCATGTAATGAGGACAGCAGTTAGAACATGTGTAGCATGACCCTGCACATAAGGTAGCTGCATTATGTTCAATGGTGCTTTTAATTTTGCAAGTGAGTTTAGAGTTCAGTACTAAGAAATAAGTTTCACTAAGTTCAACTGAGAAAAAGGATTGTAGTCAATATCCTTTTTCAACGCTGGGAATCATGCAATCATCCAGATAATGTGACCACTACTCCCACCAGCCATAGCCAGCATAACTAATGGTTACAAATGCTAAGAACTGCAGTCTGGCAACATCTGGAGGGCTGGATTATTGTAGGGCTAAATTATTGCTATCCCTGATATAATTTAATAACTTGGGTTGTTTGGGTTTCTTCCCTACATAGGTATGTTCTGATGTCCAGTTGTGTGTTAGCAGTATATAAAATATGTCCACAATGTACAAAATAACATTAGAAAATTCTGACACCCTTTTGTCCAGCTGAAATGTATGAAAATTTCCACCTGTCAATGCAATTTCATGATACCTTGCTGAAATGAACATCATAAAATAGCACTTCCTTTTACATAAAGCTGAAAATAATTTAACACAAACTTTTTTTTAAAAGTCTGCTTTTAAATACTGAATATGCTTATTTTTCCATTCTTTATTTGGTATACCTGCAATTATCACATGTTGCTAGATCAAAGTGGTTCATAAGATAGGAGTCCATGAATTCTTTACCACATTCTTCACAAATAAGGTAATCAAATTCTAATACAGGCCCTACAAACACAAAAACAAGTAAGTTTAAAGTGGTAAGTACATTCAAGATACTATAACAATAAGGCAGAAACAAAAGTGGGAAAGACATGACCTTCAACTTTATAATCTGGAATCTTCAATCTGATTGTTTTGTTGTCTACAAGTATTGACAATAAAGTCAAACAATTCTTATTTCATATTCTGCTCTGCTTTCCATTTCAAAAAGACATTGATTTCACCATTGCTTATAAGCTACTACATTCTCCCAGTAATTCTCCAGTATGGAGTGGTTCAGCTTCTTTTAGCATTTGCTACTCCCCTTAAGCACT
This sequence comes from Iguana delicatissima, assembly GCA_948472985.1. NCBI lineage: Eukaryota > Metazoa > Chordata > Lepidosauria > Squamata > Iguanidae > Iguana > Iguana delicatissima. The sequence goes on from CAOKZL010001824.1 coordinate 6,691, forward strand.
CAATCAGTCCATCTCTGGCAGCTTTTATGAAACAGGAAGGGCATGGGTCCAAAACATCTGTAGTGGTTCTCAAAACCTCACGCTGCACAAAGCGAAAAATAAGAAATCACACAGGACAAGCAGGAACTGAGGTTACATTCACTCAACTTGTATCAGCTATAGCACTGGTTCTCAAACGGGGGGCAGAACCTCAGGGGGCACAATAGCTACTCAAGGGGGAGGCAGGAAAATTCAGCCTGCATGTACAGAAAACATGAAAAAGAAGAGCAACCCTGTACGAGTGCATGTGTCTGCCGTTGAGGATTGACTGGTCTCTGAAAAAAGAGAGACGACAGTGTCTTCCCTGTTATGCCTTCCTCCAACTTTAGACATAGCAAAAATTGGCTTCCTCTTTTTAATGCTTTTTCCACTCCAAACGTTCTGTGATTGGAGCAGCAGGCACATGTCCCTTAGTGACCATGAGGCAGTTTCTTGGCAGGAGGGGGAGAGAAGTGAAGAGAGGAGGTGGAGAGTGCATTAAGATGGAGGGTGTGTGTGGCACAAGAGGCCTCAGAGAAAGAGAGGGAGAGAAAAGTGTAGGATAGGAGATGAGCTGGGGGGGAGTGCAACATGGAGTGGGGGGTGCATTGTCCTCATGTCGATATAAAGGGGTCATGAGGTAAAAAGTTTCAGAACCATTGAACTACAGCATCCAAGTCAGAGTGGATCTCAATGATTTTGTCTGCCAAGTCTCCTGAAAATTCTTCACAGCAGGCTGTCAAGTGGTCTTGGTGCGCAGCAGAGCAACCTAGGTGACTGTATTTAGGGATGCAGTTTTGCTTTTCTGGAAGCCAATACTCAGCTGGAGTTTTTAATCCATTTCTTAGTGAAGAGTATTTCAATTTTATCAGAACAATAATAACAAAAGTATCTAGGATGCAAGAGTAATTATGCACACACACACACATATGTAATTACATACTATTCAAAGCAACAAAATCAAGGCATAAGTTACCATGTAACAAGAATCAGCATTAAGGAACTTCTGACATTAGAGCAAGTCAGCCAGTGGACAAAAGAAAACAGTAGGTACTTTTTTGTTGTTATTGTTGATAGCATTTGGAAAGAATACATAAATAGTGATAGAATATGAACTTCAGAAAAGGTTCCATCCTCAAAAATGGCAAAAACTGTAGAATGACAGGACAGTAAACTAGGAATGCCACTTATCTTTTTAATCTCGCTCACTCTTCCTTAGAGAAGACAAGTACTTTCGAAATGTTCTAATACCCAAGGAAGGGAGAACTCTCTCCTCATTCTTATCTAGAGATGGCCTACCTTCTATCAGGAGACTTGGCTTCTCCCTACTGCTTCTGCCAATTCCAGAGGCCTGAATCCAGCATCCTTGAGAATGCACTTTTCTTCTGTTGCTGACAAGCAGGCCCGTTAACTGTACAATGAAGGACATTTTCATTCCTAACCTAACATTATTTGCAACTATCAACTCTAGATGTTTAAATAATAGAGTTTTTCCAGCAGTCCTTAGATAATGCTATGTAATTAAGGAAAAACACATACCAGTAGAAGAAGAGCATCTCAAGCTAAGAACAATAATCAGTGCACTCAAGCTGACACCTTCATCCAAAGCCCTTTGCAAAGTATTCTTGCTTGTGAGATGTTCTGTGAGGAAAGACACCATACATCTGGCATCTGGGCTATGTGTGTGTACACGTGCATATGCATCGCTCAACAACAGCCAGCCGTGTCAACTGAAATAATCCCAAATGCCTGTTTCAATATGGGAGGACATCCCAATCTAATGCACACACCAAATCAACTAGCATCAGCACAAAAGAATGCAAAAGAATTGTTGCTTTTACTCAGTTCCCTTTAGTCACTAAAAGTAGCCAGTCATAGTCATGTCTTAAGAATTCACCAGAATTTACCAGGGGGGTGCACAATTTTCTCCACTGTGTGCTCCTCTTCTTCCTCCTCTTCAAGAAAGAATCCTCCCCCTGTATCTATTATTTTTGGAGGAGCTTTAACTCTAGAACTGCCTAGGAAGGAAAGAAAGGCAACATTTTAAATACAGACTTGTACAGGAAAAATCAACTTAGGTATTCCTGGTACCTTAAACAGTTTGATAAAACATATTAACTAAACTGAATGTCTAATACTGCTCAGAGGTTAATACAAATTCAAAACCCAAAGAGACACTTGTTTCAAAAGTAGAATTTCCGATCCAGATGTATTTATTAGCCACCTACCTATCTTGCTTTTCATAAATGATCTCAGGGCAACGTACATGGCTCTCTTCCTACCTTCTCTTGACAATCTTGTGCGGCAGGCCATGCTGAGGGACAGCCACAGGCCTAAGACTGCCCAGTAAGTTTGATATCCTACCTTATCTCACTACACTCCTTCCCCATTTCAAGAAGTCAGCAATCTCACTGTGAAGGGAAATCTAACTGGGAGGACAGAAAAATACCACAAGCTGAGGCTTTGGCCTCTGAATACCTTAGAATAATATTTGCTAAGTAAAACTGTTGTTTCTGCATCATCTGCTCAGACATTCTAGCCTGGTAAAGCCAACCCAGAAACTATTTGGCAACCCCCAAGGATTTCTGTTCTGCTGCAAAACAGTAATTGGAATAAAACATCCCATCATGTGGGAAGCTAGGTTAAAATGAAGGATTTCACAGGACAGAAAGAGAGAAATAATGTCCCATTGTGGTCTGGCACACACAATGATTTTAAGGATTGCTGCATCACCTGCTGTTGCATATCATCCCAAAACGAGCTGGCAATTTATGTGTCTCTTTTTCCCATCCCAAATTCAGAAATTGTTATGTACAACTGATTCTAGCTATGGAGGTTTCATAAACAGGCCAAGTGTAAAAAAATCCAGTTGGGCCACTGTATCAGCTACTCCTTCCTTCACCTGGCCACACGCAACAGCTGTTACAAACTACCTGGACCTCATCCTGTCTTTCAGCCCCATGTATTATACTGGAGAGCACAGCACACCTTCCCCAGTAGAAGGGTAGGGCCTGGTAGCCAGCCTTGCCTGCCTCAGCATCAGTGCCCGCTGGCGATTCCGCTCAATCTTCGCCCTCATTGCTGCAGAGAGTGGGGGTTTCTCCCCCTCAGGAGCAGATGTTGCATCCATGAACAAATTCAGAGCCAGAAATCTAGAAACAAAAGACGGGCAGGTGGCAATCAGAGCTACAAGCTAAAGAGATGAAAGGTTTCCAGCCAGGCCCATAGTTGTCCTGTCAGCTCTGGAAATGTTGCTTTTTTTGGAGGCTAAAACTCCAAAGCTATTTCTGAACCAGGCTGTTATAGTGCTATTATAGGATGTTGAAAGTGGAATAATAGCACTGTAACAGTCTGGTGGGGAAATGGCCCAAGACTCCCTCAGCCAGCATGGCACTGTAGTCCAGATGAAAAAAAAAATTCCAAACTGTAGCCATAGACAGCAGAAACTGGAGGTGGAGTGGGAGGCGTCATTCAAATGGTTAGCTACTAGGTAAAGGGTGAGTTTACTGCAGAGCTTGGAGGGTACCTTTGCATATATTTGGACCCCTGCATATATTTGGACTCCTTCAGAGCTCAAGAGGCCACATGATGCAGCTAGACACCACTTAGCCCAACCAGAAGTCACACTGCATCATCTTATGGGCTAAATCTCTTTCTAACACTGGAGAAAAAAAAATCACTACCTTGTGCGGTTTTTGTGTCCCAAATGCATCATGGCCAAGGAGTGTGCCAGCAGAAAAAAAGGAGACTAGGCTCTATGTGTTTATAGATGCTCCAAGTTTATTCTTTTAAATAACCCATCTACAAGCATGTGGAGCCTAGACTACTTTTTTTCTGCTAGGTTAACACACATGCTTTCCAGTACTTATTCCTGCTCCAGCAAGGAATATGACCTTTGCTTGCATCAAGTCTCCCTCCACTTAAACTCAACTTTAACATCTTAAGAAGGATCCAGCTCTATGATCCTCCATCATCACAATTCTTCCCCTAAAATGTCTTTTAACATCCATGTCTGATGAAGCAGCCTGCAAGCTCTGAAAGCTTGCATGATGTATTTTGCATCTTTTTCTTGGCCTAATAAAGGTACCACCAAAATGTTGTGTTTTTTTTTCAATTTTGTTGTATTTTGCTGCATGGCCAACACAGCTATCCCAAATATGTACCTTTTGAATCATTTCTAGGGCCCTTTCATATTACCTAATTATAGCACTACGATTACACTTTAACTGTCAGCCAGAAAGCTCTAGTCCAGTGGTTCTCAACCTGTGGGTCCCCAGATGTTTGTAGACTTCAGCTCCCAGAAGCCCCAGCCACTGTGGTCAATGCTCAGGGCTTCTGGGAGCTGAAGTCCAAAAACATCTGGGAACCCACAGGTTGAGAACCACTGCTCTAGTCACTAGTGCCTCACCAAACTACAAACCCCAGGATTCCACAGCATGCAGTCACAGCAGTTAAACTGGAATTGTAGCCTTGTCATTATGCAATGTCAAATGTCCCTTAGTCCCCTTTCAGGTGCTTTTTTTTTTTTGTCCTGTCTCAGTGTGGGACCTTAGTATTAGCTGAATTGGAAGGCTTTGTATTTTTTGACTCATTTTTTTCCAGCCAAAAAATTAAGCCAGTGCTGAGTGCACTCAGGGGAAGGGTTAGTCCCCTGCTTGCAGGGCTACATGCAGCCTGCTGTCTGCTCAGTTCCCATTCCCTGAGGGGCAAATGCTCCAAAGATTCCAAAATAACCACAAAAATCAATAAATGTATTGTGAGCAAGCAAAAGCCTCCTTCATATGAGAAAGAATAGTCTATCCAAAACAGCAAAACACTCTGCTTTCTCGAAATACAAGTGGTTTATGTTTTTAAAATACATCATGCTTAAATCAGCAAGTTCAAGAATAATGATAAAACAAAAAGATCCTAATACCTCTGTTTTGAATCAGCCAAGATTCTAGAACTTAGAAGCAAGATGACTTGTTGCTAAACAGAAGTCTGTTTCCTTTTATTTCCTTTGATCAGCTCAAGTAAAGCAATTGTCCCCAAGTAATGAAATTTCCTTTTACATATGCTTTGGATTTCAAAAACAACCCTAAAATTCCAGGAATGGACCAGAAATACACCATGGTGAGGGCTAATAAACTTGGTATATTTGACCAAACACCATTAATTTTCTAAGAGGATCAACTCCACAAAAACTCTTCCTACTTACCTTCTTTTTGTTCCCTTGTGATATGCCTTGAGAGCCCCCTTGTGATACACCTTGAGAAGACTTTGTACGCCCCAAAGACATCCTGTTATTCAACATGAAGAAATAAGGAGAATATGTTACACAGTTTTAATGAGAATTTGTTTTCTGGGAGAAAATCAAAGCACGTGCTTCACCTTACCACTGAAACCATAGAGATGTGCCTGCAAGTAGCCCCTAATTTCAAAGTCTTAATAGGCAACAGTTTTAAGAGTGCACTAATTTTTCTGTAGTTGGACTTCTTATAAATTTGTCATTAAAACAGTAAAACAAAAATGCATCATAATTGATTTTTTAAAAATCTATTTATGACACAAGTATAAAAAAAAGTGCACACTAAATAACTGTTCCAATACATTTTCCTGGATTATGTAAATTGTTGCCACGTGGCTTCAAGTCTTTTCTATCATGGAGGTTTTTGGGGGCGGAATTTGCTGAGGGGGCCTTGCCCTGGTTTTCCTCTGAGTCTGAGATAGCGTGACTTGCCAAAGTGCCACAATAAAGCCGTTAAGCTACAGACGTGCCACATGCCTGGGGCGGAGGTTATTGCTGCAATGGGCCAAGGCTGCTACTTCTCTGGCAACTCAGCTCTGGCTAAACAAACCGACACACACTGGGATTCTGCTCCACAAAGGGTACCTCTGGATGAGATCCAAGGTAACACAAATACAAGATACGACACAAACTTGAGGACCACCACAGCGAAAACCCAGCCTCAGCGCTTCCTTTCACAGAGCTTCTCTCACTAACATCCAGAGATGGCCTTCTTTGCCCCCCCCCCGCTTCTCATGGACCCGCCCACACCGCGACGCTCTCGCCCTCAGCTCCATCCCGACCCGGCGTCTTCCAATTGTAAAAGGGAGGGGGCACGTACCCCGGCCCAGGTAACAATAGCAACTTACGGAGTCTTCCTGAAGCCGTGTGCGCATGCGTTTCACAGAGCCTGGCCCTCCTTAATGAGGTGAGACCGACCAAATGCCTGTGACCATAGAGTTCTGAAAGTATAGACAAGATAATCTTTTAATATGTCGGTGAGGCGCCATGTTTTCACGTGCCGCGGAAGGGCGAGCTGAGGGTTCTGAACGGAAGTGGGAGTTACTCATGTCTCCATCTTGTATCTCTTTTTGTGTTTTTAAAGTTTATTTTCCGGCATTTCGTGTATCAACGAAATCCATTATTTTCATGTTTCAGACTGATGGACTGTTCAGACTATGTTTCAGACTATTGCTTGAGTGATTTGAGTGGTTGACGATGGTCGTACAGCTCACTCTGGTTGAAGGTTGGGGATCAAGTGGAGGTTGAAAGAGTGGTTTGGAAAAACCCTGCAAGGTGGTCCGGTGGTATTACATCCCCAGTGCAACCTGTGGGCCAGGCTGGAGCCAAGGCCATACTTTATGGCCTTTTCCGCACTAGACTGTTACAGTGCTATTATTCCACTTTCAAGCTCCTATGGAATCCTGGGGTTTGCAGTTTAGGGAGGGGCCTCAAGGTCTAGTCTAGTGCAGAAATGGCCAATGGGTGCATGTAAAGTATTTGCCCAGTGCATCTGGGGGCGAGGCTGAGAAGAGTGGCATACAGTAAACCTACAGTGCAGTCCCCTGTATTCCCAGTTGCAGGGTGTGGAGCTGTTCTCCACAAGAACCCTGCAAGATCATCCACTTAATAATGCAAGTACAGCTGAAGCTGGGTTTGGATTCCCACTGAAAAGTTCCCCAAATAAAAAAAACTCCATATAGGTTGAAGAACAGGTCAAATCCAGTGCTCATTTGGATGCGGAAGCTTCCTGCACTTTTGATTTGAACACAGATATTCAAAAACAAAATGCATTTTTTTCTCGTAAAGCAAGTTAAAGCAGAAACCATTACTATTGCTATATTTGGTGTGGGGGGAGGTACCTACTGCCCAGTCACAGATCCTGTAAAATTTCATCTTTGTGTTTTCAGACGGTCTTTCTCATAATGAGAATGTCAAGTGACAATTCCTCAGCCTCAAAGGAAGGCAAAGGCAAACCCTCTCTGAACACATCTTGACAGGAAAATCCCAAAGGCACACAACAACAACATTTTGTAAACTCTAAAGGAAAAAAGCCCAAAATTTGTGGTGCTCTTGATTATGGACAGCAGAGTGCGCTAAAAGAACTGGTATACTCACTGGTATAATAACAACTACTCCAGGGTGGTAGGCAGTAATCTATGCACATTTGCTTGGACTAGGTCCCATTAAACTGAATGGGATTTATGTCAAAGTAAACAGGAATTGTTTGGATGGCAATTGTTTATAAGACTGAGATTTTTAATCTGCTCTTGTTTGATGTGCTAGGGAGAAGAACTGGATATTGAGAGCACTGTATTTTTTGAAGCAAAATTTCAAATAGAATGAATAGAAAGATCTCTAATGCACTAGTCTGATTCATGCTTGTAATCACACATATTGCTTATATACTATCCTTGAGGTTCATGTACTAACAAATGTAATGCACATCTGCACCATCTTTTGTCCTTTTTTGGTGGTGCATAAGTAGCTGCCTTCCACTCCCTTATCTTTCAGCTCTCATATTTTTGTATATCTTTCAGTCTTCCAGCTCCATCTCTAACTGAGGTATCTCAAGTATTCTGAACATTTCCCTTTGCTGCGTAACAAAGGGATCTTATGGTGACCCCATGAAATTTCAAAGGCTTTTCTCAGGCAAGGAGCACTAGAGGTAGATTAGGCCCTTCTTCTATACTACCTTTCCATGGTGGTGGGATTGCATACTCCTGTGAGGCAAGAGGCTATGCTGACAGCAGCAGTGCTGCTAGTAGGGTCTCCCATGGCAGACAGGCTTTTGCTGAGGAGTCACACTAAATGGGCCAAACAGCTGCCGGGCAGCAGGAGGAGTAGGAGTAGGAGTGGAGATGACAGTGATGGAGCATGTCTCAGAGACAACAGCAGTGACACCATAGCTAACTGCATAGAAGGAGGCATAGTAAACCCTTTTTATGCTGAAAACCCTATGATGAGACAATCCAAAAGGAAACAAGAGGTAATGTCAGAAGATGAGACTCCCAGGTCAGATGAGCTACTGGGGAAGAGCAGAAAATAATTATGAGTGGCACTGTGGCTAATAACACAACTAAACTCAAGCTGAAAGAATGTTCAGCTGTTGATGTGCTCAGAGGTAAAAGGAAAGTTTGAAGCTGTACAACCCCTAAGAACATGGAATGTGAGAAGCGTGAATCAAGGGATGCTGGACATAGTAAAACAAGAAATGGAATGTATAAACAATGCAATACTTGGAGTGACTGAGCTAAAGTGTATAGGAGTGGGATGTTGAGTCTGATAATTACCAATGTTTTACTCAAGAAATGAAATTCTAAGAAGAAATGAGGTGGCATTAATAGTGAGGAGAGATATAGGAAAAGCAGTCAAAAGATACAATGCAAAGTCTGGCTGAATCATGTCAATAAGACTTTAGGGAAAACCCTTTAATATAACCATAATCCAAGTTTATGCACTTGGGAGAAATGGATTACCAGGAACAAATGGCATACCAATAGAATTGCTTCAATCTGTAGAGACAGAACTAACTAAAATCTGTCAACAAATACGGAAAACAAAAGAATGGCCCACAGATTGGAAACACTCAATATGTATTCCAATTCCCAAGAAAGGGGTCACCAGGGATTGCAGTAACCATAGGACCATTGCATAACTTTCCCATACAAGAAAAGTTGTGCCTAGAATTCTACAACAAAGACTTCTACCATTTATGGAGTGAAAAATGACAGATGTCCAAGCTGGGTTCAGGAGGGGAAGAAGTACTAGGGTTCATTTTGCAAGCATGGGTTGGACAATGGAGCACACCAGAAAATGAGCCTCTGCTTCGTAGATTATAGCAATGCCTTTGATTGTGTAGATCATGAGAAACTATGGATCACTCTTAAATAAATGGGTGTGCTACAACGTTTGATTATCCTGATGTGTGACATGTACACAGAACAAGAGGCTACTGTTAGGGCAGAATATGGAGAAATGGAATGGTTTTCAGTTTTCAAGAAGGTTAAGCAATCTGTTTAACTTGTAACATATACAGAAAACCAGGATTAGACCTGGAGGAAGGAGGTGTGAAAATTGGTAGAAGGAATACCAACAGTCTAAGGTGTGCAGATGGCACCGTAGTACTAGCAGAAGACAGTAAAGACTTGGAACAATTACTCAAGTAAGTCAAGGTAGAAAGTATAAAGGCAAGTTTATAGCATAATATTAAGAAAACAAAAATAATGACCACAGATGATGTACATAACTTTAAAGCACATGATGAAGATATTGAAATAGCTCAAGATTTTCCATACCTTGGCTCAGTCATTAATCAGAATGGAGACTGCAGTCAAGAAACAGAAGAAGGTGAAAACTTAGAAGAGCATGGAGAAACTTGTCAAGATCCCAAAGTATAATGATATATCATTGAATACTAAAGTTAGGATTGTCCAGGCTGTGGTATTGTTACCCTGTTTCTCTGGGATCCTTTAAGGGGATTCCCAAAATCTGTCAAAATTGTGGGGAAAATCAGCTCAGAGCACTGCTTTAGCTTTACAAGAGGCAGGGTAACTTTAGCAGGACCTTTTGCCCTATGTATACAGAGTCAGATCAGTGAGCCAAACAAATTCAGAGTAAACCAATTAATATTTTATTGAGAAGTAAACAAATAAGACAACAATCACACCACTAACTAAATAAGAAATAGGAAAATAGAAATGAATTTAGGAATAAGCAATACGACCTGATCATGTAGTCCTGAGCAGCTGAAGAAGATGAGACTTAGTGGGATTCCTGGGGAGCTCGCTATGCAAACTGGCAGCAAGGTGGGATGCAACTCAAAAAGCGGCTCACTGAACTATCAAAACCAGGGGTTTTTATAACAAAGTTGTGCTGTGATTCATGTCATAAACTATGAGAACAAAGTTAACTTTGAAATGCACCAAAATGCTTAGAAGTGGATCAAAACATATCAATCATGCAGCCCAAGTGTCAATTGATGGACACTTTTTATGGTGTTGTTATGTATGGCCGCAAATCAGGTATCTTGTGAGATGAAAGGAATAGGTCATCCAGATCCCGGGTACAACAGCCAAAGCTTTGAAATGCCTGCCTGAGAGAGGGGAAGTTGGAATTCCCGTCATTAAACGACTGCTCCTTGTGTCTGTGTTTTTCTCAGGATCCTGGCAAACATATTAGCCAGGGTGCCATGGAAAGGTCAAATTATTTGATATCACAAAGGGATATCTAGTGCTATCAAAGTTCATGCCTAAATCACAGTTATAGTATTTTCAATTTCTATGTACGATTGTGATCTGCAAGACGTGAGCAGGGTGGTTGATGATAGGGTGATTTAGAAGTCTGTCATCAATAGAGTAAACAACAAACATACAGAGACACCTAAAGCTGCAGTTTGATGGCATGCTTGGGTTAGTGAGAGAGACTTTTTTTTTCTGTATGTTACTCTATAAAGTGCCCACTTCAGAATTCAGAGAAGGGCAAGAAGTTGCTCCATGCACATTGTCTCTTGATTCTACCAACTTAACATAAGACATGTTAGTACAAGGATTTACATCTCTCATGGCTGCTTCCAACTGCCCCTCACGCCCATGTTGCAGTACCTTTAACAGCAGTTCAATCTGCCACCATTATCAGGTCATGAGAGCCTTATGCAGATGGTAAACTGTCATGTAAAGCAAGGGGGAAGTCATGCGTATGCACCATTTATCCAGCTTAGCTTTGACAGAGGACTTACCTGTTAGTCTTCACAGTTGCAAAGAGAAAGCAGTATGCATGCTGATGGCACACAGATGTAGGCTATGTGCAGGTGATTTTACACTGAATAGGTGGAAGTTGGGAACAGGGATGGAATATATGGTTTCATTCCCCTATTTTCCCACATCTCATAACACACCTTATTAGGTATGTCTACATCCTGTGATCATTTCTGTGAATCAACCTATTTTTATGAAGACATAATGATTCCCCCCAGTCGTTTGGAAACTCTATCAATAATGTCTCTTCTGTTAGAGACTAGGATTGCCAGGTCAGCAACAGCCCATCTCCTTAAGCTGCAGGCACAAAATCTGAGACCAGGGGCAGGACTTTGATATGACAGGCAAGGAGACAAGGGTTGGGAGTCAGCAGCTTCACACCTGATAGTGGAAATGGGCATGAGGCCAATGTTACTTTGGGTAAAACCCACTAAATAGTTCGTATGGGAAAAGGTCAAAGGGTTTTTTCCTTTTTTAGTAGTCAGCAAAATGTACTCAGTATCTGCAACAACTCCTGCTCGTTCATGTTCTTGTTTGAAAATACTGCTCAACCAGGTATTCTGTGTAGACTCTGTCTCCCATTTGCTGCTAGGGCAATGGGGCTTTTGGCAGTATAAAGGTTTCCTGCATGCCTCTATCCTACACATGCTGTCCCTCTAGAACTTTCTACATTTGCTTAATCACAGATGTTTATGCATGGTCATCAATGAGTCTATATTCCTAAGCAATCCCATCACATGAGCACAGAAACTTCCAAGTGTCTGTGGCCATTATGTGGCTGCCTTCTTCCTTCTGTCCTTGCCTCCTTCTCTCCCCCAAGATGTAGAGTGCCAGCTCTGATGAGCATCTTCTCTAGTTGAAACCTTCCTTTGGTTAGTCAAGGCTTAGGCAGTCTATGTACATATGTTCTGAATATACATTTCAAAGTAACTAGTGAAGTTTTAGTTACGAAGCTTCATGTGGAGCCTTTGCCTTTACTTTGCTGAAGTCAGTTTTAAGAGACCCTAGAGATTCAGTGCTTACCCCTTGCAAATTCTGTTGAAGACTGACCCTTAATTGAACCAGTCTTCATTGTACTCTCCAAAAAAGGAGGCTAACACCCCAAGAATTTATCTGTAACCTAAGGCCCTTTTTTCGGCACTAGACTGTTATAGTACTATTATTCCACTTTCAACGTCCTATGGAATCCTGGGGTTTGCAGTTTATAAACTTGGGCAGTTTTATTGAAGCTTTGCCTCACTGCTGGCAGGGCTTGTGCAACAAGAAAGGCTCAGGGATCACAATGCTGATGCTCCTTTCCCTCTGTCCAAGTGGCACAATTGGTTCTTTTCCCATTCCCTCCCCTCTTAATCCTGGGTTTTTGGTTCCTCAGCACTGTACAAGTGCAAAACGCGTACATCTTTAGGTGGAGCCCTGGTACCAGCTGGAAGAGGAGGCAGATAAATGCCTAAGCTATAAAGCCATCTGGCATACAAAAAAAACAAACCCCAGCCTCCTCCTGCTGAGATTTGTCTCCTCACCTGAAGACCCCCAAACCACAGCAATTTCCTGAGACTTCAGCCAGCATCCTGAGACTTTGCAATCCTACTGAAAATAAATCCCTCTTTTATCTCTATATAATGTAAACTGCCAAACAAATTTCCATTTCTGTTGCTACCTGATGGGGGCCACAATTTTATATATAGTTTAAGCTGTCTTTCTGCTTCATTTAACACTTCCCTGCTATTGTCTGTGAACTTGGCTGGTAGACTGAAAAGTAAGTTAGCACATAAAGTGCTGAAAGCTGCTACTCTAGAACTGAAAAGGATAAGATACACAAGTAGAACTGAAGCATAAATATCTAAGGACAAAACTTGGCACATTTCCCCAGCAGGCAATCTTAATGCATGTTTGTTATTCTTTGTAGTTACCAGAGAAGAAGATTGAGGGAAAATGCAGGATGTGATTTTTTTTTAAAAAAAAGAAAAAAAACCTGTGTGGTTTATCATTATTGCTGTAACCCACAGTGATTTTTTTTTTTTTTAAATCAGGTACATAAACATCTCTGGACAAGAAAGTGACAGAGGGCTGATTCAGGTAAAACTTGGAATCCTCTTCCTTGCTTCCACTCAAACACAAACACATGCATTCTTCTTGCTATTTTTGCCACCAAAGTGTTTACCACACTTTGTCAATAGGTAAAAACCTATGATTTACTTACTACAGTAGTTAGATTGTCACACTGCTGCCAAAGATCCCTTTTTGGGCTTCCTATACATCAAAAATCTTTGGGCATGGTAACAAAATGCCACACATAAACTGAGACTGATGAATTCCTTACTTTAACTGTTTAGAAGCTACCTCTCCCACTGCTTAGCACATGTGTGTTCGCACATGACTAGGCCCCAGGATTTGGTGGAAGAGAGTTCCTTTTTTCCAGGGCCTAGAAATTTAGGGGAGAAGATGCCCCAGACTGCAGCCACATTCCCATGGGGAGAAAGAGCAGAATGAAACTAAATTCTAACTACACATATTTGTGGAAACATACTCCCCTGCATCTAATGTCTCAAATTTTGTGAGATTTGCCAAAGCCAATCAGATGCAGGGCAAGAGTGGAAAAAACAACATTCATAGCTGTAAAAGACTAGGCTGCCCCCTCTGCCTAGCCACAGGGAAAGTTGTTTTTATTTGAACAGGCATTTGATTGATTAAGGTCTTAATGGGATGCCTGTGCTCTACCTTTATCATTGATGTCATGCTTTTAAATGATTCTACATAGTTTTAAAGTACTGATGTTTTAATTTGGCAGTTTTTGTCTTTTAACTTTTTTAATCATTAAGTTTTTTTAGATGACTTTGCTTTAATTCATGATGCCATCAGTGCCACATCAGGCGAAAGGAAGGATATAAATAAAATAAAATAAATTATTGTGAGTTCCTAGCCCAGGCGTTTCTCTAGGACAGTGGTTCTCAACCTGTGGGTCCCCAGATGTTCGTGGACTTCAGCTCCCAGAAGCCCCAAGCACTATGGTCAATGCTCAGGGCTTCTGGGACCTGAAGTCCACAAACATCTGGGGACCCACAGGTTGAGAACCACTGCTCTAGGACATCAGGAGAGTATACTCTTGTAATCTGAAAGAAGGAGGGTGTTGTCCTTCACTTCTCTATGTGTCTTGTACCTCTCAATAACTAACTAGTAATTTCCGCACTAGTCTGTTATAGCGCTATTATTCCACTTTCAACATCCTATGGAATCCTGGACCTTTGAGGCCCCTCCCTAAACTGCAAGCCCCAGGATTCCATGGGATGTTGAAAGTGGAATAATAGCGCTATCACAGGCTAGTGCGGAAATTACTAGGTAGTTATTGAGAGGTACAAGACACACAGAGAAGTGAAGGACAACACTCTCCTTCTCTCAGATTACGAGAGTATACTCTCCTGATGTCCTAGAGAAGCGCTTGGGATGCAGAAATGGCCCCTGTCTCAGATTCTTTGGGTACAGCCAGTAGAGGGGAGGACAGCAGGGAGAGACAAAGTGTCATAGCACAGGGACATTGATCTGAAGGTGGGTGAAAACTGGTAGTATTTATGCCCCCAAAATATATGGGAATAAATGTCTGCTTCATAATTGTCATACAGAACTTTCTGAGAATTTACCTATTGAAATGTTGCAGCCAGAGAAGGGAGTTTAACCCCACTTTTGGAAAACAGTTATTAACTGTCCCACTTATTATGGCTGCACTTCTTTGCCCCCTAACCTGCAAGTAAAGTGTACTAAATTCAATGTGACTTACTTGAGAGTAGACATGTATTGTATTGCAGTGTACAGAATTTGTATATGTAGTACTTGTCAATAAACAGATATAGTATTGCCTTGTATATGAGATTTACCAACATCAGCAGCAACAACAAGAACACAGCTGTTTTTTGATTTTTATACATTGCCAGTGACAGCAAGCCAGCACTCATCAAATACTTCAGGGGCTCTACTGTATGGTAAGAACAGTTAAACTGTCTACCTATTTTGTATGTTGAGTGCAACTTTTGGAAGAGAAATTGACTTACGCCATTTCCGCACAACACTCTTATAGTGCGATGATTCCACTTTCAACCTCCGATGGAATCCTGGCCGGCCCCTCCCGGAACTGCAAACCCCAGGATTCCATAGGAGGTTGAAAGTGGAATCATCGCACTATAGGAGTGTCGTGCGGAAATGTTCTTACATGAGATCATTCTCTTCTTGCAATGAAACGAACCAGCAAAGTAAGGCTTTAAAATGTATCGGCATTTCTATAAATAGTTGCAGCAGCATTAGTTCATTAGAAGTTTTCTAAAAACTCAAAAGATGGACAAGATAATACCTTTACTGGGACCAACCGAAAAGCTTAGTGTGACTTTTTCAAAGCCTCGTGGGAGTTTTTCCCCTGGATGCCAATATTAAATGATGATGATGATGATGATGATGATGATGATGATGATGATGATGGTATGCTTGCCAGGGGACTGTATGTTTATTAAAATCCCAGTGTTGGTCATGGTGCAATTTCAAAAAAAAGCGGGGGGGAATAAGTTCATAATTAAAGTAGGAGCTTCTCTTTTATTTTTCATGAGATTATACGTATAGGGTAGGATTATACTAGAAGTGTGAGAAGGGGTCGATGTCATCTTTGTACCAAGCGGGTGGTCTGTGTTAATCTTAGCAGACAGATCAAAATTTCATTTCTATAGTACAAACAGTGGTTTCTTATAATTATTACCAGTATAGCAATATCAGCCGAAAGAAGCATCAGCTGAGCCAGGAAGCAGCTAGTTACAAGTTACTGATTACTTGCAGTTAATTCCTTATTCTGGTGAATTGTTCCTATTTTCTATTACAGTCATTACTTAAACTTCACTTCTTTTACAATGTAACTGTTTGCTAAATCCAATGTTAGCTTCAACTGGAGTAGACTCATTGAAATGAACAGGATTTGTTAATCACCACACATTGATTTCAGTGGATTTACTGCAGTTCCAATAAATATTTGCTTTAGTCTGGTAAATAAAATTACTTATAGTGTGAGCAGTCACTTCACTAAATGCTGGAGCAAGAATATCTCCTGGTTCAAGTGCTGGCTTATGCTGAAATGGCTTGAAACTGCGGCTGCAAATAATTACTCTTAAGAGCAGCCATGTAGCTTGGAGTGTGGGTGGGACGGCAGGGGTAAGTGGGGGCGGAGGGGTGTGGCATGGCCATGTCATGCAAGGGCACGGCCACGTCACACAGGGGCATGACTGTGTTGCATGGGGGTCGTGGCCGCATTGCACAGGGTCATGGCTATGTCGCATGGGGCACCCCCCAAAAATTGCTGCCCTGGGGTGGACCGCCCTCTTCAGCCCCCCCCATCCATATGCAGTGCTTAAAAGTAATGTAACCTCCAACATTTCACAAGTGAACACTGGGTTGTGTGCAGCAAAAGTTATTAATGAGGAAGAATAACAAGCTAGGAGAGGCTGCAGCAGTTTGCTTTTGCCTGAGCCTACTGGAAAGGCCAAGATTCCACCCTTTCCCTCTTGTTAACTGAGTGCATTTGCATTTCATCCTTGGTTTCTTCCATTGGTGCAAACTAAGGCCATTTCCACACTACACTGTTATGGTGCTATTATTCCACTTTTAGCATCCTGTGGAATCTTGGAGTTTGCAGTTTAATGGAGGGGCATTTGGAATTCTCAGCCAGAGAGTTCTTTGGCCTCAGTAAACTACAAACCCAAGAATTCCACAGGATGTTGAAAGTGGAATAACAGCGCTATTACAGTGTGGTGCAGAAATGGCATAAGTTCAAAGTGGGAAGAGATAGAAACTGGGACAATTTAAAAAGCAGATGAAAGAGTGGGCTGACAGAAGATTACCAGTAATCAGGACCATTTCTGCCAAATTGGGACAGTTGGAGGGTATGAAGTAACTTCTCCAACTTTGCAGGGAACAATTCAATAAATGAACAGGGCCTAAAAAAGCCCAGGTGAGAAGCTGAGAAGACTGTCAGAGCTAGCAGTTCTGTTTACATCTTCTGACCGTTCTGATACATCAACACTGTCAAGTGCAAAACTTTCACTGATGGTCTGTACGTTTGCTGAAGTTTGTCCTTTGTTTGTTATTCTGAAGAATACAGCTGTGGGCTAGCTCCAGAGAACAAATTAGTAACTAGCTAATCTCATCCCATTCATGTACTCCTTGAAAAAATGCTCCTCCCCTAATCTTGATGTATGGGTTTTTTGTCAGCAGCATGAATAAGCAGAAAACTGAACTTCACCACCAATACAGGAATCTATTGTTTTGTGAATGACAGTTTGAAAAGAACATGAAAAAAGCCAGCCCAGCGGCTGTCAGCTGAGTGAAAGCATTCCTTCTCTTGACTCTGGGTGGTCCCCTTGGAGGCGGCCATCATTTCAGTACCATTCATCACAAAAGAGGGAGCAGCATGTGTGTACCAAAGCAGAAAAATGTAATTAGCTGACTTTTCAAAGACCAGGTCAATGATGACATGGTTGTTCTGCATATTATAGACGTTTACTTGCAGTAATCTTCTTTGGGGAACAAATTAATCAATTCAGTCAACATGGAAAGCAAAAGCAAAATCACGCTTAACTGTTTTTAGTGTAGTGATTAATACATAACTTGACAGGCTATATTTATTTTCTTCCAGTTCTCTCGGCCTCTGCTCATTTGCTATACCAGTACTTTTTCTATGCCTCCCCACTTCCAATTGCTTATCTTCCTTGTTATCACCGTGAACTGGCCTGGCCTTTGGTAACCTTTAGATATCATTTTGATATCATAATTTGGCCCTGCTCTGCCACCAGCCAAGTGTTTGTGAGGCCACCGAACAAGTGCAAAGCTAGGTATGGCTATATTTGTTTACACCAAGGCAAGCCAGATGCTGCCAGATCTGCTTTAGGGGACCTCCCGAAACAAACAACTTCCTTACTAAAACAAAGAGACCTCTGCCCTGAGAGGGCACCCTGGCGAGCTGAGTGCTTAACTGCCAAGCTAGCCGCATTTACATACTGGCCATACTATTGTCAATTCGGTCTATAACTCAATCATTTAAATTCTGACCTTTCGGAGATATTGTCTCCTATCCAAAGCTCATTGTTTTACCCAAGACCAGACTTGCCCACGGTCATGCCTTCCCTTAATAAAAACCCCCAGTCCTGAGAGTTCCTCGGATTTCGCTGAAGGACTTCACCGGACTTCCATGCCGCCTTGCCGCCGCTTCTTCTGCGAATTCCGCTCGGCCGCCGTGCTGGGTTTCCTTCTCCCCATTGGCTTTCTTCAGGATTGCGAGAAAGGTGGTGTATCACCCATTTCCCCCAAAACTCTATTTCCTATTTCTAGTTAGCAAGTGTGTTTGTGTTTTTCTTAACAATTGCTTAATAAATCTTATTGCTAGTTTGAACTATTTTGCCTGCTCACTGACCTGACGCTGTATACATAAGGGTAAAAGATCACCGCTAAGTTACCCTGCCTCTTGTTAGCCAAGAGAGTGCTCCAGCTAATTTTCCCCATCTTGTTATATTTGTTTGGTTGTTTGGGTGTCCCTCACGGGACCCCCCAAGTCACAGGGTAACATCCTCTTTCTGTTCCTTCCTCTTCCTGTGTTTCTTCTCCAGTCTGAAACCTAAAATGAAAGATCCTAGGGGGCAGGGACTTGTGTTGGTGGCTGTTACAGAGCCACAGATATTTATGATGCTAGATAAATAACAAATTTTAAGCAATGTTTCCCTCTGTTTTGATAGCAAGAGTCTTCCAGAAAAGAATCTTTTCCCTTAGATAAAAGTTGGAGGTTCACTTTGCTCTTTGGATGCTTCCAAGTTTGAGGACTCCTGTTCCTAACAGTTGAAAACCATTATGCTGTTCTTCCATCTTCTCTTTCATGGATTTTTTCTACTGAAGAAAAAAAAAAACCAATTTGAAGTGATCTGGGACCTGCAAATGGAACAGAATGAAGTCCAGATGTTCTGAATGAAGGTCAGCAAAAACTTCATAAAGCACTCTTACATTAAAAGCAGGAGAGGTACTTGCATTTTCTCAGGCAGCTTCCAGAAAAACAATCAGGCAAGTTCCTTGTAGCACCATAATAGCCCAATTAATATCCCTCTCCATACTCTACTCCATGGCATACCTCTTCCTTCAGTCCTTTCAGCCAGAGGATGGGTCTTAGCTTCCAGAGCAAAGGCGATGGTTCTGTGGCTGTCAATTTTAGCATGAATGGCATTGGGGCACCTTTGTGTGTTCTTACTCCTGCTGTTGGGATGATGTCACTGCCCCTATTTTATCAGAGTCAGATGGGATCAAAATGCTGCAGAGGGCTTCTTCATGCCACCTGAAGCATCTAACAGAGCCATTGGCATAGGAACAGGGGATGAGGGAGGTGTTGCACCCTGGGTGGCACTTTTTTGGGGGCGCTGCCACTCTTTGCTTGCCCCTCCGCATATCATTGCCCCACCCCCATGCCTCATCATCTGCCCCCGTGCGCCATCACCCCCCCAGCGCACCATTGCGCTGCCCCCATGTGCTGTCACCCGGCCCCTGTGCCTCCGCTGCCACCCCTACCCTGCTCATGACAAGCTACACCACTGAACACAGCAGCTTAAATTGCCTTGAAAGGCATTTCAGCTCTTCTTGTAGCAGCTCACAGAATGCCCCACCACCCAGTTTGGAATTACTGCTTGACATTAACCTCTCCATTTGTTTCAAGGCATTTGTGGATCTTTGCAGCTAATTAAATGAAAAGTACAGAAAAATGAGACATTGCCTCAATGGAAAGGCCAGGAAAACAAGGACTGCACTTTGTATCTAGATTGGACCTAACATTGACAGTGCATCTCTGGCCCACCTCTGAAGGTGCAGATCTTGAACAAACAAAGTTCTTCTAAGAAAAGAATGAGGTGTGCTAGGAATTCAAAAAGAATGAAGTGAGGGGGGTGGGGTTCAGGGTGGTAAGAGTGTGCCTGTCCATTTAGCTTGTCTGGAGCGTTAGCTCAATAAGCAAATGGATGGATGGATTCTGCAGGATTTCGATAAAGCCAGACGGGAGGACATGATGTTTTCTAAATTGACTGCTAGTGACAGAAGAAGATCTTCATTCCTTCTCATTAGATCCTCTAGTTCACAGAAAAGAAGTTATTTAATGTCAACCATTTCTTTAAGGCCTAAGTAGAAATTGTCTATTCACTGGTGCCATTCATTAGAAATGATCAGATGGTGAATGGCATCACAAATAATAATAATAACATTTAATATTAATTGTACCTATCCAATGCAATGCTGGTGCTCTTGGTGGTTCCTGCACATTATTTCAGTAATTCATATAGCAACCCTGTCAGGCTATAATCATCTTCCAGCGCTGGAAGCGTGAGGTGGCAAATGACCCCCACCACTCCCACAGCTGTGTTGCACATATATATAGGTGTTTTTTTAAAAAAGGTCTTATTTTTGTTTGTGACATGATGACAACAGGGTCCATTTAACACAGCACAATCAAAGTGTGGCCTGTCAGTTGTCACAAAATTATAGCAGGGGAGGGGAGGGGAGGGGAGGATTTCTGGCCCTCCCTGCCAGAAATTTAGGTACTGTGGGGCCCACTTCCGCCACATTTTGGTCTGATAAGTAAATGGGGATCAGTAGAGCAGGATGGTGTGTTTCTTGCTAAACAGTAAAATAAAGACATCACATAGAAGTGCCTTGAAAAATATATCTGCCCTAAATTATTCCTCACTATGTTAAAGCATTCACTATATTCACAATCATAGTGGCCATTTTTTTTCTTTCTTTTCTAGAGCACTTGAAGGCAAAGGATGAAACCCTTAGAGGAACAGAAACTCTGTTGTGCACACTGAAGCAGGCTGGCTGGTTGGACAGGAGATCTATTATTCAGGCCTGATTTCAGATCTCCCAATGGATGCAGCTCAGCATGAGGCTTTTCCATGGTTTCTGGGAAGAAAAATCAAGCCAGCAGCCAGCAATCAGAATTAGTTTCCAGTGGTTTAGTTAGTTCTTTATATGGCAACTAGTTAAAAAGTGTTCCCATCAGTGTTCACAAGGAAAGAGGGAAAATCTAAAATTCAGGAATAAACCTAAAAGGCGGAGACCCTCAGCTACTGAGTGCCAGTATGCAGAAAAGGTAAGAAATAATCAAATTAAACAATAGTAACAATAATAAGAGCCAGTGTGGTATAGTGGTTTGGGTGTTGGACCAGAATACAATTTCCCTCTCATCCATGGAAACCCACTGGGTGTCCCTGGGCACATCACACTCTCAGGCCCAGAAAACCCCATCCTAGGTTCACCTAAGGATCACCATAAGTCAGAAACGACTTGAAGGCACACAATAACAATAACAACAACAACAGATTTGAACTGCTACTTTGAATCAGGATCAGTTCCATCCTATCAATGCAGTTTTTACACCAAACACAGGCAGTGGTGTGTAAGCTTGATAAGAGGACATAGTGTATGTTTTTCAGCTTTAAAATAAGGGCATAATTTAATTTGTAAAGGGAGAAATGTCCCTTTAGAGCCCATGGACATTATGAGTTACAACTCAAGAGGCCAGTGTTAAACCTCCCAAGAAGTTAAGCAGGCGAGAGAAAAGCACCTGATGTTACATACTCTGTTGGCAAAAGCGGCTTCTGTTTTGTTGTACAGCCAACATTTCTTGAAAGGTGCCACTAATCGAGCGTTCTTTTTGCCCTATTGTGGCCAGCTGAATGCTTCTGCAAAGTTTACAGGCAAGGCAGGAAGGCAACAGCCTTTTCATGCTTTTATGTAAAGGTATACTGTCTCTGAATATGGAAGTTCCATTCAGCTTTCATGACTAACAAGCGTTTGTCAAACCAGCCCTCCACAGATTTGTTTCATTTTTTAAAAAAACAATCTATGTGACTTACAAAGAAATCTTTGGCCAATTCCACAGTACACTGTTATAATGCTATTATTCCACTTTCAACATTGTATGGAATCATGGAGTTTGCAGTTTAGGGAGGGATATTCAGAATTCTCAGCCAGAAAGCTCTTTGGCATCGGTAAACTGCAACCCCAGAATCCCACAGGAGAATGAAAATGGAATAATAGCACTGTAACAGTGTAGGGCAGAAATGGCCTTTTCGTCTTGTGGCAATGAATTCCATATGAACTGAGTGAAGAAATACATCTTTTCTACTCTCTTACCTTACCCATTGGGGCAGTAAATAATTTTTAATTGCGGAATACATCATTTTATGGGGGGGTGTTAGATGATAATAGGTATTATTTCACTAATTTAATAATGTAGCAAGCTAACCCTGAAGGTGTTTAGCCTTCTTCTCTTCATTTTGCTGAATGGGGACATGGATTTCAGCCCCAAAGTCCTACTCTTATTGTAGCACGGTCTGCTTTTTTTTCTGTAGCACCAGTGCATTTCACAATATGAGAAAGGTGCCTCCCTACAACATTTCAGTCTGTTCAGTTGCATCCTGGAAATTCTCCCTGTTCTTTCCCCCTTTAATCATCTTCTTTTCCAACCCTTTTAAAAAAGAAAGAGTGCAAAAAACCCTTTTGTTTCCCCATTTTGGAAATGTGTTCCACTCTTATCATTTTAGCTACTTTTCCTATATCTTCTCCAGCCGTAGGTTAACCACCACAACTGTACCTAACATTTGAGTGCTACATGATAGATTTATAGAATGGTATTAGGATGTTGTGTGACCAAGTTTCCACATACTACTCTTCTCATCTAAGCAAAACCTCTGGGTAAGCTAGGCAGCACACAAGCAATGCACATACGCATGTGGAATGTCTCATGGAGGGCAGGACGGAATCCAACAGTTTGGACTCTGGCCAGAACTTCGTGCAAAGTTTAGTGGGAGTTTCAGCAGTAGCAGTACCCATGTGTCTTTCAGCAGCTGCACCCATCTCTATGAAGTGGTGAAGGACGTCTGTTTGTCAAAGCAAGTGATCTTCCTCATCTGTGTATCTTGCATTTAGAATGCTTTGTGTTGTGATCGATCATTGGAAAGTAAAGAGAGGGTGAATTTGCAAGTCTGACTTCCAAAGCATGAATCTCTGATGAAATTCCATTGTAGGAATGGAAACAGGTTAATCAAAGGGATGCACATTCTCCTTAATCTCCAATTTGATCCTGACTGTGTTCAGTATTGTAGCATAAACCCACAACACTCCGCACAGTTACTGTGAGGAGAGATTCACTGCACTTAATAGAATTTGCTTCTTAGTACGTACATCTAGGTTTGATCTGCACGAGGCTGGGCTAAGAGTCAGGAAGTCCTTTACTTTTAATTTAATTTGTGCTATGAATCTACTAGTGTCTTTAAGCAAATCATTCCCTCTCAGCCTGAAGTCTTGATCAGCAATATCAGGATGATGATAATAATAATGTACCTTAAAGAATCTTTGTAAGCATTTCAATAAGCTAATTATGATAATTGGTATATATGCAGCTATTACTGCAATATGGAAGTTGAAAGTTGTTTTATGTTCAGTTCAGCTACCCCTGCTAATGCATATGGTGTGCCTTGAACACTAAAAAAATGTTATGTAAATAATAATAATTTGTTTTAATTGTAGCTTTTAAAAAAATTGTTGACATGTGCTGGCATCCTGTTTAACAATTACAATGTTGTAAAATTGTAACATCATAATTATATGCCCGTATTTGCTGGTGTATAAGACGCACCAGTGTATAAGATGCACCCCATTTATATGTCAATAAATGTTATTTGTTGTTGTTTAAGTCACACTGGTGTATAAAACCCACTCTATTTTCAAACCGTATTTTTTGGGAAAAGAAGTGAGTCTTATATGTCAGCTAATAGGGTATATATATACTTCCCTTTTACAGTTGTTGCACCAGTGCAATGGCTGAAATTGCCCCTCAAAATCTGCCATAGAAGCCAGGCAGCCTACTCTCCAGTGCCTTGGAAATCCTTCCATTGGCAGGGTTGCCTAGCATTTCTGGTAGACTTTGTTGCGTAGTGTTGGAAGATGTCACTATGCTATGGAACTCTTGTCATTTTAGCTTCGTATCTAGATACAGGAGCTCAGCCATGTTTTTTAAAACTGTGAGGCAGGACATGAACCCTTCTGATCTGTTGTATGTGTGCTTTAAAAAGAGGTTGTTCTTTTAAATGCCGTAACAATAAGTGATGAGGCTATTTAATAATCTATACCTCCTGAATCCATGAACAAGTTTAATTTCACATGCACACAAAGGTGTGAAAACGGAAGCTCACCAGATCCAAAGTTCTTGATAAACACATGTACTGACTGGTTAAAGAGAGATTAGATAGGCTTGTCTGTGAGACTGGGGTGGAGGGGATTTAATTAAAGAGAACTGTTGGGAGAAATGGCTGCACCTACATTTTTCTGTAACCTGCTAGTTTCAGCCGTTGAAATGTAAGATACACGTTTTTGTGTACTTAGTGAAGTCTGACTGACTCCAAATAAGTGCAGTGGTTCGGAACGCTGCCTTCTGTTGCAAGTATTTGATCAAACTGGTTTTATTTTTTTAATCCCTGGAATGTAATTTCAGTTTGCAGAATATCCCAGCCCAACGCCATAATAAACATAGCCTAAAATTAAGTACAGTGGATCAGTTTGGATTTCCTCCCCCAACTCCATTAGTTAAAGGAACGATATCTTTAGAAGACAATCTTGCTTTAGAAATTTGAAACCCATTGAGGAACCAGAGGGGTGTTAGAAAAGAAGAAGACTTTCAAAAAGTGCAGTCAGCCCATCTGACACTCTAACTTTTTCTTTACTGCCCCCTGATGTAACTCAAGATTTAAATATTCAAATTCATTTAAATATTCAAATACTTCTTAAAGACTTTTAGAAACTAGAATTCAAATCCCTGCCCAGACACTGGCTGACTTTGGGCAAGTCACATTCTCTCAGCCTCAGAGGAAGACAAACTCCTCTGAACAAATCTTGCCAAGAAAACCCTATGAAAGGTTCACTTAGGGTTGCCATAAGTCAGAAGTTACTTTAAGGCACATGACAACAAAGTGTTGCTGATGGTGTATGTGTGTGAGTCTTCATAGCCATCATATCTCTTCCCTTTGAAAAATGACTTATGGTGATCCTAAGGTGACCCTCTAATGGGATTTACTTCCAAGATTTGATACCTTTCCCTTTCTCTGAAGCTGAGAGAATATGACTTGCCTAAGGTCATCCAGTGGGTTTCCATGGTTGAGTAAAGATTCAGACCTGTGGTCTCCAGAGTCATAGTTTGGGTGAGTGCAAGTGCTTGCCTCCATATCCCTTGGTGCCCATACCCCCTGCTGCTGCACCCCTGAAGAAAGAGACGCAACAGCAGGTGTGTGCACATGCCCAAACTGCTCCCTCATTTACAAATGAGGGAGCAGTTTCGGCAACCACAGCCCACACTCACTGCCACATCCCTTTTGCTGCCACTTCTGTTGGTATCTACAGACAGGGCTTCACAGACCCCCTCCCCCATGGGGGCTCTGTGAACCCCAGATTAAGACCCACTGCTCTATAGCAAAGGTAGGCAAAGGTGGGAGACTGCATAGGCTTTCCATGTGATCTTGAGACAGGCAAACCCAGACCCTCCACATTTCACTGGGAGATGTGTGGCTAAGCAAGATCAGAGTGTCAAGATGGCAAAAGTTATCACTGGAAGAAAACATAAACTAGGAGAGGCTGCAGCAGCTGGCTTTTCCCTGAACTTACTGGAAGCCAACATCTTGCCACTTCTCTTCTCTCGGACAGTTGAGTTAATGGAGTGTTAACTAATTTTGCAATTTCAGCTCAGTCTGCAGCAGTTGAAGTGAACTGAGGATACAATGGCTGAGTAGGAAGGAGAGAGGGAAACTGGGATATTTTAAAAGCAGCTGAAAAAGTGGGACATCAGAGAATTAATCAGGACTGTCCCTGCCAGATTAGAACAGCTAGAGGTTATGATTTGGAAGCTAAACAGAGTTGGACTTGGTCTATATTTGAATGGGGGACTGCCAAGAAATAACAGGTGCTGGAGATGGTATTTCAGAGAAAGGCAATAGCAAACCACTTCTGAGTACTGCTTGCCTAAGAAAAGCCTATGAAATTCATTGAGGGTGGCCATAAGTTGACAGAAGACTTGAGAACACACACACACACACACACACACACACACACACAAATGTTGTGCACAGATGAAGCATCCTAATAAGGAAAGGTAACTGGCAGCTGCAAGATGCCTTTCAGATAGCCTTCATAATTCTCTGTAGGCAAAGCCTGATGTAGACTTTTTGATGCAGTGAATTCCTTGTGAAGCTAGGCTCTTAGGCAGCCACTGTGTATGTAATATTGTTTATTTAAAGTATTGCATTTTATTGCAGTGAGCTTTGTTGAGTGCAGATACTTAGCTGTATTCTTTATACCTGTGTTTACACTAAATACAGCTTTAGTCTGTTAAAATCCACAGTCCTTACTTTGCATTTGTTAGGACTAATTCATGCTATTCACGATAGCTTACACAGTACTCAAAGCCAGAATGGAATCACAACAGATTCGTGCCACTGTAAAATAAAAGCCGAAAGAGAATGAATAGTACCAAAACAACAGTCAAGATTGTGTAACTGATTGGGGTGACAGAGGTTTTTCATGTGCCCAGCTATGCAGGAACTGTGAATGACTGAGAAAAGATTCTTAAATGTTTGTTATTTAAAAGAGGTGTTGTAAACCATGATAGGCTTGGGCTGGAATTCAGTATCGTAGTTACAGATGTATAATTTACTGACACATCCATAACTAATTCATATTCAGAGCCCCTAAGTATTCACAATCATGACACTGTTGCCATGGTTGTAAAAGTCCCCCAATCCTGCTTTATTGGGCAGCAGCTGCTGTGACGAAGGAGGCCTGCTCTCCTATCAACTGGGGCATAGCATACTGACATTTCCACCCCCTTCCAGCAATCCCTCGTACAAAGAAGAATGGCAACAGTGAACCTACTTCTGATTGCTTCACCGAAGATCACTGGACAGAGAAGCGTGGAAAAATCAATATGTTGTACCCTGATTGACAGAACAGACCTCTGTTTTTCACAGTGGCTTCTGCCTGTTAGAGCAGAATTGGGGGGGGGGGCGGGGGTCAGGTGAAGGAGACACTACTCTTAATTAAGCAACTGATCTAGGATCTTATCCTAGGTTTATAGAGAAAGAAAGAAATCAAGAATTTCACATGCATTTTTTTTAAAAAAATATTATCAGCCTGAACACAAAGAGATTTTTTCCACTCTTTACTTTTAATGCAAAGTATAGAGATGCTTGGAGCCTAAAATGGTGGACATCTACACACACAGAGTTTCAGCAAACTGCACTTTTCTGTTTTCCCAGAAGTTCAGTCACTATATTTTCATATCATTATGGTGTTGTCCATACAGCTGAATACGAGAAAGAGGCCAGCCAACCACAAGTGATTTTCTTTCACATCAACCTAGGAGCTTGGCAGGGAGTAACAGTACTTGTTACTTCTATGTCAAGAAGTTTTATTTGCTGTGACAGACCCACAGGCAGAAATTTTAGTTCTGAAAAAGAAGAAATATCTGGGTAAAGGAGGGCATATTGTGACCCTATTCTGATGAAATAGGCCTGTGGACAATTAAAAGTATGCTGATTCAGTTTTGCATTTACAATAATATAGAGTTTGACCTTAACAACATGAGCAGCACACCAGGAGGTCCATGCCCCTTATCTCCTAGGTCTGAACTCATTAGGTGACTTATAAACAAGTTGTTCTCTCAGCCTGCTATCTTTCTGTAATCTGGGCACAATAGTACAGATGTTCTAGTAGTATAGGTTTGTTATATGATGGAACCTTGTGTTAATGATTGAACCCAAGAACAGCCACATTTACCCCATCTGGAGAGCAGTGGCTTTCCCTTTACAGAAAAGTCACTTTTAATACCCAAACAACTCTTACCTGTTCTTCTGTGCTGAACTCTGCTTGCCCTCAAGTGACCACAGGATTTCTCCATGCGGCAAAGCAAAAAGGACCTGTGGGCGGGTAGCAGAACACACCCCATTCAGACGCCTCTGGCAACAGGCAGGGACTGGAGACTGTGAAGTATCTGAGGGATTAAGCAAAAGGCCTTGAAACCGATCCAGCTCATTCAGAACGATGGGAAGGAGGGTGCTTCATTGGCTCTGTGTCTGCCACAGGTATTTTAGGAGGATTATTCACTGAAGTGCTTTGTGACAGTGTTATGGAAAGGAACACCCAAGCTACAGAGAGAGTTGGATGGTTTGGCTGTAGACGTCTGATAGTTCCAGTCACTCTCCATGCTTCTCTTTGTCCAGAAATAATGGAAGGCATTAGAGCTCCCCTTTTTGGATGGACTGGGTTGTGTTTGCTAAGCATTGTCGGAGTATTTCCTGTGTGCTACATATATCTTTTATCTGATCAACAATATCTGAACTTTTCTGACTCTGGGGGATACAATGGAGTGGATTTCACCATTGAGTTTCTGTACATGACAAGATTAATTTTTGTCCTCTGGGAGGGAGGTTTACGAATGAATAGAACAAGTGGGTTTCCTTACCATGTGTCACACATCAGGCATGTCACAGACAAGTTTAGTAACAGATGAACCAACTTAGAATTTAACTTGAGGATTTTCCATGCATTTGTTTCTAGTCAAGTACTTGTATTGGCAAGACTCTTGGGTGGTGCCTGCGGCTTCCTCTTTTGAGTTACAGCCATGTTGGCACAGGATCAAGGTTGCCTGACCTCTGATCTATAGGACTCTTAGAACTGTCTGCCAGAGTGCCTGACATTTCTGTTATTTCTGTCTGTGGCCCACTTTGGTGTACAGTTGGCCTTTCATATCCGTGGGTTCTTTATCCATGGATTCAACCAACCACAACTTGAAAATATTAAAAAAAAAAAAGGAAAATTTGATTTTGCCATTTTATATGAGGGACACTATTTTACTACACCATTGTACATAATGGGACTTCAGCATCCACAAATTTTGGTATCCATAGGGGGTCCTGGAACCAAATCCTAGTGGATACCAAGAACCCATTGTATTACTTTTCTCTTGGCTCCTCATGCTTTCCAATGAAGGAGTGTGTGTGGTTTTTTTTATTTCGGTTTTGGTAATGTTTCCAATAATATGCACACACAAAGATTGGCAGGATAAAGGGTTTGTTAAGATAGTGCACCTGAAGCTGTCTAATGCATGGGACCAGCAAAGTTTTTTCCACAATGTGTCAGGGACCAGTACCGTATTTGTACCCGCTGATTGCAACTGTTTCTTTCTTTCCTGGCAACTCACCAGGGATCAGAAAGCGATGGCTCTGAGAATGGAACTGGGCAGAGACCACTCCTTTGAATAGCCCTGCACTAAGGGACAAGCAAACTGGGTCAGCAGCTTACTTGCAAGCAGATTTGCTCTTAGGTAGACCTAAGAGCAAATCTTTTGTCATTTCAAGCAGCAGTCATGAATGAGACCATGTTTTCCACTGTATCTAGCAAGCAATTAGAGTACTACCAGACAGGTTAAAAAACAATCTCAGGAAGTTTTAGACTTTTTGTTTTTGGGCCTACATATTTATGCGTTTGCAAACTGCTCCGTTTTTGAAATGTGCCAGATTTCTTTCTCGTTCTCCCTCTCTCCCTCCCTTTCTTCGCTTCCCTTCCCTTCCTCATCCCACTGATCATCTCTCACATCCAGTCTCATGCAACATTTTAGGAACTGATTTTCACTCATCTCCACTGAACCTTTTTAAAACTGTTGTTCAGGAGTTATAGTGTTATAATGCTTTAGCAGTATTATGCCAGTTAACCATTAGGATCATTTTGTATTGGTGCAAACATTACCCATTTCCTTGCTTGGTCTGTTTTGAATCTGCGTCTTGGAAACACTAGTTGTGTTTACTTGATTGCCGTCATCTTGCTTCTGAGACAGTAGAAACATACAGACAAGCACAGATACATTTCTTTTCAGAAAGTGCTAGGTTTATTCAAACTGATCTCTAGGGAGTGAGAAAAGTCTTTGGTAATACCGTCAGCTCCCAGGAAGTACTTCAAAATGAGGAAAGTGTCATATAAATTTCTGAAACAAAATTGGTTGTACAAGAACAAAACCTGGGACTTCCAGAGACTTTCTTCCCATTGGGGATCTCATCCAGACTTGGCCAAATATATTGGGAAATCATGCTTTTTACTCCTGTAATTATCTTTTTTGTTCCCAAGATCCAGACAATGCATTGGTAATTCCAGGACATTTCAGGCTTTCCCTCTTCTTTTCCTGAGTGTCAATTTCTTCCTATCATTAGGGTAGGTTTTCTTTTTAAATGTAAATGTGAATGTAGCTGATTGAATTGGCACTATTTACCATTTTAAACAAGCCCTGAGGGTACCCCAAAAGTCTCAATCTCTCTCTTTTCAAAATTAAAATCAGGATTTGGAAAAGTTATTTTGGACTACAGCTTCCACAGTCCACTAATCTGCACGGCCATTGCCCCTACAGGTTGGAAAGGGAATCATAGTCCAGAAAGAGTAGACAAGCACAACCTTGGTCTCACCACTATTAAGAGAAGCAAGGAACAATATTGTTTTGTTAACAACTGTCCTAAAATGACAGAATGTTTAATGGCAACCATTGCAAGATTATTAACAGCTCACAGATCAGTTAACTACTGGGCAAGCAGCATCTTTCCAGATTCTTTTGGACTGCACGTTTCATTAACTGATAATTGCCATTATGTTACAGTCTTAAAGAGAATTTTAATAAAATTATGTATCCTTGGTTCATGAAACCAGATAAGTTGTCTAGAGTGTATGAGGTGTTTTGAATGTATGTTGGAAACATGAAGAACAAGGAGGGAATTTTACCAAATGTGGTGAACATGTGAAAAGGCTAAAAAGTTCTGGGTTCAAATACATATTTTGATGGAGAGGATTTTGAAGAATAACATTTAATTCAATTAAAACCAGAACTTTTTATTTGGGGACTTATGGGTAACAATTGGAGCAATGGGAGATTACTTCAATATATGATCACAACAGAAAAGTATGCACAAATATGGAAAAACTCCAAATTACCTGAGAGGGAGGAATGCTTGTTGAAATTGACTGAGCTACCAGAAATAAACACATTACCTGGTTTGATTAGAGAAAATTTGTTAGAGACATTTTTAAAAACTTGGAAACCCCTTATAGACTTTTTGTGGGGGTGAAAAGAGGATGATTTGCTAACTTTCGTTTTTGACAATTAGTAAGATTTTATTAGCAGAAGAAGTGAATAATGTAGTTAAAGAAAGAGGGGTTTGACTGTACAATATGTATGTATAACTGCCAAAAAGAACAGTGAAAAACATGATTTCTTTTTAGGTTGTTGTGGGTTTTCCGGGCTTTGAGGTCATGTTCTATTAGTATTTTCTCCTGACATTTTGCCTGCATCTGTGGCTGGCATCTTCAGAGGATCTTATCCTCTGAAGATGCCAGCCACAGATGCAGGCAAAATGTCAGGAGAAAATACTAATAGAACATGACCTCAAAGCCTGGAAAACCCACAACAACCTATGAATTCCGGCCATGAAAGCCTTCGACTTTGCATGCTTTCTTTTTGTCTATATTTCTTTTTTATATCCTACTTTCCTTTCTTCTTTTTTTTCTTTTTCTTTATTCTTTGCTCAGATTATTTGTAACTTTTATAGCACTTTTTAAAAACTCTCAGTAAAAGTTATATTTAAAAACCTTGACAATTGGCCATGCTGTCTAGGGTTGATTGGACTTGGAATCTGATGCCATCTGGCAACTGCAGGTTGCCCAGTCCTGACTAAAAAAATGGAGGATTGAGAATTGTTGCACTTAGGAGAATCCATTAAAGTTCACATATTTTTAACAAATAGCAGAGCAGATAATTTCAAAAGACTGTGTTGTGGAACTTCAAAGCTTAACAAATTCTTACTAAACCATCCAGAAGACTCAGGCCAAATGTTTAGCCTTATGTTTCATCATGGCTTACTTGCAGTATCGTTGAGATTTGATACAACAGTGATTGCATATATGTTAACTAAATCCAAGTACTCAAAAGCTCCTTTAGTTCAGGAGAGTTCTATCACATAGTCTGGCAAAAAAGCAATGCTGCTGAAAAAAAAATCAATAAGGGAGAACTCTATGGGTGAGTCAGGGGACCCACCAGCAGCCATTGTGCTGAAGCATCAGAGAAGAGGGAAGGAAGGCTATTTCTTTAGAATGGGGTAAGCAAAGTGTGGCTGTGGGCTGCGTTCGGTCCCCAGGGCTGATTTGTGCACGTCTGGACACACCAGTGGTCAATTCTCTCCATTTTTAAAAAAGTTGCTTCGCTCCAGAATGCCCCAAAATTATTGCTAGTGGGTATAGAGGGCATTTCCAGATCTGGAACCCCCTCTCCCCCAAACTGTCCTGAAATCAAAACATTTACAAAAAAAAATTTACAAAATTTTTCAAATAAATTAATTTTGCCTCAAAATGTCCCAGAATTTCCTCTAGTGACAGATGAAGGCCCCCAAACATGTCCCTATGTCTCCTAGAGGGCATTTGGGGATCTATTGCAGGAGGGCCAGTGCAACTCTCTCATCTTCCACAGTTGCCTGCCCGTGCTTTAGATGAATTGAATGACCAGATACGGTTACCTCTATCTCTGAATTCAGTGGTCACCTAGGCACAGACATTACACCCAAACTGTTTCTATTCTAGCTGGTTGTTATAACCATTTTAACTCTTACCACTGGTGCCTAAGTTTGTTTTATAAGGTTCTGGGAAGCTTTTTTTGGCAGAAAAGCAGATTAAAAATATTTTAAGTTAATGAAAATACCCCTTCTCACCTGTTAGTAAGCTGCAAAAAGTCCCACTTGCACTTATTTGTGGAGGTGCTAGTATGTAAAAGCATCCCTCATATTGCTGAGTAGCCAAAGCTGTTTGACGGGGGCAGAAAATAATGCTCTTACTCTGAATTGGCCTCACAACATCAAAATGTGGCTAAGATCTGGTTGGCTATAGGATGATATTACAATGTCATCATAATGGCTACATGATCCCCTACTGACTGGTAACACATATAGGGCCTGTTCGCACTACAGTGTTATAGTGCTATTGTTCCACTTTCAACATCCTATGGAATCCTGGGGTTTGTGGTCATGGGAGGGGTCAGAGGCCCCTCCTAAAAGTCCAAACCCCAGGATTCCATAGGATGTTGAAAGTGGAACAATAGCACTATAACACTGTAGTGCAGAAAATGCCATAGTCAGGAAGACTACGCTTATCTAAACAAGAAGAGAAAGGGACTTTAGAACTGCCAGTAAGCAGTGAACTGGTCTCACCTAATGGCAAATATGACTAGTGGGTGGGATGATAAGGATTTCATTCTGCTTCCCTCCAAACTGCCATATTTTTTATCGAAGCTGTGAACATTAGGCACAGCTCTGTTAACTCCATGGAATCTTATCTTGAGAAATTCCATATCATTTGGGAAATGTTGCTTAATTATTTTGCAGGGCCCATTTCTCATACAGGTCACCCCCCGACCCTGAGACATCAGCACTAGCTCTACCATTAGGCAAAACCAAGGCGGTAACTTCTTACAGTTGATTTTTAAGGCTAATAAAAGACGCCAACTGATCAGTTAAGTATGAACTGCAAAAGTATGCCATCTGGATTTTTTTCACCTGTGTTGTCAAATCTTCTTGGGCCAGCCTTCCAGTGCAGCAGACAAACATTACATGCAAATCTTGCGGGGGGGGGAGGTGTAGTGTTTATTTTCCTGCACTGAGATATCTACTCAGATTTCAGTTTTGTTTTGGTGTGTGGCCCTTTTTCTGCCATACCAATAGTGAGACACTTTTAAAAATCCTAATGCAGCAGCACCCTTCTCTGAAACACACTTTTCTTTGAGTAGGTGATGGTGATAAATTATCCAATTTATATTTCACCTTTCTGATTAGGAGTTTAGCATACAGAAAACACAAAGCTCTTCGTTGTTTGTCAGTTTTCAATGAAGATATCTGTATTATTAAGGACTTGCATACTTTTACATTGGGTGGCAAAGATGTAGAAGAGGACAACATTTCTGAACCTTTTAATAGTCATGTAGGCATATTTGAATACCCTAAAGGCACCAGATCCCATCTGATATTGGAAGCTAAGCAATGTCAGCCCTAGTTAGTACTTGGATGGGAGACCACCAGTGAATACCAGGTGATATAGGCTGTATTTCAGAGGAAAGAACTGGCAAAACCACCTCTGAGTATTCCTTGCCTCAGAAAACCTTATGATATTCATGAAGTTGCCATAAGTCAACAGGTGACTTGAAAAACATAAAACACACATGCACTCATGTCTGCCACCCCCTTCTTCCTGCTTCCATGCACTATTAATGATGCAATACCCCCAACCTCTTTTGCATTTGGCCACCCTAATATCATACTGACCAAGATTGCTCCAGGGAGAGAGTGTTCTTACCAATTTTGAATGGCAATGTTTTGGCTTCAGATAAGATCTGATCTGATAGAAATGTTGGGCCGATTCATACTACGTAATCACAATGATTGTATTTCAACTGCCGAGGTTCCATCCTGTGGAATCCTGGGTGTGCAGTTTAAATAGTATTTTGAATTCCCAGCTAGAGAGCTCTAATGCTTCATCAGACTACACGCACGAGGATTCCACAGGATGTTGCCTTGGCAATTAAGATGGAATCATAATGCTATAATTGTGTAGAATGAAAGGGTCCTTTATTATGCACAGTTTCCTTGTGACATACTTTTTCAAGGAACTAGAGCCAAAGCACAGCTTTCCTCTGAGTAAGTAATCGTCAGTATCTCTTCAAGTAAATAAATACTCTGGGCTAACACACAAGGAAAATGTCA
This sequence comes from Iguana delicatissima, assembly GCA_948472985.1. Lineage (NCBI taxonomy): Eukaryota > Metazoa > Chordata > Lepidosauria > Squamata > Iguanidae > Iguana > Iguana delicatissima. The sequence goes on from CAOKZL010001824.1 coordinate 41,607, forward strand.
CCTCTTAAGGTCCAGTTCTTCCCTTTTACCCTCTCCCAGTGATCAGCTAGGTTTCTGAAGAACTCTACTGAAAGAAGCATGAATTATCACCCAACTTCCGAATGGCTGAAGACCACAGCCTGCTTCTTCAAGGAACTCAGCAGCATTTATTTCCCCACCAGCACTTGTCTAGACAAACTCAGGTGAGTGTACCTGAGACAAACTGAAGATGTGAGAAGCACAGGAAGACATGTATGGGCAGCATGGGAGAGGTGTTTCACCTTGTAAGAATTGTTGTGCCTTGAGATTTTGGCAGCTATGAGGGATTTCCTCTTAGCTTCAAAGGAGGGTTTTTCCTCTGGACCAAAGGAGGACAGAAAAGCAGTAAATTCTCCCCTTCATGCCTACAGTGTGTGAATGTGATAATCACATGTGCTCTCCTTTCTGTAGTACCATTTGTTTTTTAAGAACCTGGAAATTACCTGCACATCTAGTTTGTCTCTAACTGAGGGCAGTCAAGCAATGAAATGTTGAACGTATTTGTTGAAAAGAAAAACAAAAAAACAGAGAATAGCAGAAAATTATCAGAAGAAACATTTCACAGCATGGAAATAAAATATCACTTATCAATATTTATGCATCAGGTTGCTGTGAAAGGCAGAACTACTAGAATCTGATATAAGATGGTAAGTTTACTTCCTCAAATTAAGGAAATCAACAATGAAAGTGTTAAATGCATGCGCACACATGCGTGCACATGCACCTCTAGCACCCACCATCTAGCACCCACCCCTTGGCCATTCCATGTCTGGTGGAGAGTGCAGAGAGATCAGAGAATATTCTGGCTGATTCCCCACAAAATTATCATCTGTCAAAGTCTGCTTGGCTTCCTCCAGAGGTCTCAGAAGATGATGTGATCATTTTGTGTCTGGGTACATCAACATAGCTAGATACTTCTGCCATCCTCCATGTTCTGCATCAGACACAAAATGGCTGTGAGGAGATTGCAGCAACTCTATGGCAGGTCTGGAAAGCTTTGCTCCATGTATAGGGTAGAAGAGAATACCAACCTCTGCATCAACTCACGCAGGCATAAGGTTGACTTCCACCTACATATGCCACTAATAGGATGCCAGCCATTGCTTCCCTCTACCCACTACTAAGACCATGTTTCTGGTAAACCAGTGCTATTTTCCAGTTTTGTTGCACTGCTCCTTCATGCTCAATGTGAACACAAATAAGCAGTGTAAATGTGTAAGTAAAACATATACTTTCATTATCATTGGAAGCAGGGCAGGTGCCTTCTATAACAAGAGGAAGTTTCCTCTCTGTTGTGGCACTCCCTCTGCAAAGCTTCCTTCTTATGGAAGGTGACACCAACATTACCTCAAAATCTATTTCTTTGCCCAGGCATGTTAAACTGATTTATTAAGCTGGTTGATGCCAGCTTTCTGTTCCATGTGTTTCCCACCTTTCTCGCTTTCGCTTGTTGCATTATTTTTATTGTTTATTGTATCAGGACTTTTTTTAAAATTACATTTTTGTATTTTGCCCTGATATTGTAAAATGAAGGGTGATATTAACATATAATGAAATAAATATTTCAAATATTTCAAAAAACACAATAATGCAGCTCGAGAACAGACTCTGTTTCTGGACCTTCCCAGGCCTAATGTATGTTCATTTAAAACAACGCAGCAAAGCAAGGAGGCCCTGAGGGCAGACAAGGTAAACACTGAAATGCACTGGTAAAAGGAAAGGCTAGACTAAGTGCTGCACACTTCACCATAGTAAGCTCTCAGCTGACAAAACTGGAGCGTCATCACTCAAGAATCGTGTAACTATTGACATTCTTTTTTATCCTGAAGTGTTCAGATCAGGGATGCAGAGAAGGCCCAGGGCTGCTTAAAGGCAGTGCAAGATGCAGGGCTACCATTCAGAGGTACCTGAAAGGGACCAATGGCTGGCCTGGTATGCAACCATGATTGCTGAAAGCACTTAAGGCATCTCAGTGTGGCAGAGCATAGCACTGTGGTTACAGTTAAGGGCTTTGAAGGACAGGTGTGGATGCAAGGAAATAACAGTAGAGAAGACGAAGGTAGCCAGAAAACATAAACAGTCTCTTATTTCATGCCTTCCAATGCTTTAAAGCAGCAGGGAGGGAGGCAGACTTCAGCTTTACGCTGGATCTACTTTGAGGTTGTTGGTTTTCTTGGTTTGCTTGTTTTTGTTTTGCAAAAACCTAAAGATGCACCGACCACAGGCTGCTGCAAAAGGAGCACTCCCAGTTAAAAAAACAGGATGGTCCCAATTCCAGTTGGAACCTATGCTTAATAATTGTTTTCAGTAACAGAACTGAGATGGGCCTACAGGCCTTTCAAATAATAGCTCACCCCTAGTTACCTCCCAGCTATTACTATGATTATCATCTTCATCTTCACCATCTTTATATATACCAGGGGTGGGAAACTGTGGAAAGGTAGGGAGCCACATCAGCACCCCCCAGGATACCTTGGAGAGCTACCCATGCCTCACCTCCTATTGCCAAAAAAAAAAAAAAAAATCAAATTTTTGCCCCCAGTGCTCTCTGGGAGGATTATAGATGGGGGTACTGTCACCATATTTTGGGTGAAAGGTCTTCCTAGTCCATTTTAGGCCTAAGAGAGAGGCCTTTTTTAACAATAGGAAATCAGTTCATCAAGTTACCTCTTGTTTCAAAAAAAAGGCCTCTCCTGGGCCTACATTGGCTCAAGGGGCTGCAAACATGGTGGAACCCCCTCCCACACCCACATTGGTAGGCAAAACCATTTTTCTGGTTTTGGTGGACCACACACTGCCTGACCAAAAGATACCCTGTCCTTTCCCCAAAACTAGGACCCCAGATAGCTTACAAATTAAATACAACTTAGATATTCAAAAGATCAACATTAAACTACAATTAAACTATTAACAACACTAAAAAACTGAAATGTTTTTAAAAGTTTTTTTAAAGTATAATGAATGAATGTAAACAATACAGCCCACTCTTAAAAGACCTTCCTTTAAAAATCCTTGGTTTTCACCACCTTGTCAGAATACTAAAAAAAAGTCTTTGCTTGCCAGTAGAGGACAGCAGGGAGCCAGCAATTCCAGCCTCCAAAGGAAGACAGTTCCAGAGCCTAGAGGCGGCCACTGAAAAGGCCCTGTCACACTTTACCATTAATTGTGTCTGTGTAGGCAGTAGGACTGAAAGAATGGCCTCTCCTGAGGATCTCAGGGCCAAGGCAGGCTCCTATGGGCAAGTATAGTGTGTAAGATACCCTATCCCAAAGCCATATAGGGCAGGGCTTTCCAAAGGGTGTGCTGCAACACGTTAGTGTGTCGCCTGAAGTGTGTAAGTGTTTCACCTACAATCTTGGAAATGTATGTTATTATTTATAAATCATATATTTTTAAAAATAAATGAAAGGTTTTCATAAGATACGTTGTGTCTCCATACCTTTTGTTATTACAATTTATGTATGTGTCTGTGGCCCTTTTTGCATGCAGTTTCTTTTGCGAGAGGGCCGCTTGAGCATCGTGTAAATGGGAGCAGCGGTCCGTATGACGCACTCCCACTTATGCGATGCTCACGAGCCTAATGCGAACCGCCCACGCATTTTTTATTTTCGGCTTCAAGCCGAAAATGCTGCGCAGTCACACAAGGCTCCCAGGGCCCTTGCGCACTTACCTGCCTTGCGGTGCATCAGACGAGCGGGCCGGTCGCGCTTCCTCCCGCAGCGCAGCCTACAGCTCCCAGGCTGCACTGCGGAAGGAAGGAAGGGGCGCTCGTGCAATGTTCGCACGACCAGGAAGCCAGCTGCGGGACGAAGGAGCAGCGAAGAGAGCGCCTTGTGCAAGAACCTGCTTGCGCAAACGGCATCCCCCACCTCCGCAACAAGGTAACGTGCGGAAAAGGCCTTTATCTCTCATAAGGAGTTAGTTTAACCTCCAGTTTGCCAGTAAAACTGAATTATTGTGTTGCAAAATGATGCATGTCTAAAAAAAGCGTGTCACCCACATGAAAAGTTTGGAACACTGTGATTTAGGGCTTTGCAGGTTATAACCAGCACTTTTTCTGCCCAGAAACAGACTGGCAGCCAGTGAAGCTGTTGTGCCACCAAATTTGTATGCTCCCTGTAACTAGCCTCAGTTAACAATCTGGCTGCAGCTGTTTGTACCAGCAGAAGTTTCCATACACTCTTCAAAGGCAGCTTCCTATGGCACATGCTACAGTAATCTGAAAGGGATGTCACTGAACATCTTTTCACACTCCACAATTATACCGCCATGATTTTACTTTAACTACCCTGATTACATTGTATGGAATCCTGAAGATTTGTATTTTGGAGAGGAACCAGAACTCCCTGGCTGAGAATTCTAAGTGCCCCTCACTGAACTACAAACCTCAAGATTCCACAGGATTGAACTACATCAGTTTAAGTGGAATTATAGCACTATAACTGTGTAATGTGACAGGGCCTTAAGGCAGATGTCACCATCTCCAGGAATGGATGGTTAGTGCAGTAGCTTTGCAAAAGCTCTCCCATCCAACACAGAAACCTGAGCCTCTGGGTTTAAAGCTGAGTACCAGAGCACATCCAAATTTTGAACCAGTTTGTTCCTTTCAGTAATGATAGTCATTTTGTTGTTATCAAATTGCTTGCTGTTAAACAACTGCTTAACATTTGGTGATAATTCCTTCCTTGGCTAAATGCAAATCACCCAAAGATCTACTGCTACTACCTTACCCAACCTGTTGTCCTCAACATGTATTATTAAACTAAAACTCATACCATCCCTTACCATGGCCATCTGGGGTACACCAGATTGGAGAGGGCTGTAGCAGTAGATTTCAGACTATCTTCTCCCATTCCTTGATGTTATTATTTATTATACTTATGTGTTCTCTTTAGTTTTATAGAACTGTCATGCATACAGAATTTTAAGACTGGGGTGGGTGGTCTTATTTTCTTCATGATGGAAACTGAACAAATTTTTCATCATCATAATTTGTTCAACATTGGTTAGGTTCACCAGAGACTAGAAGCAATTGCCTCAAGTGCTGGACTCTGCCCATAAGCCATTAGTTGGTCATTACTAGTCAACCCAGTAGCATACCCACCCAGTTCTACTGTCATCATAAAATACCTTTGACATGCAACTTCAACATAAATGTGAGACCAGCACTCAGTCTCAAGCTCTCAAGCATGGGCAATACAAAATGCACAAGAAACTCAATATGTTATTTGAATTACTTGACACCTATTTGAGATCCTTTACATAGCCAGACAAGCTATTACTCTGTGGGTGGCTCCATTTTCTGCATTTCCTTCCATTGTTCACAGATGTCAAAGAGATGACATGTGACTCATTCAGTGCAAACAGTTCTCAGAAGTTGATCCATTTTTACACATAACCACCAGATATCTTCTAGCAATGCTGATGATGTTCTGACCCTCTTAGGGCTAATTCTCCAGCGTGTTTAACAACACACCAAGGGTTGCCTGTGTGAAAGAATAAAAAAAAGTATATTTACAAAAGCCTTAAGAGCTAAAAATGCTTAGTTCTTCCTCCCTCCCTCTCTCTCCCTCCATCTCTCTCTCTTTCTTTCTCTCTCTTACATTGGGTGAATTGGGAGAAGGAAGTAACTTGTGTGAATACCAAGCAGCAATCTGTTCAAGGCTGGGCAGAAGGGAAAAAGCACCCCAAGCTTAAGTTGCATTACAGTGAGCCTAATGATTCACATGCAAGTTTGTAATTTTTAAAAGAACCTGTTGTAAAGTAGCCAATAGAACACTGTCAACAACTGACTACCTAGCCAGAAGCCTCGCTCATTCAATCATACTTAGGAGACAGAAAGTGGCGGAAAGCTCAGACCCAGGAGAGTGGAATGGTAAGTAGAAGAGCAAGGTTGCCACATGGAAAAGGAGGGCATAGAGTACCAAATCTAGCATTTGGGGGGAGCATGTGATAGGACACCCCCAGCTGACTCCCTTAATCTGGAAGAGGCAGGGCATCCACAACCCCTAACCTCTCAAGCTGCCTGCAGTACTTTTAGGTGTCACGTATAAAATGAGAAAAGTAGCCAATATGTTGTGACAATGGTTCTTTTGTCATTCTTCAGGGCCCAGGAAAATCTTTGGCTTTGCAAGCCATGCCATGTAAGGCCAAATGACTGTATGGTCAAGCAGCCTCTTTCCACAGTGGGCACCCAGATACTTATGGGAAGCCTACAAATTGGAGGTGATGACAATAGCTTGCTCCCCTGTCATACCCCAGTGACTAGAAGTAATATATAGCCATCATGACTAATAGCCAGAGATAACAGTATTTTCCATGAATTTGCCTAATCTCCTTTTAAAGCTGTCCAGGTTGCTGGTCATCACTATATCTCATAGTAGTGAATATTGATTCTGCCCTCTTTTACAAACACACACACACACACACACACACACACAACCTGGACTAACATTTCTAACTCATTCAGCTGCACGTGCAGACCCTTAGAATGACTTGTTTGTGGAACTGGATGAATATGGTATAAAGAACATAAATGAAGCATTTCTCTTATAGTTACTTGTTAGTCTTCCATAGTTACTTCAGGTAAACTCTGACTTATGGTCAGGGTTTTGTTTTTGTTTTGTTTTTTGCCAAATCAGAGGGGGTTTGCCATTGCCCTCCTCTTAGGCTGAGAAAGTGTGACTTGTCCAAGGTCACCACTAGCCTAGTTTCCATGGCTGAGTGGAGATTCAAACCCTGGCTTTCCGGAGTCCTAGTGCAACTCTCAAACTACTATACCTCACTAACTCTCTTTGTAGTTACTACAAGTTTGCAAATTGACCAATTATGCAAATAATTCAACTGTGTTATCCTTAAGCATCCATCACTCTTCAAATATTTACCTTTGTAAGAAAATTTTACATAACCAATAATAATAATAATAATAATCTACAGACAGCGTACACATTTCATGTATCATTAGGTGGCGCTCACCATACGTAGTTGCAGTGTTCAAAGACTGGTACTCAAACTGAATCGACAACACTTGTAATTGATAGACTGGTCCATATCTTTGTGATCTTTTGTTTTCTTTCAGCATAAAGTAATTTTATTTTATAAAGTGCAAGATATTGTCATCTTATTAGCAAAAGAGATACAGGGGACAACAATTAGTTTAACTGTTCAGTTCAGATTTTCCTCATAATTATAAAGCATTCCAGCAAATTTTGAAACCAAGACTTAGTCATCTAAAACAGCATGTGAGCATGGAATATTTTAAAATGCACCAGATCTCCAATGTAGACACTTGTACAAAACCAATATGGACAATATGTTACATTTACAGAGAAACGCTTGTCTAAGTTAGCTGAAATCAATACTTTCATGTTGGTATTTAGGCAGAATGCAAACTTATTAATAGCTGCTTCTTGATTGTAAATTATGCCTGCCATGAATTTTGACTATCTCTTATTTCTTTTTGAAAATCTGGCAACAGTGCCACACAGTAACAAGAACACCATAAAATCTAGATTGGTTGTTATGTGCCTTCAAGTGAACTCTGACATACAGTAACCCTAACCTAAGATTTTCTTGCAAGCTTTCTTCGAAGGAAGTTTGCGATTGCTTTCTGTGAGGCTGAGGAAGTGTGACCTGCTCAGGGACACACAAAAAGTTTCTGGGCCTGAGCGAGAAGTAAGACCTTGCTCTTCATGTCCTAGCGCCACACTGAAATCACAATATCATATTGACTCTCAAAAACTAGATATGTACAAGATAAGTTAAAGTTCACAACAGAAAAAAAAATACCTGTCCCCTTCTCCTCTAGGCAGCTGCCTTTTCCAAAAAGCTTCCTGAATGAGGCGAGATGGGAAGATACTGAGGAGGTATCCAATCAGACTAGAATCCTAAAATATGCTAATTTAAGAAGCTTATGGAAGGAATGTGTTCCGTGCACTCCCTGCATTTAGTATTTTTCTGGGATTTGGATAAGGAAGTCCCACCATTCACTGGTGATGCCTTTGGAGGGTCCAGGTACCTTCAAGAGAAGTAGGGAGATGGAAAAGAAAAGAATATGTATATTCCATTGGTGAACTTTGTTCATTTATCTTAGGATTCCAGCCAAAATCACAATTAATCACTCATTGTAAGCAAAAGAATGAGCAGAAAATATGTAGCCACTTTAACAGGTTGTTAGTGGAACACTGAAAACAAGTCTGGCAAAAATTTCTAATGCCTGTGATACAACGTTATGGGGTGTTGTTGTTTTTTTGGAGTTGTAATCTCCTTTTTAAAATACCCAAGTGAAAGGGAGAAGGTATTTGGGGCAAATAAAGAGTATTGCTCAGCACAAGGGCAGGAGGATCACACTACGGCCCGTTCCACAGCATTCCGCTTTAGCACGTTCTTCCATTAGACTTCCAGCATTGCCATTCATGCAATGGTAGCAGGTTAGAAATGCTCTCTTTGGCATCCTTCTGCCTTAAGTAGATGAGTAGTGGTATTGCCACTGGTGTTCTTTCTGCACTACAGAGTCCTTGGTCACTCCTTTTCTCTGCCTTCAACCCGCCCCACCACCTCTGGTTGGTCAGGACTTTTTTTTTTTTTTGGAAGCCATACTAGCGCAGCAATGTTGTGACGGCATGACACACCAGTACATTATTGCACTTTTGCGCTATAACGCTTTAAAATGTATTGACAAAAATATAAAGTTTTAACTCACAGAAAAATTTAAAATAAACATGAAGAGGTGACAGATTTCGAAGTTATCACGCCATGGAAGTAGCTGTGGGAGGAACAAGCTGGGCATGCCCATACCCTGCCCACTCCTGGATCCATGATAACAGGAAGCGCTATCAAGTGCTATTATGATACCGTACTGAGCCAGCTGACGGGATTGAAGTGCTAAAGGAGGCTCTTAACGGATTTTTTCTGGAAATGGTATAAGGCAGTTTCGCAATGTTTGGGAATGGGATAGCAGATGGATAGTGACAACATCATGTGGTAGCATGACTCCTGGACTGGAAACAACCCCCTACTGTTGCGGTATAGCAACGTCATGTAGAAATGGCCTACGAGTCAGGGATGCAGCAACAGGGGGGCAAAATGAAGGCGTTGCCCCTCCTAATGTGAATTCTGCTCCTCCAAATGAAATTTTCCTGCAATCCACAGTGTTACATAGGTGAATAATTTTCAGAGCTGGTGTGATATAATGGTTTGAGCATTGGACTATGACTCTAGAGACCAGGACTATTTCCGCATGATACTGTTATAGCGCTATGATTCCACTTTCAACATCCTATGGAATCCTGGGGTTTGTAGTTCGGGAGGGCGGCCCCTCCTGAAACTGCAAACCCCAGGCTTCCATAGGATATTGAAAGTGGAATCATAGCACTATAGCAGTCTCGTGTGGAAACAACCCAGGATTTGAATCCCTGCTCAGTCATGGAAACCCATGGGATGACCTTGGGCAAGTCACACTCTCTCCACCTCAGTACAAAGGCAACCCCCTCCAAAGAAATCTTGCCAAGAAAGTGATAGGCTCACCTCAGTCACTGTACATCAGAAATGACATGAAGGGACATAACAATAAGAAAAGAGCAAGAGCACAGTGCACAGTGCTAGAAATCTGGGAATGAAGGAAAATTCCATGGGGAGCAGAATTTTCATACCCTCCCCCATAGCCATAGCCCTCTTTGGAGTAGGTATAGGCCATTTCTGCACTACACTCCTATAGCGTGATTATTCCACTTTCAACATCCTATGAAATCCTGGGGTTTGCAGTTTAGGAAGGGGCCTCAAAGGCCTCATTGTGGTGCATATTGTGGTGCCTCAAAGGCCCCTCCCTAAACTGCAAATTCCAGGATTCCATAGGATGTTGAAAGTGGATTAATCACACTATAGGAACGTAGTGTGGAAATGGCCTAAGCCTTGGTTGCCTCCACTGAATGGAAGTAAACCTAAGAAATCTAAGCGACAGGAACCAAGCTTTGAAAAGATTAAAACTGACATATTCTCCCCTCCCTGGTGTCAGGTGCTTATTGGGCAAGGATGACATTTCTAAACTTGTGCTGGGGACGGTCATCAACTGAGTCATCAACAACAATTCGGTCCTCCATTCTTCGGAAGGCAAGACATCCAGGAAAAAAAATATGCATTGACAAAATTCCCATTGGGTGAACAGTGGATACATGGAAGAAGGAAGCTTTTTCTTTCTTGCAAAATCAGAAAGCTTCAAACGACAAAACTCCTGTGGAACATTCATCTGCCGGCCACAGAACAGAAGGCTCATTTGCAACAGAGATGTAGCTGGCAATGCTCTTCAAATTCTGCCCCACAATCCACCTACTGATCCCACTACTGTTTAAATAAAATGGGATTTCCATGAGGAAAGAACTGGCAACACTACCTCTGAGTATTCCTTGCCTAAGAAAACTCTGTGAAATTCATGAGGTTGCCATAAGTTGACAGACGAATTGAAGGCACATACACGAGGGTGAGGTGGCAGGGATAAAGACACCTCCTTTCGAAATAGAAAAGCATAACTATAAGACATAACAGAGTAAGGGTTTAACAAAGCACATGAGAGTCAGCCGCTCTTCCCTATAGCCTCTGTTTTGTTTTAAACTAGTTCTTCAATGTGTTAGGTCTATAAATTTCTCAGTTTTTACTACTCAAAATCAGAATTCAGAGACATTATGTTTTTGGATTTCACTCCCAGAATCCTTTAGCCAGGATGGCCACTGGAAGTTCTGTTTATTCATTTTATTTATTAAAATGTTTATATCCCACCCTATATCCAAGGATGTCAGGACAGCATAAAATCAAGTCAGTTCTAGCAGTCAGATAATGGTAGAAATAATTTAAATAGACTAAAGGCATATGAAATAATCTGGCAATTTAGAACAAAACAGGTTGGAACTAGTTAAAACAATTTAAGATTGTTTAAAATGCAGCATATATGCAAATTTTGATTAATTCATCCGGTCCCAAAGGTTCTAGCAAAAAGCCATGTTTTTACTTTGTGCCAGAACAACATCAGTGTTGATAACAGTTGAGCCCCTAAAGGGGAAGGGTATTCAATAAATGGGTGCCACAGAAGAGAAGGGCCTCTCTGATCTCCTCCCACAGTATGACAAGCAGGACTTCTCATTATACTTCAAAGTTCAGGCACGTATAAATAGAGAGCGGCTCTCTTTCAAGAGCTCAGATTCAAAGCTGTTTAGGGCTTCAAACATTACCTCCAGCATCTTGAATTCAGACCAGAAACATATCAGCTCAGTCCTTTAGAACTGGTGTTAGATGATGTCTCTAAGGAGTTCCTGTCAGCACTCTAGCTGCTGCATTTTATATTAGCTGCAGCTTCTGGGTTGTCTTCAAGGTCAGCCCCGTACAGAGTGAATTGCAGTAGTCTAACTGAGAGATTACCAGTGCATGAACAACTGTGGTCAGGTTATTCCTGTTCAGGAAAGACTACAGCTGGCAGACCAGTCAAAGCTGACCCAAACACTCTGATCCATAAAGTCCACTTGGGTCTCCAGCGACAGAGATATATCCATGCACCTACTCCCTCAGGGAGAGTGTAGCCCCATCCAAGGCAGGCTGCTTACCCAGTTCCCAGAGCTGAGAACCACCAGGCCACAGAGCCACCATCTTTCTAGGATTCAGCTTCAATTTACTGGTCCTCATGCAGTGCTCTGCAGCATTCAGGCATTGCTCCTACGCTTGTACAGCCCTAGCCAACTCCAATGAGAAGGAGTAGAGCTCAGTGTCATCAGCATACTGATGGCAGGCAGTCCCCAGTTTACTGGAGATGCCAGGGTCTGAGCTTGGGCCTGAATCAGGGAATATTTGTTGGCTCTCTAAGTAGCAATAGTCATCATCATCACCATCACCATCATCATCACCACCATCATCATCACCATCACCATCACCATCATCATCAGATTTAGAGTGTTCAGTGCAATTCACAAATGTTATTCCATTGATCTACCCTGACCATGCAAGGAGGCTGCCATGATAAGTGGCTAAATACTGTTTTTAACTTGGCAATCAGTTCTAATACATGTAGTTTTAAAGGAATTAGGATATAGTCTGGATTTTACCAAAAAAAAAAAAAAATCCCAAAAAGCTCAAGGCAAAAAAAAATAAAAATTAAAAATCCTTCCTGTAAATTTTGGATTTTGTTTTGTTTTCCTGGGCTAATACAGCTACTCTTGTTTTTGTATCAGGTAATAACATAAAGTACATTACACTTTCAGTGTATCTCCTATTTCCTTAACCCCAGCCCCCAGCTGTAAAAGACTTAGCATTAATTTTATTGCATAAAAGTTACTTAAACTTAAGGCCTTTCCACATGGCATTTGATCTGCACGACTCACTCACAATCGCGCAATGCTCCAGGGGCCAGCAGGCGCTGATCTCACACCTTTTCATTTTTGACTGGAAGCTGAAAATGGTGCGCAATCGCTCATTGTTCCTGGGCCCCGTGCATACTTACCTGGCATGTGGAGCCTCTGGAGCCGCGCCGGTCATGCTTCCTGCCCCAGCGCAGCCTGGGCAATTCCCAGGCTGTGCTGCGGAAGGAAGAGGCGAGGCTCTTGCATGAGCAGGCAGCTCGTGTGGACCTGAAGCAGCAAGGACGTGAGAGCCTCTCACCAGAGGCTGCTTGCGTGATCCCCGCACCCCAGCACTGGAAAAAGGTAAGGTGTGGAAAAGGCCTAAGTCTTTAGAAGCCCTCTAAAAGCAGTGATCATGTAACTGTGGAATACTGTCTCTAGACTGTCTATCAATGCCTTTGTTGATCGATCGATGGCTACCAAGATTCAGTGAAGAATATCAGCAGTAGAAGCACTGTACTAAAAATCAGGTAATGTGTGTGTGGGTGTGTGTGGGTGGGTGGGTGGGTGGTGTGTGTGCGTGCACATGTGCACAGGAAGGTGGGCTATTAAATCCATTCCTTCATCATCTCTGGATAAAAAAACATACTCTCCAACCGTCTCAGTTTGGAAGGGTGGGTTCCAGTTAATCCTCTGTTGTCCCGCTTTTTCAGCTGTTTTTAACATGTTCTAGTTTCTCTCTTCTCCAACATCCCCTTTGTCTTCAGCTTTCTTCATGTGCTCCAAACTAAGTTCAATGTGCAAAAGTCGTTTGCCCTCAATTAACTCAGCAGGAGGAGAGGAGAGGAGTGGAGAGGACAGATTCTTGCCTTTCCCACAAGGTTCAGGCAAAAGCAAGCTGCTGGCTTTGTGCGTGTTCTTCTTCCTTAGTACGGTTTGCCATCTTGACCCTAATCTGATGTTGCTTGGCCACACATGTCCCAGTTTTCATCTGTGAAATATTGGAGGATATGCAAAAGGTCCATGCCTCTCAAGCTGTCCATACGCCTCTGTGGACCAAAGGAGGGGGTCTCAGATGACATGGTGAGGGGTTTCTCATAGATAGAGTTGATTCACAGGCACCCATGTAATCCCCTTCTTATACCATTGTGAGATTGCCAGTAAACTGGAGGAGCAGAAGGGAGCAGAGAGGGCAAGTATTATCTTTGTTTTGTGTTTAATCACTCAGCCATTTGTAGTCTGTGATGTGTGTGTGTTTAAAAGTCAGCCTCCTGTTTCTGTTGATACCTGGTCGGCTAAACAGAAAGGCTAATAAACCAAGTGGAAGAACAGCTATACAGCCTGGAGACAATATTCACCTCGGGGAGGTCAGAAGTTAGGCAGGCAAGCTGGCTTCAGCTAAGCCTTCCTTCTCCAGCATAAAGTTCTTTCTGTCCCCTGCAACTCCAGACACATAACCAAGATTTGATGGAATTTAATGAAATGGATTCCAATTCATTATTTCCATGACTTCAGCTTCTAAATTAGAGCCTTACAAATTGCTAATTGCAAAAAGAGTATTGAAAAGTATTATTATGAAGGGATTATGTTACCACAATATCTCTCCTTCTAACTACAAGAAACAAGTCTTACTTCATACCAGAGGCATTGCTAGAGAAAGGCGTTGCCATGGGAAGTGGATGCTCCTTGTGAGAGACTTTCTTTTTTTTCCTTTTTTTTTTTTTGGTTTGGTTTTCTAGGGTTGCATGAAGGGTATTTATAACTGATGGGGTGTCATACATTCTGTTCCTGAAATCTCAAACCCAATTTGGTTTTCTTGCAATCGTTTTGTAATTTTCTGAAAGGCACATACGTTAACTGAGTTTTCATAAATATTAGGCAACAGAGACCAAACAGTTGTATATCACTCAGTAGTAAATCACCTATATACTTACTCCAGGTTACCTAAATGTCTGATAGTTGAAACATTCCTTTTTTTTCCAGGATGACCCAACACACTTTGCTGCCTGAAGCAGCAGAGAAGATGTTGTCACCTCCTCAGTCGATGTACAGAACCTGACTGAACTAGACATTGATCCTCACTGGAACACTGGGACAGTGTCTTCCACTAAAACCAAGATTAATTTAGGGGAGCTAGGACAGGTTGTGCAGTAGTCACAGCTCTTCCTACCTGCAAAGGAGAATACCAGGGGGATTATCGCCCCATCAGCCTGACATCAATACCAAGAAAGATCCTGGAGCAGATCATTGCATAAATGCAGATCATTAAACAGTCAGTTTGTAATTACTTAGAAAGCAATGCCATGATCACTAAAAGTCAACATGGGTTTCTCAAAAACAAGTCATGCCAGACTAATCTTTTCTCTTTTTATGATAAAGTTACCAGTTTGATAGATGAAGGGAATGCTGTGGACGTAGCATATCTTGATTTCAATAAGGCCTTTGACAAAGTTCCCCATGACATTGTTGCAAAGAAGCTGGTAAAGTGCTGGCTGTGCAGTGCTACTGTTAGGCGGATATGTAATTGGTTGACTGACCAATCCCAAAAGGTGCTCACCAATGGCCCCTTTTCATCCTGGAGAGAAGTGACCAGTGGAGTGCCACAGAGTTCTGTCCTTGGCCCAGTGCTATTCGATATTTTTATTAATAACTTGGATGAAGGAATAGAGAGCATGCTAATCAATTTTGCAGATGATACCAAATTAGGAAGGGTTACTAATACTCCCGAGGATAGGATTAAAATTCAAAAGGACTTCGACAGATTAGAGAGATAGGCCAAAGCTAACAAAATGAGTTTCAACAGAGAGAAATGTAAGGTCCTACATCTAGGCAGAAAAAATGGAATGCACAAATCTAGGATGTGGGACATGTGGCTGGATAACAGTACATATGAAAGGGATCTAGGAGTCTTGGTAGACTACAAGCTGAACATGAGTCAGCAGTGTGATGCAGCAGCCAAGAAAGCCAACGCAATTCCTGGTTGCATCAATAGGAGTATAGTGTCTAGAATGATCAATGGTGCCGCTCTATTCTCTTTTGGTTAGATCTCATGTGGAATACTGTGTCCAGTTCTGGGCACCTCAGTTGAAGAAGGATATGGACAAGCTGAAGCATGTCTGGAGGAAGGTGACCAAAATGGTGAGGGTCTAGAAGACATACCCTATGAGGAGTGGCTTAGGGAGCTGGGTATGTTTACTCTGCAGAAGGGAAGAGTAAGATGGGACATGATAGCCGTGTTTAAATATTTGAAGGGATGTCATATCAAGTAGGGAGTGGGCTTGTTTTCTGCTGCTCCAGAGACTAGGACAAGAAGCAATGGATTCAAATTGCAGGGAAAGAGATTCCATTTAAACCTCAGGAAGAACTTCTTGATGTTCAGAGTTGTTCAGCAGTGGAATATGCTGCCTTGGAGTGTGATGATATATCCGTCTTTGGAAGTTTTTAAGCAGAGGCTGGACGGCCATCTATCAGGAGTGCTTTGATGTGTGTTCCCGCATGGACTGGATGGCCCCCCTGTGGTCTCTTCCAACTCTATGATTCTATGATTCAGGATCCCAGCTGAGAGGATGACACTACTGTCCCTCTCAGCTTTTGTTCCTAGAGATCACCTCAATCTGCCTAGTGATGAGGTGATGAAGGACATTTCATTTCATTTCATTCTCATTCTTTTATTAATATTGTAAGCTGGTTGAAGGATAGCTATATGGTAAAGGAGAGGTCTACTCTACATTAACAGGTAAAATAAATAAATAACATAAGAATGACAAAAACATCCAATGTGTACTTAGCTTGGGGTTGCCATATTTCACTCTGACAAATCTGGGGATCTAATTGCCTATTCTGCAAATTATTCTACTTGCAAAATGAGCATATTAATTGTTTCACTATTTACTTCAACAGTGTTGCAATTGTTACACCATTATTGCAGTCACAACTGAGCTCAGAGACCCAATATAATGTTTAAAGTGCTGGACTTGGATCAGGGAGCTCCGAGTTCAAATTTCATCTTAGATGTGGGACCACATGATCTCGGATCACCACTAACTCTCAACATGCCTACCTTAGAGAGTTGCTGTGATGATTACTAGGGAGAGGGAAACCATGCAAAATGGTTGTAATTTAATATTTTAATGAACTGTTTTCTTAACATTTTAAAAGCTTTTGTATCAAAACAATGTTTTGTGTGCTTTGTTCTTAACTTGATGTAAGCTCTATTGGGTCCTGTCCCAGAGGAAAGATGGGCTATAAATCTATTAAATAAATAAATATGTATTGCTAGTGTCACACAAGTAAAAGAAAAACAACAATTATTTTTATATGTTGCTATTCACAGGCACTTCTAGTAGTATTCTCATCAGATCACTTTTTTTTTAAAGCCACATAGATATGGGCGTTGCACTATACGTAAATCTCTTACTTATCTAACTTAGACCATTTCCGCACTACAGTGTTGTAGGCCCTTTCCGTATGGCATTTGCCATGTGAAAGGGTGCCTGGAGCACCGCACAATTGTGAGGAGTGATCTGCACGATGCACTCACAATTGCGCGATGCTCCAGGGGCCGGCAGGCGCCAATCACACACCTTTTCATTTTCAGCTGGAAGCTGAAAATGGTGCACGATCGCGCATTGCTCCTGGGCCCCGCATGCACTTACCTGGCATGCAGAGCCTCCAGAGGTGCGCCAGTTGCGCTCCCTGCACCAGTGCAGCCTGGGAAATTCCCAAGCTGCACTGTGGAAGGAAGAGGCGGGGCTCCCACATGAGCAGGCAGCTCGTGCAGAGCTGAAGCAGCAGGGATGCAAGTGTCTCTTGGCGGAAGCTGCTCGCGCGATCCCCCCACCCCAGCACCAAAAAAAAGGTAAGGTGCGGAAAAGGCCATAGTGCTATTATTTCACTTTCAACATCCTATGGAATCCTGGAGTTTGCAATTTAGGGAGGGGCATTTAGAATTCTCAGCCAGAGAGCTCTTTGGCCTCAGTAAACTGCAAACCCCAGAATTCCACAAGATGTTGGAAGTGGAATAATAGCACTAAAAGACTGTAGTGCGGAAATGGCCTTAGAAAGATATGTGTGAATAGATAGCTCAAATGCCCATACCATACTCCCAAGACAAATAGATCTGGAGTTGTTGTTGTTAACTGCCATCAAGTCAACTTTGACTTAGGGACCCTCTGAATGAGAGAGCCCCAAGTCACCAACATCAATAGCCCTGGTCAGGAATTGTAGACTCAGGGCTGTGGCTTCCATGATTGAGTCTATCCATCAGTAAGATCAGTAAGTGGTCTTCTTATTTTCTTACTGTCTTCTACTTACCAAACATTATTGTCTTTTCTAGTGAATCGTGTCTTCTCATAACATGACCAAAGTATGACAGTCTCAGTTTAGTCATCTGGGTGTCTAGAGAATGTCCAGCATTGATTTCTTCTAGGACCCATTCATTTGTCTTTGGTCTCTGTAGAATTCTTCTTCAGCACCACATTTCAAACAAGCTAGTTTTCTTCCTATCAACTTTCTTCACTGAACAATCCTAATGTTAGCATTCAATGATATATCTTTACATTTGAGGATCTTGTCTAGTTCCTTTATAGCTGACCTTCTAAATTTTAGTCTTCTGATCTTGATTCCATTCTGATTAATGAACAAGCCAACATATGCAAAATCTTGAACTATTTCATTGTTTTCTTGATCGTTTTATTTAAAATGATGTTAATTCATCTGTGATCATTATTTTTGTTTTCTTAATGTTCAGTTGTAAACCTGCTTTTGCACTTACTTCTTTGACTTTCTTCAGTAATCGTTCCAATCTTTGCTGTTTTCTGCTAGTAGTATGGTATCATTTGCGTATCTTAAATTGTTGATGTTCCTTCTTCAAGTTTTTGCACTTCCTTCCTTCAAGTCTAATCCTGCTATACGTATATACAATCAGCATACATGTTAAACAGATAGGGTGATAAAATGCAGTCCTTCTTGATCTCCTTGCCAGTTGGAAGCCATTCCATTTCTCCATACTCTGTACTAATGGTAGCATATTTTCCTGAGTACAGTTATGCATCAAGACAATCAAATGTCGTGGCACACCCCTTTGAGAGGGATCTATAGTTTTTCATGATCTACCCAATCTATAATCTATAAAACATAGACTGATTTTCTCCAGAAAGCTCTGATGTACTCAATTATCCAACACAGGTTTGCAATATGATTCCTGGTACCTCTTCCTTTCCTGAATCAAGCTTGGACATCTGGTGTGTCTTGTGCCATATATAGTAAAAGTTTTTGTTGTTGAATTTTGAGTATAACTTTGCTTGTATGAGAAATTAATGCAGTTTTCCAGTGGTTACTGCAACCCCTGATGTCCCCCTTTCTTGGGGACTCGAATGTATATTGAGTGTTTCTAATCTGTGGGCCATTCTTTTATCTTCCGTATTTGTTGAAAGATTCTAGTTAAAACCAGAGTAGATTCTGTCTGTGTAAACTGAAAGAGCTCCATTGTTATGCCATCTGTTCAGGGCAATCTATTTCTCCCAAGTGCTCTGAGTGCTGTTTCCCTTCACTTTCTAAAACTGGAGGTTCATCTTCAAATGGTTCTTCCTTGAATAAATCTGTCATCCTTTTATCTCTTTTACTTAGTTCTTCAGTGTATTGTTTCCATCATCTTTTTATTTCTACTTAGTCATGTAATGTGTTCTCCTGCTGGTTGTACAGCATCTCCACTCTTGGTTTAAATTTCCTTTTGATTTCTCAATCTTGTGGAAGAACTCTTTTGTTCTTCCTTTCTTTTTGTCATCTTCTATTTCTCTGTATTGATTATTATAGTAGTTCTCCTTGTCCCTGCACAAAAATCTTTGAAGAGCTGCATTCAAGGTTCTGAATCTACTTCTCTCACCATTTGCTTTTACTTCTCATCTGTCCTTAACTGCTTGAAGAGCTTCATCAGTCATCCATTAAGGCTTTTCTTTCTTTTTGGCTGCAGACAGTGTCCTTTTGTGTTACTCCCTAACAAGGTCCTTGGCTTAATCCCAGAGTTCTTTGGCTCCCAGTCAATTAGGCTTAATAGCACTTTTTTAAACATTATCATTAAATTCTATGGGGATATTCTTCAGGTTGCATTTTGGCATGATGGTTGGTTTAGTGCTCTTCTTTAGCTTTACTCTAAGTGTTGATATTAGCAGTTCACAGTCTGTGCCTCAATCCGTTCCTGGTCTTTTGTTTCCCTTTTTTTTCTTTTTCTTTTTTTTTTTTACTATCCCTAGACAGAATGGAGTTTTCTTGTCATCTGCCTCTAGCTATGCAGTCTATTTAATTTCTATATTGGCCATCATATGATGTCCATGTATACAGTCACCTCTTGGGTTGCTTGAAGAATGTGTTTGCAGTGAACAAACTGTTGGCATCACAAAATTCAGTCAGTCACTCTCCTGCTTCATTTCTTGGTTCTAGGCCAAATTTTCCCACAACCTTTGATTCTGATTTTTCCTACTTTTGCATTCCAATTGCCTATGATTAACAAGAAATCCTGTTATGGTGTGTGATCAAAATCTTTCAGTTTCTCATTCTTCTGCCTCTGTAGTTGGAGCATAAACTTGTATTATGGTTATATTGATGGGTTTCCCTGAAATCTTATTGATATTATTTTGTCACACTTTGCATTATATCCTTTGACTGCTTTTGCTATATCTCTTCTCACTATTAATGCCACCCCATTTCTTCTTTATTCATTTCCTGAGTAAAACAATGTGTAATAATCTGACTCAAAAGTCCTATTCCTGTTCCCTTTAGCTCACTCACTCCAAGTACTACAATGTTTATACATTCCATTTCTTGTTTTTCTTTATCTAGTTTCCCCTGAATCATGTTTCTAACTTAGAAAGACCTATATATGAGTAAATAGTTAAAATGCCCATACTCTCAAGACAAATAGATCTGGAGTTAGTCCACCAACAGATCATTGTTTGGATCTGTTTTCCAAAAATCTGAAGATATAGACCAAGTATCTATCTTCTGTCCACTCTCTGCTCTTGCCTTGTCTCAGCTCTCTCTTCCTCAGAATAGCATCTTGAAGTTGCCCCCTCCTGAAGCATAGCAATGGTGCAATGAATCGCACTTTGCCTCATGGCCTTGCAATACCTCTCTCCCTTGCTTCTTACATTCCACTGCTGTCTTGCACTGTTTACTCCCTTTTCCATTCTGCTCCTTGTCTCACTTCATGCTCTCACAGTGTTTCCCTCCCTTGCTCTTGCACTCTATGGCTCATGCTTCTCTCTCTTCCTCCCTTGGCTCACCTGGCACCCTAGCAAAGCATACCTCCCTTGCTTCTTCCTCTCCACCATTCGCACTATTCATTCTCTCTTCCCTCCTGCTCCCTCCTTCACCTCTTAAAATGCCTCTCTCCTTGCTTCTTACACTCTGCCACTTGCATGGCTCACTCTCCCTTCTTGCAGAACAATTTGACAGAGGAGGGCATTCACGTTTCCCCCATAGCTCAGCTCATGTAAGGGCTAGAGATTTACTTTTCCTTTTAAATGAATGCTTGGAATCTGGGCCAGATGATGGTCCAAATGAACAGTAGGCCACATGCCTAGAATCTCAGTAAAACCTAGTAAAGCAAGTGGTATGGCAGCCCTATGCTTATATCCATCCAAAGCAATCTGCTCCCTGACACAAACAATGAGATACTGTATACATACTCACACACTCTTATTCCATGTACAGTGCAGGGGACTTGTAGTAAAATCTCACTTCAGAACTTGTAATGGACCAACATCTTCCACTGCTCCTGGAAACCACATACTAGCAAACTCCATGGCACATACAAATCAACAAAGAATACTTGGAGATGGCTGGGATTGTGATCCAAGAGAAAGAGTCAGTCCTGCCACACACACACACACACACCACAGCTTATTGCCTTATGCTTTATGACTGGCCCTAAGCCCTTTGCCTTATGACTGGTCATAGACCTTTGAAATGGACAGATTGCTCCCAATTTCACTAATTCAGCAAGGATCCTATTGCAACTGCATGGCTCCGGGCCCCTGTGCAACCACATCTAGACCTAATACTTCCCTGGTGGTAGCTATCAGTCTTTACACTGTTTCTTCTTCCAGTCCTCAAATTCTGTTGACTGCTTGTTCTGTTCAACTTCTGTTGACCTATAAATCTTAGATAATCTTCCTCTTTTGAAGACCAAGCAATTGCACAGCTACAGATTCTATAGCCATTTCCACACGAGACTGTTATCGTGCTATCCTTTGAGGCCCCTCCCTAAACTGCAAACCCCAGGATACCATAGGATGTTGAAAGTGAAGAATAGCACTATAACAGTCTAGTGCGGAAATGGCCTATGTCATATTCAAGTTTATGTTCGCTAATTAGAAAATTTGCCCCTCCTAGTTATCTTTCCTGTTCAGTCCATAGTTTATTCTTGTGCCCTTGATACTCTGATGTGCATCCATCCCTGGGCAACAGAGAGAGGTAGCCTGTGGTATCATAATAGTGTCATGAATGACTGCTGGAAGAAAAATTAGTGAATGAGAGGCTATGGTCTTAAGTGAGCTACTTACTGTACCTCTCTCAGTCTTCTCACACTTTTCGCAAGAAAATTGACATAATCCAATAAAAGTCGCTTCTGTATCCCCCCCCCATTTTCTCTTAATCCATACAAAGTATCCTGTTAAATTATCTTGACAAAATTCCCCTCACTTCAAAATTCAAAATTGTCTGGTTGCAGAAATCTTTTCCAAGTTAATTCATCTGTTGTTTAGCCTGCCACAGAAAGACCACATGGCTATGTGGCTTCTATACCAACCCAGTGACCTCGAAGTATGTTCCAATTGATATACATTTTATGAACAGTGCTAGACAAACCTTCTGTATGCCACCTCTTTTGTGCATGACCCAAGAGGATACTCTAAAGCTGGGGTGGGACTTGTGTGACCATCCAAACATTGAACTATTACCCTGTGAACTGGGGGTCCCGGGAGGGGTGCCCAAATAACCAAACAACAACAAGCAAAGATGGGAAAATTAACTGGAGCACTTCACTTTAGCTAACAAGAGGCAGGGTAACTTAGCGGGGATCTTGTAACCCTATGTATACGGGGTCAGGTTAGTCAAGCAGCACACCCAAAATATGAAATTAACAGTGATTTTCTTAAATATAGGCAAACAGTGTATGCAACACATTCACACAAGTAACTATGGAAAATAAAAGGGTTAGCGGGATAGTGGGATTTTGAGAGCGATTGTTGAAGTGGGAGATAGGGGTTCTCCGAAGCCCGGGGTAGATCAATGAAGAAGTCCGTAGATGCACAGTCTCAGATGGAGACCGAGGGGAAAGCTCGGCGGACACAGTGGCGGCCAGGCGGGTTGGAAGTTTAGAGCGATCAGAGGAAGCCCTTGGAACTTGGGGTTTATATAGGGAAAGTATGACCATGGGCTAGTCTGTACCTGGGAGAGAACAATGAGGTTTGGGCAAGAGACAGTGTCTCCGAAAGGTCAGAATTTAACATGACTGAGTTAAGTTCGAATTGACAATAGAATGGCCAGTATGCAGATGCAGCTCTCTTGGGTGGGTAAGCTTCTAGCTTGCCAGGATACCTGCTCAAGGCATGGGGCTCTTTGTGTTGGTGTGCATCCTTAATGAAGTGTTTGTCTGAGGAGGTCTCCTAAAGCAAGATCTGGCTGTGTCTGGCTTGTGTAGGTGGAGAAAGTAATGTTTCAGCAATTAATAGCCATGCCTAGCTCCATGCTTGTTCGGGGGCCTCACAAACACTTGGCTGAGGGTGGCAAAATGTGGCCAAATTATGATATCAAAAATGATATCTAATAGCTACTGAAGCCAGGCCAGTTCACGGTGATAACAGAACTACAGCTCCCAGCATTTTCGACTATTAGTTATGCTGGTTAGCACTCATGAAACTTAGGCCATTTCCACACTACACTGTTATAATGTTATTATTCCACTTTCAGCATCCTGTGGAATTCTGAGGTTTGTAGTTTACTGAGGCCAAAGATGCCTCTCCCTAAACTGCAAACCCCAGGTTTGCATAGGATGTTGAAAGTGGAATAACAGCGCTACAACAGTGTAATGCGGAAATGGCCTTGCAGTCCAGCAACATCTGGAAGGCCAAAGAGTTTCTATCTGTACTCCGGAACAAGCTTAGGTAAACCTCTGGCCCTCTAGATGATGGACTTTAATTCTTATCAGAATGGCCTATAGTTAGGAATGATAGGAGCTGTAGTTCTGACAATAATGTATGGGCCACAGTTTCCCAGTTCTGCCCTAGAGCATACCCAGCGCTCCCTTTTGTCAATGGGCTGCAATGGAAGACCTATAGTGGTGGGTAAGCTGCATTTCAAGGAAGCTTGTCTGACAAAGCTGATCTTTTCACTGAAGAGCCCTCAACAACTTTCCAGAAATCACTAGAACACCATCTGAAAACCCTGACATGACTGCAAGACAAAGTACAACCGTACTACTTCACAATAATGTGTGTGTCTCTAAAGTGTGTAACTTTTAAAACAAAATATGAAAGTAAGTGAAAGAAGTTCAGCTTTTCCTCACTCACGATTCCAATGCCCCATAATTTCAGAGAATTTCTTCTCATCTTTCTCTAGTACTGAACGTGAACCATCTAGGAGACAGTGTTTCAGGTGCCAATGGCCATGATTCTATATCACCACAGTATGTGATAAATATCCATGTGTGTGGAGTCACACATGCCTAGCATTATGAAGCCCTATATTGGAAGGCAACATACAACATATATTCAGGAATGGGCCCTGCTATGAAGCGTGCAAGGACAGGCACAGGTGAATGAACCTTTCGCATATCCACATATGCAACTGCACTCCCACCACCATCAGCTAAATACAGCCATTGCACAATATGAAAACAACCATTCCACATGCAGTGTGCAATTTACACTTGTGTGTGCCACCAACAGGATGCAGACAAAGTGTGCAACAAGGTGAGTCTGAGAGGATAAAGGTTTCTGTTACCATTCCCATATGTACAGTTTGATGTTTTAAGAGAAATTTTCTTCCCTGTCCAATCTCTTCCAGAGATCTGAATGAACATCCACATTAATAAGCAAACCTAGTCTCATTCTACCTCTGTGTCTCTGAAAGACCAGTTCGGAGATCATTCTTGTTTTACATGTCTGTCAAACCACAGCTCCTTCGTTCATGGACACATGACAAGAAATCCAATTATATGATCCTTGCACATAAGACCAGCAAGCCATTCCCTGCAAATGTCACCCTGTAAGGCTAGGCAGTCCATCTAGAGACAAAAAGCATTCCAGAGATGGGAAACATTGAAAGCTGTTCAACCTAGGTGGAGAAACATGGCTGATTCAAATCACATTCCTCTTTTGCTTTGCTATGCTCTTCCATCTAGGTGGTGTCTCCTCCACTTCTAAGATTAAATTATTCCACTGTTTTCTGTGATTCAGATGCTGGAGGACCTGTACAGCAATTAAAAAATTAGCAGCCATTGTGATTATAAACAAGTCTAAGACATTACCATAATTATAATTAACTACAATTATCTTTAAAAGCAGCTATTAAAGTAACTCTAGCTAAAATCAACGACTCACTGTCATAGAATGAGAACTCACATCTTCAAAGTTAGACAGAATAACACTGCTTTAAGTTGACACTTCAAGATCTAGATCACTGTTTGCCACACTTATATCCCACCTTCCCTCTAGGGAGCTCAAGGCAACACAGGTGCTTCACCTTCCATCCATTTTATCTTCACAGGTTAGGCTGAGAAACAATGATTTAAACCAAGTTCACCTTGGACCCACCAGCTGCACCCAGCTGCTATTGCTAATCTTAAATGGCATTGAGGATCATGGAAGAAATGGAATATACTGGGGGGAAAAACCATCTTCATCTTGAATGTTGCTCAAAAGAACCAGACAGGTTATTGGGGACAAGGGAGCATGCTGAGCTGGCCAAGGAAGTAAATAGAATTCACTCAAGACAACTGCAGCCTGAAGTGACATACAAGATGTCGCCTGTTCCCCCATTTCCACGTACAGAAACTGACTGGGCTGCCAGCTGCATCTTACTTCAGTAGAGGCATCAAGGCAGTATCTTCTCACCACACCTAAGGGAAGAAGGCCAGTTTAGTGGATCAGAACAGGCTTTGTGGCTCAAGCAGCTTGTCCTCCAACAGAAGGGAATAACCAGGGGGTCAGGACGAATGGCTAGGTATCTATTGCCCCCCACCATCTGCTGCCTGAGGTGGTTTCCTCAGTCTGCCTAATGGTAGGTCTGGCCCTGGAGGTAAGCTCTTGTAGCTGCAGCTTGGTCATTTGGGATCAGACATGTGCCTTGGACTGCTGAGATCTTTCTTGTGGAAATAATGTTATAAACCTTATGCAAAAGAGACACTTAAGCCTTGCTAATAATTGCTGTCAGCATCGGCAGAAAGGTAAATGCAGAAGGAGGCAGAATGGAGAAGAAGCATCTTGCCAGCCTTGTGCCAAGATCTCAGGACACGAAGCCGTTCCTTCCACTCATTTGTAATAGTGTTCCATTATGTGGGGAGTGTCACTACTTCTTTTAAAGTGAAAACTAGTCTGGGCAACACTAATATAGAAGGACAGAAGAGAAAGAAGAGTTAATCCTAATGGAATGAATCACTTCAGTTCTGGGATCAGCAGAAAGAGGTGGCAGGGATGAGAAGTTCAGCTGCCACAATGCAGTAAGACTTTGCGGCTTGGTGGATGACAGTTGAACTGTCATACAGTCAAAAGAATGGGTAGAAAAAAAATACAAATTGCTGTATTCAGATACTTGGCAGTCATTGTGGCAGCTCAATAGCTCCTGGGCTTTTACAGAAAAAGAAAGAAAGAAAGAAAGAAAGAAAGAAAGAAAGAAAGAAAGAAAGAAAGAAAGAAAGAAAAACTCTATTCCATCTCTAGAAAAGTGATTGCATTTTTTTCACGGTTGATTTTATGGTGCATATGAGGTCATTGTAGTCTCACGATAAGAGCTAGAAGTCTGCAGCTAAAGAACTGGCAGATTAATATGTG
This sequence comes from Iguana delicatissima, assembly GCA_948472985.1. Classification (NCBI taxonomy): domain Eukaryota; kingdom Metazoa; phylum Chordata; class Lepidosauria; order Squamata; family Iguanidae; genus Iguana; species Iguana delicatissima. The sequence goes on from CAOKZL010001824.1 coordinate 67,990, forward strand.
AAACACAGCTAACTTAATTGTGAAATTATCTGTTTGGAATCCTTGTGTCTGAGCCTCAACTTTCTCAGTCTTGATTCAAAATTCTCAGAAGGGAGTGGTGAAGGTGGACCACCTGTCTTCAACCTCTTCCTGCATGCCTCCTCTTTCACTCAAAACAATGAAAGAAGTAGTCCACAAAAGTACTTATGCTGACACTAATTGGTTAGTGTTTATCACAAGGCTCCTCAAGGATACCTCGTGGTCCTTCAACCCCTGCCCCTCAGCAGATCAACCTGGAGAAGCACAGCTGCAAGCTTCCTCAGCCTTCTCTTTTTCTCAGGCAACAACGCTGGGGTTGTTGTTACTATTGTCATTTTATATATCTCCCGCCTGTTTCCCAATTCAGGACTCAAGACAACTTACAATAATTTAAACAAACAAACATAGCTAAACATTCACAGCATGACAAAAGTTTGAAAATGTAATTAAACTATTAAAAATTAAAACTAGTTTTTTTTAAAAAAACATAAATGAGAAAACAGCAAATAGAAAATCCAGCATATTATACGAGGCCTATTCCTCTCGAGCAATCAGTCTTCTAAGGCTTGCTGTAACAAAAGAAGTCTTTACCTGCCAGGGAAAGTATAGCAAAGAAGGTGTTAGTCTAACCTCTCCGGGAAGGGAGTTATGCAGTCCAGGAACAGCCACCAAGAAGGCCCTCTCCCATGTTCCCACCAGAAGTACCTCTGAGGGTGGTGGAACAGACCAAGGGCAGTCTCCAGAGGATCTCAAGACAAAGGCAGGATTATCTCCTGCCCCATTCACCAATTTAAAAGAATGCAGAATTTGCACCATAGCCCCATCTTCTCTCTCTCAAAAATCCCTGACCTTTTCAGCACTACTTCTGCCACACCTCTGCAAAAAGGAAGCCACTGAAAATTAATCTAGCCCATAAACAGGAGAGGTTTGATTCTCCATACATTTTGGACTTCAGCTCCTAGAAGTCCCAGCTAATACAACTCATGGTAAGAGAGTATGGGAGTTATAGCCTAAAACATTTGAAAGACCAAAGTTCCCAGACCCTGAGCTAGACACACTGAGGCCCTTTCCGCACGGCATTTGCCATGCGAAAGGGCACCTGGAGTGTCACGTGATTATGAGGAGCGATCTGCACGACGCACTCACAAATGCTCCAGGGGCTGGCAGGCACCAATCGCGCACCTTTTCATTTTCGGCTAGAAGCCGAAAATGGTGAGTGATTGCGCATTGCTCCCTGGCCCCACGTGCACTTACTTGGTGTGCGGAGCCTCCTGAGCTGCAGCAGTCATGCTTCCTGCCCCAGCACAGCCTGGGAAGGTCCTAGGCTGCACTGCGGAAGGAAGAGGCAGGCTCTCACGCGAGCAGGCAGCTCATGCGGAGCTGAAGGACCCCGGACACGAGAGCCTCTTGCCAGAGGCTGCTCGCACGATCCCCGCACTCCAGCGCTGGAAGAAGGTAAGGTGCAGAAAGGGCCTGAGAGGGAAAGAATCCCTTTCCCGTATACTATTGTACACACACACAAACACACGCGCGCGTATTGCCTGTCACCAGAGTTCATCTGATATTGGCAGCAACCATTTTATTTTCTCAGGACTTTTAAATACAACATTTTAATCTTGGTTGCTATTTATGCTGCAGTTTTTATTTACTATTTTATAATGCTCCATTTGGGTTATTCTAGGAAAACCAGAAGTTACCTCACAGAAGGACAGACTCTTTGTCCATCTAGCTTGGTTCTGTGCTGTCTAGTCTGACCATCAGTGGTTCCCCATCAAAACTGTGGAAGCAGATGCTTCAGGTTTCATTCTCAGACTCAAAACGGACACAAGCTATTTCACTCACATTTTAGCAAATTGGCCCACCTGATGGACCGCTTGGAGCAGACTAGTTGGAAATGTCATATTATACCAATGTGACCCAGTTTGGCCAGGGCAGCCCTACCAGTAAGGAGAATAAGGCAACTTCTTCAGGCATTGGATTTCAAGTGTCAGGGAGAGGATTCCTCTTCCTCTTTCCTCTGAAACTCATGGCTATTTCCCTCTATTGGTGGACAAAACTGTGAAGGCTAAACAGTGTGTTTGGCATCACCTAAACAAGCCTGTTGCCTAAAGTGTGAAAGAGGACTCTATCCAGTCACCATTATAAGATGAACTGCCATTTAAGTTAGCTTCCATAGAGAAGGGAGGGCAGCCCCTTCCTGTCTTGTGACTCTGGTAGCAAAATGTCTTCTGGCTGGCTTACAGTTTTTCTGTGTGCTCCATTTAATATTCCCTCGCCTATAGAATCAGATATGCTTTAAATGTTGTGCCTGCAGCCTTCCACAATTACATTTCAGCATAGTAGGCATAGTAGGCATAGACCTAAAAGATTAAAACATAATTGTGAAAGACACAAACTCGAAAGCATACCTGATTCTACAATTGAGGGAACATTAAGCCTAGACCAGAGCCAGCATGGTTAGTTCTCTGGGTGCTGCACTATGGCCCTGGAGACCAAAATTTTATTCCCCACTCAGCCATGGCACACAACAACAGCAAGCATAGGAATTTGATTTCGTAAAGCTGAACACTAGTGGCATATCTGTATTACAGATGTTCAGGTAGCAGAGCACTTCCATGACCTGGCACAACCAACGCAACTGAATAGAGCATACACAACTAGAAACAATGTACGGTGAATTTCAGGGTGATTATCTCAATGTTTGGGTGGTGGGTGGAGGACACAGTACCAGAGAACCGCCCATGGATTACAGCTAGAAGCCTGAAAGAAAATGATACCTACCATGACTCTCAAAATATAATTCACAGGTAAGATGAAGGAGTGAAAAGGACAACACTGGCTCAAGAAGTCTGGGTGGTGTGGCAGGACAGCCAAATAGATATTTTTTTTCTTCTGCTAATTTTTTATACTTAAGGAAGATGTCAAAATCGGACAAACTGGAACATGTCCAGAGGAGGGCAACCAAAATGGTAGAAGGCCTGGAAACCATGCCCTGTAAGGAGCAACTTAGGGAGCTGGGAATGTTTAGCCTAGAAGAGAAGGTCAAGAGATTACATGATAGCTATGCTTAAACATTTGAAGGTATGTCATATGGAGGATGGAGCAAAGCTGTTTTCTGCTGCTCCAGAAACTAGGGCCCTTTTGTCACGGCATTCGCCATGAGAAAGGGCCTCTGGAGCATTGTGCAATTGTGAGGAGCAGTCCACATGACGTCCTCGCAATTGTGCGATGCTGCCAGGGCCAGCAGGTGCCAATCTTGCACTATTTCATTTTCAGCTTGTAGCTGAAAATGGTGCACGATCACGCATTGCTCCAGGGCCCCGCACACACTTACTGTGCGTGCAGAGCCTCCGGAGCCGCGATGCTTGCGCTTCCTGCTCCAGTGCAGCCTGGGAAAATCCCAGGCTGCACTGCAGAGGAAGAGGAGGAGCCCTCATGCTGCCTGCTCACCAGCAGGCAGAGGCTGTGGAGGCAAAGCAGCAGGGACATGAAAGCCTCTCTCAAGAGGCTGCTTGCACAATCCCCGTGCCCCAGCGCTGCGAAAAAGTAAGGTGCGGAAAGGGCCTAGGACAAACTTCAGGAAAAGAGATTCCATCTAAACATTAAGAAGAAATTCCTGAAGGTAAGAGTGCTTCAACAGTGGAATACGCTGCCTCGGAGTGTGATAGAGTCTCCTTTGGAGGTTTTTAAACAGAGGCAGGATGGCCATCTGTCAGGAATGCCTTGACAGTGTATTCCTGCATGGCAGAAGGTTGGACTTGGGTCCTTGTGGTCTCTTCCAACTCTATAATTCTGTGATTCTACCTTTTTTAAAAAACTTTCTTAGGATTGATAAGAAAATAGGATAAAATTGAACAATTCTGCCTGAAATAACTACAGATATAATTTTAAGGTATATTTTCAAATCAACTAGAAAATATTACACACTATACTCACCCCAAAATGTTTTTTAAAGAAGTCATTCCGGTTCATTATGTTTCTTTTTTAATGTAGCTTTGTTACATCCTACTTCCATGTAACAAGTTATTTGTAGCTCTTTACTTCCAAGCTATGGTTGTTCCATGATGTTATATGATCACACATGAACATTATATTTTGATAGTTGTTTAATGTCCTGCTTTCACTTTCAGGAAATCTGTGGTACAATTCAATGTGGTGAATGCATGAAAAACTCCTGGTACTTCATTTGTTCTTATTTGTAGTAAGGATTTTGAAAGTATGCCACATGACTTACTCTACTATAAAGGCACCAACTTAAAATCTGGGACAGACTGCTTATTGGAAACCACAGTTGGTCTTAACCAGGAGTGGCCACCCAATCATCCCCCAGAAGGTTTGAACTATATCTTTTACCATTGGTCATGTTTCTGGGAACTGAAGTCCAAAAACTCTAGAGATCCAAACCTCACATGCTCCCACTCTTAAGTGAATTTTTGCTATCTATAATCAGTATTAATATAATATATATTGAGCTTTCTCTCACCACAGGCCTGTCCAGTGATGACACAGGAGAAAGCCTTCCCAGTGGCTGCTCCCAGGCTGTGGAACTCCCTTCCACAAGAGGCCAGACTGTTCTCCTCTCAGCTATCTTTTTCCCAGCAGGCCAAGACCTTCTTATTCAAATAGGCATTGATGAGTAATTGTTTTCAGGAAGTCTTTTTATGGGGGAAAGTACTGTATATTTAACTTCACTGTTATGTTTTAATATAATTTTACGCTTTCTAAAATGCAGTGGTGTTTTAATATGGGAACTAGCTTAATTGTGTTTTAACTCTTATTAACAAGAGTTGAGCTTATCTTATTTTAGGCTGTTTTATAGCTGCCTTGAGTGCCATGTTAGGAGAAAGGCAGCCTATAAATCAAATCAAATAAAACAGTTGCCTTCTACTGCATTTATGGCTGAACATATGTGGGGGTAGGAAGGAGGAAATGGTTGTGCACACAGCTTATATTTTTGTAATATATTTTTAATTTCCCCTCTATTTTCCCCTCAGGTTTTCTAGGAAACATGTCATGCTCTTATGGTTTAAACAGGTCCTAAATACCCTAAAGGCACAAGATCCTGCCTGATCTTGGAAACTAAGCCCTGGTTAGTACTTGGATGGGAGACCGCCAATGAATACCAGGTGCTGTAGGCTATATTTCAGAGGAAACAACTGGCAAAACCACTTCTGAGTGTTCCTTCCCAAACAAATCCTATGAAATTCATGGGGTCACGATAAGTCAACAGGACAGTTTGAGCGTATGGGAGTCTCTGCTCAGCTTTATTGTTCACCCACAAACAATCTTAAGCACACCTATTCCAAAGTAAGTTTCATTAATTTAAATGGAATGTAAGGTAAGTGTTGTTGCTGTATAAATAAATGCTTGTGTCCATAAATAGCACTGGGCAACTGCTATTCCTCAGAGGTCTCGCACTGATGAGGTTGACATAAGCTGAAGCTGACTTAGCAGCATATAACAACAAACTGACACAAAGTGTTTTGAGTTGTTGACATGTGTTTGGTAACTACTGAGGATGGTGATCATGATTATGACCATGAACATGATGGAGAAGGAAAAGATGCGAACATTTCCACCTGAGTACCTTGGGCCTCCTCTTGTCAACTTATCCAAGGCAGGATCTTCCAAGAGCTGTCAGTGTGGATATGAAAAAAAAGAGAGCTCATAGGCCATCATTGTTCTTTTCCATCAACATGTTCCAGAGATGAGTGGGTGGAAGCTGGAAGCTTCACTCAACTTTTCTTTTGTATTTGTACATGTCAAGCGCAAGCCCTGGCAACTGCACCTTCCTGGAAGGCCTGACTCCTCCAGCAAAGGATTTTGTTCCTACAGGCTTCTAATTAGTGATAATGGACCATCTGTCACTGATTGAAAAGCAAGATATTGTCTGATTGCTCTTTTAAAACCCATTTTCAGAAACATCATAGTCTCAATCTGTGTCTGGGAAGATATCAAACAAAAATCAGGCTTCATATAAGTAACTAGGAAAATGTTAATCAACCAAAGGAAACATTAACTGAATGAGATATATTCACTGTTACACTAATGATAATTCTTGGTGATGTTGTTTCTGGGCCTGTTGTCTTCTGTTTCAGAATTTGTAATGAACCTTTCTTGGTAATATCCACCAAAGGCTGCAAACCATACAGAAGTAAAAAAGAAAAAAAAAAGAAAAATGCAATAACAATGCATAAAATTAACAGTGCAAAAATACGAACAGCCGATTAAAGTATAGTTCAGTCAATACAGTAAATATTTACAGAATTACAGCAACAGGACTTCCAATAAACAGCAGCAAAATCCAAAAATTTAAAAGCTATTCAAGGTTAGTGTGCACAGCCTTTTAAAATACTTCAACTGAGGACAGAACTTGGAAACTTTACTTTATAGGACTATGATTCTCTGAATTCCTCAGCTGATAAAAAGTGACTCATTGAATTCTCTGGCTGGCAAAAATCTCTGCTGAGAAGGCCCTCCCCTTGGTGCCCATCAATCAAACTCCTTTAGAGGTGTGCCAATGAATGTGGCCCATTCATCTTAAAGCATGGCTAGGTACATATGGGTTAGGTTCATATTGTTATCACTGTGAACTGGCCTGGCCTTTGGTAACCTTTAGATATCGTTTTGATATCATAATTTGGCCCTGCTCTGCCGCCAGCCAAGTGTTTGTGAGGCCACCGAACAAGCGTGAAGCTAGGCATGGCTATATTTGTTACACCAAGGCAAGCCACATACTGCCAGATCTGCTTTAGGGGACCTCCCCAAACAAACACCTTCATTACAGATGCGTACCAAAACAAAGAGACCTCTGCCCCGAGAGGGCACCCTAGCGAGCTGAGTGCTTAACTGCCAAGCTAGCCGCATCTACATACTGGCCATACTATTGTCAATTCGGTCTATAACTCAATCATGTAAATTCTGACCTTTCGGAGGCATTGTCTCCAGCCCAAACTCCATTGTTTTTGCCCAAGACCTGACTAGCCCACGGTCATTCCTTCCCCTATAAAAATCCCCCGCTCCGAGAGCTCTTTGGATTGCTCGGAACGCTCGGACCTCCCGCTGGACTTCTATCCCGCCTTGCTGTCGCTGCAAGCTCCCCTTGGTCGCCACGGCAGGTTTCCTTCTCTCTTCAATTGGTTTCTCTTCAGGACTGCGAGACAGGTGGCGTATCACCCATTCCCCTAAAGCTCTATTTCCTATTTCTAGTTAGCAGTGTGTTTGTGTTTCTCTTAATAATTGCTTAATAAATCTTATTACTATTTTGAACTGTTTGCCTACTCACTGACCTGAACCTGTATACATAGCGTAAAAGATTCCTGCTAAGTTACCCTGCCTCTCGTTAGCCAAGAGAGTGCTCTTGCTAATTTCCCCATCTTGCTTGTTGTTGTTTGGTTATTTGGGCGCCCCTCCTGGGACCCCCAAGTCACAGGGTAACAATATGGGCATTAAGTTCATATGGGCAGAGGTAGGCAGTCCCTCAGATAACTTCGTGCCAAACTCTTTGGGCCTTTAAAGGTAAATATCAGACATTTTTAAAGGGTTACGGAAATTTATTGATTTATTTATATCCTGCCTTTCTCTCACGGCAGCATTCAAGGCAGGTTACAACCATTTAAAAACACAGGTCAAGTAAAAAAAACTATCAATACAAAAGTTAAAACCCATTTAAACCCGGCTTCTAATTAAAAAACACAAGTTAAAACAATTTGATAAACACATTTAAAATGTAATAAAAGAAGAACACAACATGCCTGCCTCTAGAAGCTCCATCTGCCACAATATGTTAAAAACCAAATGCCTCCCTAAATAAATGGGCTGCTGTATTTCCAACTCATCTTCAAGAGTAGCCTATGTGGAATACATGACAGTAGTCTAGTCTGAATGCAACTACCAGAGATATCACTAAAACTAGATCTTCTTTCTCTTCATAGGATCTCCAGCCCAAGGAGGCAAAACGCATCCTGTCCTGGCCACAACTTGCCTTCTATAGATGGTGTCAGGTCAGGTCAAATCCACAAATCCACAAACTACAAACTTGGCCCTCTGGAGAGTATGCTGCCCCATCCAAAACTGGTTGCACTCCTTTGCCCATATCACCCAGTTTTCCTACCCACAGTGTTGCCATCTTTATTTTTTCCTTGCTTAGTAAGTCTAAGACAAAGGTGTAGACCAAGGTAGTAGAGGCTTATTCAGAGGGCTCCCTAAAGTGGTGGACAATAGTGCTGTGCTGCTGTGTGGAAATTAAAACCAGGGTTGTCCCCTCCAGGTGAAAGGTTTCAGATGTCCCAAACACATGCTATTTCTTTTTCTATCTTTTCATCTTAGTCCCCTTTTAAATCTACCAGAAAATGAGAAGATAGAGAGAGAGGCCCTTTCTGCAGCATCCTCCCATCCCATCATAGGGATGGGAGGAGAGACCGTGACGACACTTCTGATTGATGTCATCCCACTCCTGCTCCTCTCCTGTCCCCAAGTGTGTCATCGTATGTCATTGACAGGGAAAATCCATCAATGATTTAACCAGTGATCACACCACTATCCCACACTTACCTGTCTGCAAAAGGGCAGGAAGCACCCAGCTGTGCTGCAGAAGGAAGCAGTGTGTCTATCACCTCCCTTCTGCAGGGAACTGGTCCCGTGTGGAGGGGATCACTGCTGTCGTGTTCCCTTCCCAGCAGAGCTGCTGCTAGGATCACTACTGGATGCTGCTGTAAGAAGGTAAGGTATGGAAAGGACCATATGTCTCCCAATGGTATGGGACTTTTTCATATAAAATACAGAGCATGTTAGCACTTCTCCATCAGGAAGCCATTCCAAAATGGGGTGATACCACAGAGAAGGAGCTTGCCTTTTGCTGAAAAAAAAAGTTAGCATCTCCCTGGTGTCTTTAGTATATTTGGGGCAATATTTCTCACATAAGAGCTTGCAAAGTTGCTTTTTTGGACTACAGTTTCCATAATCCTTTAACCAGCATGGGTGCAGGCCATACTGCTATTGAGGGATTTTAGGAGCTTCAGTCCACAACATTAATTTTTCCAAGCTCTATCTGGCACTGATTTCTCAAGATACACAAAAATAATCTATTCCCATCTGAATGACAGTGTGAAAGAAAGGATTAGGAGTGGGATAAGAGTCGAGTTCTCAGAATTATGTATATATAATAATTCATGTTCTATATAGTTCATGACCAGGTCATGTCAGGCTGCAAGGCAACACAACATATACGTTATTTGTGCCCACGCACAGTTTAATTGCAAATGGCTTTTTGCAAGAAGGATTTCAGGTATGAATAACTACTTGACTTTTGTTCCACCCACTTACATAGTTATTCCATCATTCAGACAAGGACACAGTGAGATTCAGTCATGTCTAAATCACCTTCCTATATAATCCATAGCAGAGTGCGGTCTCTGTAAATAAGAGACTCATTATCTTGATTCTGCAGTAGAATCCACATAAATGTAAGCATGATTTGTTTGCTGGCCAGAATGAACTATACATACTGAGTATGAAATCAGTGTAATCAAATGGAGGATACTGTGGATGCTGGCATGTTCCATACATATGATAATGATTCTTAAACAGTTTGCTAGCCTACATGATATGGTAAAAATTTTCAGTTAAAATTTTCAGTTAAAAACAAAGCAAGACAAAGGCTATTTCTGCACAAGACGGTTATAGCACTATGATTCCACTTTCAACATCCTATGGAATCCTGGAGTTTGCAGTTTTGGGAGGGGCCGGGCAGCCCCTCCCGAAACTGCAAATCCCAGGATTCCATAGGATGTTGACAGTGGAATCATAGCGCTATAACCATCTCGTGCAGAAATGGCCACTGTGTATTCAGTCATATTAAGTGTATTCAGTGTATTCAGTCATATTCAGTCAGTGTATTCAATCAAATTAGCACTTCCCTTATGCATATTTTTTTCTGACCCGGTCCCCAGATGACTTGTTACCAGGTTGTACACCCCCACACTTTTATATGGTTTAATTGGTGAAATATGATTTAACTGGCAAAATATATTAACTGGCTTTGGTACAAAACTGGCCCTGCTATGGTTGTATGGTAAAGCTAGACAAGAGAAAAAGACTGGCCAAACACGTACGTTGTGAATTAGGTCAAAAATCCCACTAGGTGCAGCCAGGTCATAGTCAGGAAATTACCAGGTAACTCCAGAGATAATAGGCTTGCAGCTAGCCTTAATCTCTCTGCCTTTTGGGGCAATATCGACTTGGAGATTACCACCAAACCACTGATTGTCTTATCTCCTTTTCCTCTGACCAAGCAACCTTTCTTTTACCCTAAAATTTGTCTAGCAAGCACTGAGCTATCAGACAAGCATTAACCGTTTATCACCTAACACTAAGACCATCAGTGCATTCCGGACCTCATTGTCCACTCTATGAACTCTATTGTTTACTCAGACAGAGAACCATTTACACCCATGACCTCCAGGCAGAAACTGGATATAAAACCCCCCAGTTTTGGTCAGACAACTCACAGTACACTGATTGCTGGTTGTCACTCTGCTACTCTGATTCCCAATTGTGTGCTGTCCTTAGATGCAAGTCTAAGCCACATCACTGGTTCTTCACTGCTCTTCTAGACTGGTAAATATCATCCACTATGCCTTGAAATCTTACTATCTAAAACCTTTCCTCCCTTTTGCTTCAATTGGCCTTGTATGATTGCCTGACTGCTTGGATCTTGTGTGTGTGATTAATTCCCCCAATAAGACACAATTTAACTTATTTTGGATCTCTGGCTGGTTCTTCCCTACATAAGACCCTGTAAACACTGGTGTAAAAGATCTTGTTAGGTTATCCCACTCTCACAGGCCTCCTAACTGGAGCTAATAATTCCCCACCTTTTCACAGAGGTACTGGCAATAGTCTAAACTAATGAGCTTAGGAAGGTTCTGTGAAGGAATTCTTACTTTAGAACAGAACATGCTTGCTGCCTAGCAAGTATCTATTGCTCCACCACCCTTTGAGTTTGAACCACTCAGCCAAATGGATGTTAGGAGTGCTAGTGAGGGTCAGAGAGAGAGAGAGATCAGTTAGAGTCAAGGTCAGAGTTAGGACATGAGTAAGAGAGAGTGAGAGATGTGAGTTGGAGTTAGTAACAGTCAAGAGTTAGATGTATTAAATAAATAATCTTTGGTGTTATGTTTGATTTCTGTTTAATAAATCTAGTAGTAGTAGTAGTAGTAGTAGTAGTAGTAGTAGTAGTAGTAGTAATGGTAGTACATGCTTGTGCCTCCAAGAATGCCACATAAGTGATATTGGAAAGCTTAGTTCAGGCATACAGTATCTGTGCTGGCAGTATTAACCCAGGCTGGTGATGTCCATGGGGAGACTGGATGAATAAAGTCTCTGATGGGAACCAAAGGGCATCTAGAAGGTCCTCACACTTGATGACATAGCAGTGGAACAGAAAGAAGCCCACACATTGGTGGCCAAGATGGGGATCGGCAGAAGCTTTCATAAAGCACAAAAATACTAGGAATAAGAAAATCTTAGAACAACTTAAGTTAAAGAAAGCAGAATTAGCAGCTCTCAATTTAGCTCATTTTCAAGAATCCCATGTATTTCCGAGAAGAAAATATTTTGTTGTTGTGTACCTTCAGGTCATTTCTGACTTATGGTGACCCCAAGGCAAACCTAACATGGGGTTTCTTGGCCAAATTGGTTCAGAGGGGGTGGGTCTTTGTCTCCCTCTGGGACTAGGAAAGTGTGAACTGTCAGTCAGCCAGTGAATTTCCATGGTTGAGTGGGGATTTGAACCTGGGTCTCTAGAGTCATATTCATTAAATTCATTAAATGAAAAGTTAACTGTAAAGTTCTTAGAAGGGTAGCTAGAAGAGACAAGTTTGTCAACATTTTGTCAGCCATTCACTGTTTATGTGAACAGTCCCAAGGCCACCCAAGTTTCAGCATAAATATCAGCAAGATCTATTACAGGATCCCTGGTATTTTAAATCTTGGAAAATAAAGATATGAAGATGTATTTTTACTTTGCTGGAAAACTGATTCTATCGTTGAGTGTTTTTCTTTAAAATATAATCTGTTCTGTCACATAGCAGTGTATTTGTGTTTATCTTGCTGTTTTGTTTTTATCTTTTTGTGTATTTTGTGTGGGCACTGTAAATAAACCAATAAAACTTAATAAAATTATATAATATAAAATTAATATAGCCCTCCCAAAACCATGAACTTCAGATTGCATTTTGGCACTCAGCATCCAAGCTGAGCTGCAGCAAACAGTGACACTCCATAGTTACTGTGTAGAACCAAAAGAAAGATTCTTAATGCTACATTGATTCATATATCATCTGTTTACAAACATTTTGCTAAGCAAGGTTGTTCTGATAGATGTGTACCAGACAGTTCAAAGATCTGGCTTACCAAGGTGTAAGGGAGTTGTCTGCTTTGGTATCTCAGTACAATCTGTCAAAAGGATAACTTCTTCTTTCCAAGCTCTGTTCCATGGGCATCATTTAAAATATGTCTGCATGTTGGGTTTTCAAAAACACATTGAAGATTGCTGCCTGTCTTAGAAAGACTATATGCAGGAAACCTCAGTGTGTAAAGTGGAATTGATTCCTGCCCAAATTCTCTCTTACACCCTAGTTTTCCTTCACCAACTTGCCTCTGGACTTCTCCCCCTTCTGGATCATGCCTGTTATTAAATTTGCCTGCTCCTTTCTCCGTCCCACAGCCTCTTCCCTTTCAAGGCCCTTACTTTCTTTACACCTTTCTTCCTAAGTCCCTTTTGATTATGGCTCTTCAAGTATTTTGGACTTCAGCTCCCAGAAGCAATACCCTCTTTGGAAAGAATTCCAAAAACATTATCTGCAGCCAAAAAGAAAGAGAAGCCTCAATGGATGACAGACAAAACTCTTTAAGAAATTAAGGACAGATGGGAAGCAAAAGTAAAAGATGACAAAAATAGAATCAGAACCCTGAATGCAACTGTTCAACAACTTCTGTGCAGTGAAAAGGAGAAATATTACAACAGCCAATGCAGAGAAATAGAAAATGATAACAAAAAAGGAGGAACAAGAGACATCTTCCACAAGATCTGAGAACTCAATGGGAAATTTAAACCAAGAATTGGGATGCTCTTTGACCAGCAGGGAAACACATTATATGATCAAATAGGGAAAAAAGATTATGGAAACAATACACTGAAAAACTATGTAAAAGGAATGAAAGGATGGCAGATCCATTCAAGGAAGATGAACATACAATTTTAGAAAGTGTAGTGGAAGGTACATTCAGAACACTTGGGAGAAATGAATAATCAGGAACAGATGGCATACCAATAAAGCAGCTTTAAGCTACAGAGACAGAATCTAGTTCTAACTATAATCTGTCAACAAATATGGAAAACAAAATAATGGCCCACAGATTGGAAACACTCACTATTCATTCCATGTGATTCCCCAAGACAGGGACATCAGAGATTGTGGTAGCCATGGGGCAATTGCATTAATTTCCCATGCAAGAAAAGTGATGCTCAAAATTCTACAGCAAAGACTTTTACTATATATGGCACGAGTAACACGTCCAAGCTGGATTCAGGAGAAGAAGAGGTACTCAGGATTATATTGCAAACATACACTGGATAATGGGGCACACCCAAGCATTTCAGAAGAAAATCCTCCTGTGCTTTATAGATTATAGCAAAGCCTTTGACTGTGTAGGTCATGAGAAACTCTGGATTCCCCTTAAAAGAAATGAGTGTGCCACAATATCTGCTTGTCCTGATACATAACACACATATACACGACAAGAGGCTACTGTTAGGACAGAATACAGAGAAACGGAATGATAGACTAGAGCAGAGTAGTCTTGAGTAGATCATTAAATCAGAAGTCAAAACTGGCAAATCCCATTGATTCAATTAGTCTATTCTAGTAGGAACAACAATAGGATTCAGGCCAGAAATGCCTCACAGTATATTGTTGCCAAGAAAAGCCACTTCCGCTATACTGCTGCTGATCTCACAGGGCCCAGGGAATCCTCAGTAGCCTGGCAGATGGCAAAATCGTAACACCCTGTTAATTAAAAAAAAAGAATAGTAATAGCCCCAGCCCTGGTTCCACTGCACTACAGTTTGCAAGTGATAATACCATGTTGATGATCACCTATTTCTACAGAGCAAGATCCCTTGTAACTCTTGTCTATTTGTTTTTTGTGAACAAGGGAGCAACTGCCAACATTGCACTCAGTGGAGAACCCCTCAGGCCCAGTCACATTACACAATTATAGTACTGTTAAACCACTTTAACTGTCATGGTTTCATCCTATGGAGTCCTAGGATATGTAGTTTATGGAAACACCAGAGTCAGTCACGTAGGGCCAAGGGGCCAGGGGGCAGTTCACCCTGGGTGGCAATGTTTTTGGAGTGTCCCGGCCCACAGCGACACCTCTGTGCCCCCTGGACATATCCCCACATACCCTGGCCACACCTCCATGCACACTGGCCACACCCCTTGTGTTGTAGCCCCGCCCCTCCCATCCCTCCTCCGCAAACTCCAAGCTCCACCACTGACCAGAGTGATCCAGCTGAGAATTCTAAATGCCCCTCCTTAAACCAGAAATCCTAATTTTTCCTTAAGACAGAATCATGGCAGTTAAAACAGAATCACAAAGTTATAGTTCCATAGTGTGAATGGGCCCCAATGTTTATCAGTGTTGCAAACATATACAGACAGTCACAAGGATTTTATCAGACAGCCATTCCCCAGTATACACACTTACACTTAGGCAGATGAAATGATGGTTCAAAGGCTGTCGAGTAAATTTGCATTGAAAGAGACAAGCCTAGATAAACAAAATACCCTGAGCTTCATGAGAAGAAACCAGATCTCACCAAGTGGTATTTTTAAAAAATGTTTGCATATATTTCTTAAGTCATTTTCCTGCATTTATTGCCATGGCAGAGTGGGAAATATCATGGTTGGAAATCAGATGGTAACCAATTAAACAAATATGAATTAAATGGAATACACCTTGAAAAAGTAGAGGTGGAATGAAGCCAAATGTAGTATATTAACTAGATCAGTGCTTCTTAAGCTATCTGATGTGGGAGACCAGCAGCTTTTATTTCCCAGTGAACCAGGGACTGATACCATATTTGTGCCCCTGGGTTACCATTGTTTCTTTTCTGGAAGCTCGCCAGAAACTGGCAACAGATGGCGAAGGAACTGGCATCAACCTGTAGTTTACCATTTTGAGTAACTCTGAACTAGATGGCTATGAGGAACTTAGGTTTAAATCCTTGCTGGTTGATGAAACAAAGCTTGGAAAAGTATAAGGTATAAGTGTAAAGGTACCACTCTATTCTGCATCGGTTAGACCTCATTTGGAATACTGTGTCCAGTTCTGGGCACCTCAATTCAAGAAGGATATCAACAAGCTGGAGCGTGTCCAGAGGAGGGTGACCAAGATGGTGAAGGGTCTGGAAGCCATGCCCTATGATGAGCAGCTTAGGGAGCTGGGGATGTTTAGTCTGCAGAAGAGAAGGTTAAGGGGGGACATGATAGCTATGTTTAAATGTTTGAAGAGATGTCATGTTGAAGTGGGAGCGAGCTTGTTTTCTGCTGCTCCAGAGACTAGGACAAGGAGCAATGGATTCAAGCTGCAGGAAAGGAGATGCCACCTGAACCTCAGGAAGAAATTCCTGATGGTCAGAACTGTCCGGCAGTGGAATGTGCTACCTCGGCGTGTGGTGGGGTCTCCTTCTTTGGAGGTTTTTAAGCAGAGGCTGGATGGCCATCTGTTGGGAATGCTTTGATGGGGGTTTCTGCATAGTAGGGGGTTGGACTGGATGGCCTCTGTGATCTCTTCCAACTCTATGATTCTATAGGTACAAATTTAAAATACATTGTTGTTTCTTTCAGAATTTTTCATAAGTAACTACTTAACACCATTCCACGTTGGTTTTCTCCATTGCTCATTCAATTCTTTGTTCATATGTTGTTGTTTTTTAATTCCTTTTTTAAAAAATCCATTTTTTAAAAGGTAAGAAAATGGCCTGAAATTTGGGGGAAAAAATGCGCTCTGACATTCCACTCCTCAAAAAGTAACAAGAAAAAAAAACAAGTAAATGTTTCTCTTTACAGGGGAAAAAATAGCAATATACTTAGTCATTACATTATTTTGCAGAGAAAATATCATCACGCTCTTGTAACTCCTTCCCCCATAAAGTATTACAGTTAATGTTGTTACTTGTAATTTGTTACTTCCAAATTGTGCAGTGGAATACATTTTATCACAGCTGACCAAATAACAAGATACCTGTCTCACCCACTTTGCAAGCTTGCAGTGAAACTAAAATGCTCCCCTGAATTCACTATGGGAAGTGGAAGGCATACATTTTCATAACTGAGGTTGCAAGGTTTCCTTTTAATTAGTGATTCTCTGCTACAGAAAGCATAGGCCTCAAATGAGACTTACTCCAATTGGTTAAAATTGGGCTTACTCCCTAGGACAGTGGTAGGCAGCTCTTCTTGAATTTTTGGGCACTACAACCTATCACTTTGCACAATTGATTATACCGGCTATGGCTGATGGGAATTATAGTTCAATAAACTATGAAGGGCTGCACAATTCCCTAACTCTGCTATAGTAAATAGATTTAGGATTACAGTCTGATTTGGAAGTCTATAATTCAGTTGTTGGTTTTCATACTATAGCTTATTTAATTGTGTTTTACTTGCTCTGTAATGCTGTAATTTTCGTTTTCAGGGGCATTTCGTTTTAATTTATCTTGCAAGCGATCTAGGAAGGCAAGAAATACCTGAAAATAACTCTAACATATTTAAATTGTTGGACTACATTGTTGTTTTTCATAGAAAATACACATTTACACGTGTAATGAGAAAAATGTGTATTTTTGTTTCCAGAAGGTGAATAGTGGAGAAGGGTTCCCATCAGACCCACGGTCAAGAGGTTAAACTCTGTTGCAGGTGCTGACTTCTGGAGCCTCCAACTGAAGAGGATTGACGCAAGACTTGCAAAGTGGGCAGTCAAGCGTGGCAAAGGGCTTGGCTTCAGATTAGGGAAATAGTTTGTCCCTATCCAAAAGAGGTCAAGCTCTCTTTAGCAGAGGTATTTGCATGTCTCTTTCTGATTTGCTATGGAAAGGAGGCTGCTAGCATCTATCATGAAGAATCTGTGCCCCCCTCTTCACAATATGCTTTGGAAGTTACTTTGTAAAAGTAATTCATTGCCATTACAGTGTTTGGACAGTATCTCGTTGGTACTATTTGTTGTAATACTGGGAAAGAAACTTGCTGTGCTCCTTGTTGCACTGCTCATTCTTTTTCCATTACTTTGTGTTACTTATTAAAGGAAAAAAATCCTAAGGATTGATAAGAGAAATGTCATAAAACAAAACATCCCAAAGGCTCTAAAAATACCCTTTGAAATTAATTAGAAAACACTACTCATTATTCCAGTAAAGTAGCTTCATCCTTATTCATTGTCTTACTTTTGAAACAAAACCATGTTCTACTCCACAATAACTTTGTTGTCGTGTGCCTTCAAATCCTTTTCAGCTTATGAAGGCAAATCTATCACAGGAGGTTTCTGGGGTTGAGTTGCAGGTAATCTCATTAATCATAACTCATTACCTCTGAGCTTTGCATAAAGCAGCTTCCCCAGCCTGATACCTTTCAAATGCATTGGACCATAAATCCCATCATGGTCAGCCAGTGTGGCCAGCTGGAACACATCAACTGGGAGAAGCTGGTGTGAAGGATGGACTTTCCAGCCAGTACAGAAGAACCATTACTACCCTACATGTATTTAGTGAATGTGTGAGGAAGAATGGCCTTCAGTAGTCCCTGTCCCCAAAATTGATGCACTCACTGGCTGCATGAGGGGGCTTGTTAGACTAACACTATACGTAGAGAAAGAGCCCCTTTTACTCTGCACAATTATAGCACCGTGGTTCCATTTTAACTGCTATGGACTCATCTTAACATTACCAGGCTGTACACCTCCACACTTTAATATGGTTTAATTGACGATGTATGATTTAATTGGCAAAATATATTAATTGGAATAAATATAAAACATGCCCTGCTATGTCTATATGGCTGCACTGGATAAGAGGAAGAGACTGGCCAAACACATGAGTCTAACGTGGATCTAAACCACACCACTGTTTCTTTGTTGCTGTTCAGGATTGGTAAATATCATCCACTATACCCTGGTATCTTGCTATCAAAAACTTTCCTCCCTTTTCCTTCAGTTAGACTTGCGTAATTGTGTGACTGCTTGGATCTTGTGTGCATGATTGTTAATTCTCCCAATAAAGCACAAGCTTACTTTTGGATCTCTGGCTGGTTCTTTCCTGCAGAAGTACTGGTAAACATAGGTGTAAAAGATCTCATTAGGCATTTTGAGCTAATAATTCCCCACTTTTGCACAGAGGTACTGTCTTTATGGGTGGATCCCTAAGTCACCCACACTTTGGGGTAACATTAACAAATCCTGGGGTTTACAGAGTGGGGAATCCTGAGGTTTGCAGTTTGGGGAGACGCATTTATAATTTTCAGCCAGAGAACTCTAGTGCCTCACTAAACTACAAGTCTCAGTGCCTTTTAGTCCTTCCTTCCCTCCTTCTCTCCCTCTCTCTTTCTCTCTTTCCCTTTCCCCTTTTCACCTTTTACATTTCCCCCCCTCTCTCTTTCTCTTTAACTTCTTTTGAGGGAGGGGAGAGGAGGAAGGTTTTGTGAGGGGAGAGAGAGAGGCTGACACTTCTCTTATGCTTATTCTACTGATATCCTCCCCTCCTTTGGAATTTCAGTATGAAACTCACTGCCAGTGAGTGATGACTGCCCAGACAGACACACAGATATGAAACTGGCCGTCGCATCATCTTGAATCCAGCTGGTCAGAGGACAAGATTCCTCACTGTTCTTGAGGGCAGCCTGCAGAGTTAGAGAGTACAAGGCCATCTGCATGGCACACACAACTCTGTGTACTTCAGCACTTCCCATTTCTTCAGACAGCCTGCAGCATCTGCCACCTGAGGTGTCTTGTTTCACGCTGCCTAAGGGAAAGACTGGCCATGACCTGTTGGTACCCAGATAAACCAAGTCTAGCACCACCTAGTGACCAAATAATATCAGGACACATTCCACAAGGCATCTTCTGAAGCCCCCTTGAAGTTCATTTGTTAACACAATCCTTGTGCAGATCATCCCAGTTGGCTGCACTCGCGGCCAGATGTAAGCCCTGAAGCTAACAAGAGTCACTGATTGATCAGTAACTAGAAATTCTGGCACAAAAATGTATCCAGCTTTGCATGTTTTCAGTATTAGCTGAGTCCAAGCTCAGTGCATTCTGGCACTTCCCCTGCTCCCTAAAATCCCCATTTCTCCTTCTTTCATCAGTCTAACTATTGTTCAGCACTTTTGCTAAGTCAATAGGCTTGATGCAGATGAGGCCAAGCTAAAAGTGTTTGCCTTTTCAAAGGGCTTAATCTCCACCCACCCAATTCAGTTGACAAAAGAAAAGAGAACATGTTTATAATATCTTGTATGTGAACTTGGAGCATGCAGATGTGGCAAACCCTTTCCAGGAGAGCCAGAGAGAAGAAATGGGTCCTCTAGAGATATTTTCCCTCTCTGTGTCATCATTCTCTCTAACAGTAAACCCATGAGTTTGAACGGCTTATCAGCTTGGAAGAGAAACAAGGCCACCAAAAGAAAAGACAGTGGCTTCTATTTATCTGTGGGGCTTTCTAAGTAGGCAGAAGTATTTTGTGTTGGTAAATTAAAGAAGACTTATTCTTTAAATAGGCCTCTGATCTTCCAAACTTTTCGCATAGCATTTGCCATGTGAAAGGGCCCCTGGAGCCTTGCACAACTATGAGGAGCGGTCCACACAACGCACTCACAATTGCGTGACACTCCAGGATCTGGCAGACGCCGATCACGCATTATTTCATTTTCAGCTGCGAGCTGAAAATGGTGTGTGATTGCACATTGCTCCGGGGTTCCACGTGCACTTGCCGTGTGTGCAGAGCTCTGGAGCTGAGGCACTCACGCTTCCTGCCCCAGAGCAACCTGGGGAAATCCCAGGTTGCACTGTGGAAGGAAGAGGCGGGGCTCTCACGCGAGCAGGCAGCAGCTGCGGAGCTGAAGGAACTGGGATGCAGAAGCTGCTTGCGCGATCCCTGCACCCCAGCTCTGCAAAAAGGTGAGTTGCGGAAAGGGCCTTACAGAAGTAGGTGGAAGTTAACTAGCACTACACAGCATGGAAAAGGAAGATTTGGAGTGAAGAAAGGTGGTGTCCCATACCTGAATTCCCTGCTTCCACCAGCCTGAAAGCTTGTACCACCTTGTGTGGATTGAAGAGTAGCAAGCCTTATATGCCTGTAGTGAAATACTGTTAGCAACATCATCATTTGTTCTGTGATTTCAAGTTGTTTCTGACTTATGGGGTCCTTAATGCAAGCCTGTCACAGGTTTTCTTTGCATTGTTTGTTCAGAAGAGGTTTGCCGTTGCCTTCCTCTGACATTGTATGTGGCTTGCCCAGGCTCATCCAGTGGGTTTCCATGGCAAAGCAAGGATTTGAACCCAGTGGTGGAGCTTGGAGGGGGGGCATGAGGGAGGAGGGGCTACAGCACAAGGGGCATGACCAGTGTGCGTGGAGGTGTGGCCAGCGCATGTGAGCATGTGGCCAGGGTGTGCGAGGGCATGGCTAGGGACTGGGATGCCCCAAATACATTGCCATCTAGGGCGAACCACCTCCCCACCTCCCCGTCTCCCCATCCCTACATGACTGTTTGAATCTTGATCCCCAGAGTCCAACTCTCAAACCACTATTGTCTCTTTATACCCTTCAACATTTCACAGATGTAAACCAGAACACATGTGGCCAAGCAACATCAAGCAAAGTGTGATCAAGATGGCCAAAATTATTAATGATGAAGAATATACAAGCTAGGGGAGGCTACAGCAGCTGGCTTTTGCCTGAGAGTTTGAGATAAGCAAGGCTCCACCCTCTCCTCTTCTTTCCCCACTGCTGAGTTAACTGAGTGCAATCTATTTTTGCACTTTGAACCCAGCTTGAAGCAGCTGAAGAAAGCTGAGGACAGTGGGGGAAAGAGGGAGGCCTAAAGAGAAACCAGGGCGTTTCAAAAATGGGACAGCAGAGGATTAACCAGGATTGCCTCTGCTAGAGCAAGACAATTGGAGAGTATTATCATCATTATGATGACTGATAGGGTAAGGTGGAAAGAAAGACTGTACACTGCAAAAAACCTGGAAGACATGTTAGACACCTTCCTTAACTGAAAGATGGGTAAATTGCCTTGAAAATGTTGCTGGATTGCAATTCCTATAACATACACACGCACCAGACAAGATGAGCAATAGCCATGCTATTTGGGGATGGTGAAAATTCTAGTCCAACTCATCCATAAGCTATCAAATTGGAGAAGATGAGTGTAAGGCATCTGTGTGCCTTGCCCACAGAAATATTGTCTGAGGCCTCAGTTGAAGTCAGACCACCCAACAGGCACAGAGGGCAAGTTTTGTTCACCACATAATGATGTTCTCAGCTGCAGGACTTGAGGAGGCATAGAAGTGTTTTTAACCAAAGTATGAGAAAACGTACAAAGGTATCCCCAAGGAGAGGCTGTGTTGCATAGTTGTTTGAGCATTGGGCTATGACCCTGCACACCAGGGTTTCATTCCCTGCTTGATCATGGAAACCCCTTGGGCCACATCACACACTCTCAGCCCCAGAAAATCCCCATTATAGGTTTACCTTAGAGTCACCATAAGTCAGAAATGACTTGACAGCACAAAACAACACAACCCACAAGGACCTTGTTGTGATTGGAGCTCAACTTTCTTTTTCTTTGTAATCTAAGATTTTGTGAGAGCGAGTATTGGTCCTTCCCTGATAGTCATGCCACTTACAGTTTACTAACTTCAATCTATAACAGAAGTGAGGGGAAAGCAAGCTGCATGAAGTCCCTGGATGCCATTCTGCAACCCCCAAAGATCCAAGAAACACCTGAAGCTCCGAATTCCTCATTAAAAAACTTCCCAAACTACTGCCAAACACAGCAGTTGGAGTCCCTTCACCTTCTACTATGTTGCAGACATTTTTCAGTTAAATCCCAGAACAAGAAGTGATGTGATCTCATTTCTAATTGCACTGGGAGTGATGTTGTGGCCTGCTGTGGGGGTCATGGGGAGAATGGGGCAGTGGCATTCCCTTCATGCAGATGCCAATCCTTATTTTACAGCAAGTATGAGCAAGAGGTGGACTGAACATGATCCACTGGTTTACCATCAAATATCTGCTGATTGCTGGGATACTTGGAAGGAATGCTGAACTATATGGATCCGAAATTGGCCCAGCAAGGTGCTATTTATGTTCATACATGTGTGTGTGTGTATGTGAATGACTATGAACAGCACATATTAGTTATACACAGATATTACTCAGGTTGGGCAGGCTGCACTTTCTTTAGAAGCACTGCTGCTCTGGAGGCTTTCAAGAGCAACATTTCTCTCTTTCTTCTCTCCCTCTCTGATTTTTTCAGCATGGTGTGGTAGGAGCACTGAGAACTTCAAAAATGGCCTAGGGTGGATACATGGGGCTCATGGGTTGCAAGAAACCTGCCTCCTCTTCAAATGCAAAGAGAAACACATTGGTGGACCACTGAGTTTCTCATTTCTTCAACAGCAAATCATTTGAGATGGAAAGCAGTAAATGGGAACCATGGAGAATCCAACCTATACGTCAGTTATTCATCCCAGCCCTTATTTGCACCGCCTCAGCCTAGGCCCCATTTCTTTCACAAAGCAGAGTGTGGTGGAACTGGTGGCTTTTTCATATATATTGATTTTAACACTGTGTTGAATGATGTCATAAATATTAAAAACTATGTCACATCATCATAATTGTGACACTGGTCGGTGACAAAGTGACTGCTTCTAGGCACACAGGAAATGAAAACTAGTAAGACTTGCATGGGTGCATAAATATGTAGAATAATTTGGATCACTCTGCTCTATTTCTAGTGTAATTGAAAATCTGCCTCAAATTGCATTCTACCCAAGCCATGATCAGATGGGGCCTTGTTAAAATCAAGAAACTGTATCCAGTGGAAATACTAGGTAAGTTGCAATTAAAGTTGGATAGTCAGCGCTGGATCCAGATGGGGCTGCTCTCATTACATAAGCTCACCTTCTCCTGCCTGCTCTTGCCTTGGTCTATTTGCTTGCGTTCTCCAATGGGGCCCAGACTACATCCCCACCCAAGAAGAAGATAAGGAGAACAGAATCAGCTGCTCATTCTCCATGCTCACTTGCTCAGTGAAGGGAGGCAAACAAGTTACAATACCATGAAGGAGACACAGGGCCAGACAACTCTAGAGTTGGGAGTAAGTTGGTGGGAGCTGGATCTCAGCAAGTGCCCAACAGTGTCCCCTTCTGAACCACAACTTTTTTGAATTATAACTCCCAGAATCCTCTAACCACTACAGCCAATAGCCCTGCTGGTTGATGGATTCTGGGAGCTGGAGTCTAAAAGGGTACATCAGTTCCTAACATCACAGCTATGACTAATGCTGAAATTTGTGTTTATATTTCCCCTATTTTCTCTTGCACAACCATTCTAGCAGGGGAAAAAATTGTTGTTGTTGTTGTTGTTCTTTATGCCTTCAAGTCATTTCCAACTTAGAATCATAGGCCATTTCTGCACTAGACTGTTATAGCGCTATTATTCCACTTTCAACATCCTTTGGAATCCTGGGATTTGCAGTTTAGGGAGGGCCCTTTGAGTAGCGCTACAACAGGCTAGTGCAGAAATAGCCATAGAATCACAGAATCAGAGAAATGTAGAGCTGGAAGAGACCACAAGGGCCATCCAGTCCAACCCTCTGCCATGCAGGAACACCCTCAAAGCACTCCCGACAGATGGCCATCTAGCTTCTGCTTAAAAACCTCCAAAGAAGGAGACCCCACTACACTCTGAGGCAGCCTATTCCACTGCCGGACAGCCCTGATCATCAGGAAGTTCTTCCTGAGGTTCAAGTGGAATCTCCTTTCCTGCAGCTTGAATCCATTGCTTCTTGTCCTAGTCTCTGAAGCAGCAGAAAATAAGCCCACTCCCTCCTCGACATGACATCCCCTCAAATATTTAAATATGGCTCTCGTGTCCCCTCTTAACCTTCTTTTCATCAGGCTAAACATACCTAGCTCTCTAAGCCACTCCTTGTAGGGCATGGCTTCCAGACCCTTCACCATCTTGGTCACCCTCCTCTGGACACGCTCCAGCTTGTTGATATCCTTCTTGAATTGAGGTACCCAGAACTGGACACAGTATTCCAAATGAGGTCTAACTGATGCAGAATAGAGTGGTACGTTTACACTTTACCTTATACCTTTCCAAGCTTTGTTTCATTGACCAGCAAGGATTTAAACCTAAGTTCCTCATAGCCATCTAGTTCAGAGTTACTCAAAATGGTAAACTACAGATTGGTGCCAGTTCCTTCACCATCTGTTGCCAGTTCCTGGTGAGCTTCCAGAAAAGAAACAATTGTCCTGGTCTCTGGAGCAGCAGAAAACAAGCCCACTCCCTCCTCTACATGGCATCCCTTCAAATATTAAAACATGGCTATCATGTCCCCTCTTAACCTTCTCTTCTGCAGACTAAACATACCCAGCTCTCTAAGTCTATCCTCATAGGGCCCCTCACCATTTTGGTCGCCCTCCTCTGGACTTGCTCCAGCTTGACCATATCCTTCTTGAATTGAGGTGCCCAGAATTGGACACAGTATTCCAGATGAGGTCTAACCAAAGCAGAGTAGAGTGGTACCAGTACCTCCCTCAATCTAGACTCTGTTACCCTGTTTGCTGGGGGTCCCGGGAGGGACACCAAAATGTGCTCTACTAAAGGTGGGGAAAATTAGCTCAGAGCACTGCTTCAGCATTACGAGAGGCGGGGTAACTTAGCAGGATCTTGTAACCCAGTGTTTACGGGGTCAGGCCAAATCAAGGAGCAGACCGGTTTGAAAATAATGAATGATCTTTATTAAATACAGGCACACAATGTAAGCAACACACGCACACAGATAACTAAGGAAAATAAAGGTGTGAGTAAGATAGCGGGATTTTCAGAAGGATAGTTGGTTCAGGTGATACGACACCTGTTCTTGAAGCCTGGAAGAAGATAGAGAGCAACGCTGGCGTTCGGTGTATCTGAGCACATGGAGCTGAGGGGAAGCTCACCAAGCAATGTGGCAGCAAGGTGGTTGGAACTCGGGAGCGATCCAAGGAGGGTCTCGGAATCAGAGGTTTTTATAGAGAGAAGTGTGACTGCAGGCTATGCCTTACTTGGGGACAATAATGAGTTTTGGGAGCGAGACAATGTCTCCGAAAGGTCACAATTTAGCATGATTGAGTTAAGTCCGAATTGACAAAGAGGTAGACTGTATGCAAATGCTCAGTGCTTGGCCTTTACGCTTCTAGCTTGCCAAGTTACCTGCTCAGGGCGGGGAGTCCTCTGTAAACAGCGTGCATACAAAATGAGGATGTTTGCCGGGGAGGTCCCTGAAGCTGCGATCTGGCTATTTTTGGCGTGCCTGTATTGTTTGAGAATATTTCAGCAGTTAAATGCCGAGCCTGGTTTTTTGCTTGTCCGGGGGCCTCACAAACACGTGGAGAAGGGTGGTATGGTAAGGCCGAATTATGATATCAAAGTGATATCAGGGGCTATCACCAGGTAGGCCTAAACAACACCATACTCCTATTGATGCAACCGAGAATTGCATTGGCTTTCTTGGCTGTCGCATCACACTGCTGACTCATGTTCAGCTTGTAGTCTATTAAGACTCCTAGATCCCTTTCACACATACTGCTATCCAGCCACGTGTCCCCCATCCTATATTTCTGTATTCCATTTTTTCTACCTAAGTGTAGAACCTTACACTTCTCTCTGTTGAATTTCATTTTGTTAGCCTTGGCCCAGCTCTCTAATCTGTCCAGGTCGTTTTGAATTTTGATCCTGTCCTCTGGCATATTAGCAACTCCTACCAATTTGGTGTCATCTGCAAATTTGATGAGCGTGCCCTCTACTCCTTCATCCAAGTCGTTGATGAAGATATTGAACAACACTGGGCCCAGGACAGAACCCTGTGGCACCTCACTAGTCACTTCTGTCCAGGATGAAAAGCAGCCATTGGTGAGCAGCCTTTGGGAACGGTCAGTCAACCAGTTACAGACCCACCTGACAGTAGTCCTGTCCAGCCCACATTTTACTAGTTTCTTTGCAAGAATGTCATGGGGAACTTTGTCAAAGGCCTTACTGAAATTGAGATATGCTACATCCACAGCATTCTCTTCATCTATCAAGCTAGTAACTCTATCATAAAAATAGATAAGATTAGTCTGGCATGACTTATTTTTGAGAAATCCATGTTGACTTCTCTTGATTACCGCAGTGCTTTTTAAGTGATTTGAAACTGACTGCTTAATGATTTGCTCCAGGATCTTTCCAGGTACTGATGTCAGGCTGACTAGGTGAGAATTATTTGGGTCTTCTTTGTTTCCCTTCTTGAAGATGGGGACAACATTCGCCCTCCTCCAGTCTGCTGGAACTTCTCCCGTCCTCCAGGATTTCTCGAAGATTATAGTAAGCGGTTCCAAAATGACCTCTGCCAGTTCTTTTAATATTCTAAGATGCAATTCATCTGGCCCTGGAGACTTGAATTCATCCAGTGTGGTCAGGTATTCCTGTACCACCTCTCTACCTATTATGTGCCAAATTTCCCCTCCTTCCTCACTTATGGCAACCCTAAGACGAAACTAGTTTTCTTGCCAAGTTTTGTTCAGAGGGGTTTGCCCTTGCCTTCCTCTGAAGCTTACAGATTGTGACTTGCCCAAAGTCACCCAATGGCTTTCCATGGCTGAGTGGGGATTCAAACCCTGGTTTCCGCAGTTGCAGTCTAACACTCAAACCAGCACACAATGCTGGGTCTTGAAAAGTATTACTGTTCTTTTATTGTTCCTGTGCCTCTATTGTTCACCTCACCCAAGAAATGAGGCAAGAATGTGTTAATCACAAAAAGGGTTCTAGAAGAGATCATTAGACTGTCACTGAACACTTAGAAAAGAATGCTGTTAACTGCATATTAAGAGCTTGCATGAGCTTCTTAAAAACAAGTCATGCTAGACTGATCTTCCCTCTCTTCCTCTTCTTCCCCCCTCTCTTTTTGATAGAGTTAAAGACCTGGTACATCAAGGGAATGCTGTGGATATAATGAATCTTGATTTCAGTAAGTCCTTCAGGATATCCTTGCAGACAAGTTGGTAAAATACGGGCTAGAGAAGACTACTATTAGGTGCTACTGTTAGGTTGCATCAACAGAAACATAGTGTCCAAATCAAAAGAAGTAAAAGTATCTCTCTATTCTGCTTTGGACAAACCTCACCTGGAGTACTGTGTCCAGTTCTGCACATCAAAGTTTAAGAAGGATGTTAACAAGCTGGAACACTTACAGAGGATGGCAATCAAGAGGGTAAAAGGTCTGGACACAAAGAACTATGATGAACAGTTTAGAGAGTTGGGTATATTTACTCTGGAAAAGAGAAGACTGAGTACTGACATTAATGTATCCCTAATTTCTGCTTCTCTGCCCACAACACACACGCATGCACGCGCGTGCGCACGCACACACACACACACACACACAATGGCATGGGATGCCTTTTAGACCATTCCATCTCTTTTCAAATAAAACATAATTGGAGATGTGTGTATGTGTATAAATTTATTACAAGGAGGATACACATAAATGTTTGAAAAAATAACCCTTATACTTCAGTCACTGTCTTTGAAAAAGTTTTTAATTGTATTACATGAACAAAATGAATTGCAGCAAGATTAATCTACCCACTCTGTAACAAAGTGTGTGATTTTTCTCTACCTGTTAAACTTCTGTTCATAAGATATGTGGGCCTTTGTTATGCTGGGGGCCATTTCTCAAGTTGGGCAAGTATTCAACGGCCTAAAGGACAGAGGCAAGGCTTAGCAGACTTTTTGGACTGAAAAAAATGTATAAAATAAACTAAGATAGACTACTACCCCATTTATATTTTATTTTATTTTTATTTTTAAATTTCAGTACTAACAAAATCCCACCCTATTCATACATGGTTAAATGAGTATTCGTGTAGTGATTTCATGATTAACAGTATCCCCCTCCTGATTATTAACAAGTAAGCTACCCCACTCATAACTGATTATTTTCACATTTAAACGTATATATAAATGAATTTTAAATTGTGTTAAATTCACTTTAATATGGTATTTTGCTATTCACAGTACCAACTACTGAATGCGACGTTGATTGTGATACTGACTATTGTATAATCAAACTGCAATATCAATTTTTTTTTGGACTGACTACTGCAAATTGTGTGACTGTAAATCTTATCATAATTTTGGACATTTTTAGTGTTTCTCTTAATTCCCCAGTCTCACTGTCCCCCGGAGCCATTCTGTTGCACTTCTACTAATAGCATCATTATTTTTTCTTCTTTGTATTTACTTGCAGTAAAGCTGTTGCAGTTTGTATGACCTTAAAAATTATAATAAATATAAATTTAATACTAGAATACTGTTTAAAAAGAATATGTATGCTTCAAGAAAAAGTGGAAACCCAACTTCTCTTTTAGATTGATTGGTGGGACACAGGAAATGAAAGCTCCAAAACTATGGTTCCTGTCAAAAATCACCAAAATGTGGCCAGTTGACAATCCAAGTTTAGCAGTGCGTATTTCCTTGCAAATTGGCCAAGAATCAAGCTGAAAGCAATTTGGGCCATAAGTATAATCATAGGCAAGTTCTATTGCTATAACTGTTGTTGTTGTTGTTGTTGTTGTGTGCAAATAATTTCCAATTTGTATCATGAGATTTTCTTAGCAAGGTTTGCTCATGGGGGGGTCGCCTTTTGTCTTCCCCTGAGGCTGAGAGAGTGTGGCTAGCCCAAGGTCACCCAGTGGGTTTCCATGACCAAGTGGAGGGATTGCCCAGTACACAAACCACTGCCCCATGCTGGCTCTCTACTGCTATAACTGGAGGATGTATTTGAATACTGCTGTGGTCTTAAGTACACTTTCTTGGAAACAGGCATCCATAAAATCAGAAAGCCAGTGTGCTAAAGATCACTGGACATACATCTGCTGCTTTCATATGGACTCACTTTTAATGAATTAAGATTGGTTTGCCTCAAGATAAAAAGCTTCATTCAACAGCAATTGTGTCAAGTAGGCTAATATAAACAGGCAAACTGGAGGATCCTTCTACCCCCTTGAGACTAGAACAGTGGTTCTTAACCTGGGGCCTGCAGACACCTGGGGGTCCACACAGCCCTCACAGAGGGTCCATGTCAGGTTGTCATTCATCCTAGAAAAGAGGGAAACTAAGAGACTAAAAAATGTCCCAGCTGGCTGTGGCCAGTTGAGGCAACATGTCCCAGATTCCTCAAAGGCAGTGGTGATGATGGCGATGGCAGTGGCAATGACATGCTGGCAGGCATCTCTTCCTTTGCTCGATGCTTCAGGTGCTACTGGGCAGGTACACCAGAGAGCCCAAAAAGTGAGAAGGCAAAAAGAATTGCTCAGAAGACAAGGGAAGACACCCAGCCCAGGCCTGGGGTGTTGAGTGTGGCAACACTGCTTGACCCCAGAGCCAGGGAGAGCAGTGGAACTTCACTTCCAGGCAGCCACAAGAACAGAAAGGAGTCCTTTTACTCTTGTGGCTGCTTGGAAACAAAGTGCGTGGGTCTCAGTTGTCCTTTGGAGAAAAGCATGAAACATCATTTCCCTCTGAAAGAGCACCTAGAGAGTAGAGAGGGTAGGTGCTTTCAAAAGAAGCACTTACCCTTTCTACTCTTTTGGTGGTCCTTCAGAAGGAAACAGCATTTCTTTCACTCTTTCTCCCAAAGCAGCACCAAGATCATTGTTTTCCAGATGTTGTTTTAGGGAAAAGGGCAAAAGAAATTATTCTTTAGATCTACCTCCCATTCATAACTTTCCTTTGGGAAATTCCAGTTTATTCTGCCTTCCTGGCACTTGAAGGATCTCAGCATGCTACTCCACAGACCATTAACAACTCTCCTTTTCTTTGCATTTTCTACTGGAAGAATAACTTGCACTGTCTACGAGACGAATAAGGAATAAGGGTGAGCACCTGATTAGCAACTTTAGATAAATCTTTGAATATTTAAACCTAAATTAAAATATCTAAATCTTGAGTTAAGTCTTGCAGGCCCCTGACAACAAATTATATTTGCAAGTGATCCCTGGTAAAGAATACGTTAAGACCCGCTTGACTAGAGGGAAGAGCCTGTCAGGAACTGGGTCTGGCCCCTTCTGCCACTTTGGCCATTTCCGCACTAGACTGTTATAGCACTATGATTCCACTTGCAACGTCCTATAGAATCCTGGGGTTTGCAGTTTCAGGAGAGGCCAGATGGACTCCATAGGATGTTGCAAGTGGAATCATAGTGCTATAACAGTCCAGTGTGGAAACGGTCTTTGCCTCCTCCTGATTTAAGTGCTAGCTCTATAGTGGATGAAACTGTAAGTATGATAAATTATCAAGTAAACCTAAGGACAAGTAGATGTATGCACAGATAGATACATAGGTAGATAGACAAACAAACAGATGGACAGGCAAATACCTCCAGTGCTGTAGAATTACCTTTCTCTAAATCCAGAAAACCTGAAGATCTTGTTATGATTGGGAGAGATGTGTATTAAATTTGTGTGAGCACAATAACCGAAACTGAATTAGTCATCTGAGGTTTTCTTCTGGTAGTGAAAACAAAAGAAAACTGCTGCAGTGCAATTTTGTCTGTATACTTCTGCTTCTGTCCGCCTTAAAGAGGTAAAAGTGTCAACACAGGGATGCCTGTTTCCACACACTGGTGCTGCTGCAGAATGGATGCCAGGAGTATATCTACACAGCACAATGGTTGTGGTTTGAAAGCAGTTTAACTGTCAGTGCTCCATCCTATGGATTCTTGGGATTTGTGGCTTTGGTAATCTTAGAATCTCTACTCAAGAGTTCTGGTGAAGGCACAGACTTACATGACCCTCCAAGTATTCCCAGCAACCCTAGCTCAAATAGCCAGGGGTGAGGAATGTTGTGAGTTGCAGTTGAACAACATCTGGAGAGGTGCATGATATTAATGTGGTTTAGAGGGGATACTTGGTCTCTCTGGGAGACAAAATTACTCATTACCCAAACTACGCATACAGATCCCAATATCCCTTTGAGTAGAGCTATGACAACCAAAGTGGTATGAAACTGGGTATAACTCCGTAACATATATACACCCCAGGTCACGTCAGCAGGAAGTCAAAATGGCCAGTGCCTCTCCTTCAGCAAGACACCATCAGAGGTCACAGTGATTTGTGTCTCTCCTTTAGCCAGACCACACCAGCAAGAGATCACATCGAAGAGAGCACACTGTGCTTCAACCAGGCCTCCTCAGAAAGTGTTCGCAACAGCCTCTCTCTCTCCTTTACCTAGACAGCATCAGCATGAGATCACAATGCTGGAGATCACAAGGGCTGAAGGAGAGAGACTGGCCATTGCAGCCTCTTGATGAATTCTGCCTGCCAGAAGAAAGCTCTCTGTCTGAAGAAGAGGTAAAAAGCCCACAGCTGCCTTCAGTTTCCCACCCACCGGTTGCCTTTGCAGTGGTGGAGGGCCTTTGCAGTGGTGGAGTCATGGGTGTAGGTTACTCTCCAGTGAAGGCATGCCCCTCTCTCTCTCTCTCTTTGCCTACTTTTTTTTCTTTGTTTGAAAGGGGGAGATTTACACGTAGGTTTTACATTTTTTAAACTGGAAATCTGTTTTCTTTGATACAATCCTTGTGTGATCTTCTAGACTTGTAATTCTGTTATTGTAATTTATTTATTCGCCTGATGATCAATGCCAGGTGTTCTGAGTACTGTTACAGAAAAGTGGGATATACATTTCTACAACAACCACTTCACCTATTCTCAGCTGGCTTCTGCTGCCCAAATAGCTTTAGACTGCTATTTGTAGTAGGTTTTTATGTGTTTGTGTTAGAGAAAGAGAGAGAGAGAAAGAGATGTGTTCCTTATGCTGAGAAGCAGTATGAACAGCTACAGGTAGTGTTGCAGGAGTCCAGAGAAGTGTTGTTGTTATTTATCACTAGTGTATTTACCCGGCGTAGCCTGAGATTTTATTTTCCTCCTAAGAACTCACCAAACTGTCTTCTCCTGTATCTGTAACTTTTCCTATATTTCCCAATGCAATCTGTATTCAGACTCATTTATGAAGAGAGGTTGAGTTCCTGGGAGAGAATACACTGTTGTCCTCTTTGCTGCTAGGCCTTGCCTCCATAGCAACCAGCCATTCCAGCACCTGTAACTTATCCCCATATTCCCCAATCCAATCTGTATTCAGAGTTGTTAACATACAGAGGTTGGGTTCTTGAGGAAATGCACTGTCCACTTTCTTGCTGCTAGGTCTCATGCTCGTAGCAACCAGCCTATTCCAGCACCTTTATCCCTATATTCCCAATTTATCCCTATATTCTGCAATCCAATCTGTATTCAGAATTGTTAACATATAGAGGGTTTAATTTCTGAAGGAATATACTGCATCTCTTCTTGCTGGTGGGCCTCATCTCCATAGCAACCGGCCTAAGGCCCAAGAGCTCTTTGCCTGAGAATTCTGAGGGCCCCTCCCTAAACTGCCAACCCCAGGATTCCATAGCATCTTCACAGCCAGCCAATCATATGAGGTCTTCTCGCCTCACACAGCCAACTGTATGAACGCTTCGCTTCCCTGATGCAGACAAACAAACTCACAGACAAACTTTGACTTTTACACAGTAGATTAGTTTGCGTTTGGCTTACTGCAACCCTATAAAGGAGACACTTCCAAGACCCTCAGTCACCAGCTGCCCTGCTCAGGTTTTGCAAACTCAAGGCCTGAGCAGGGCAGCTCAATTCACATATACTACAGTCTCCATTTTTTCCTGTTGCTTTCCACTTTGCCAAGCACTGTTCTTGTTTCCAAATTAATCACATGGTCTCATGATGCGTCCAAAGTAGGACAGCCTCAGTTTAGTCTTCTTGGCTTCCAGGGGGAATTCCCATTGAGTGGCTCTAGAACCCATACGTTTGTCTTTTTTTAGCAGTCCACCTTGTCCGTAGAGCTCTTCTCTTGCACCACATTTCAAAGGAGTTGATTTTCTTCCTGACAGCTTTCTTCAATGTCCAACTCTCACACCCATACCAGTCTTTCCCAAAATTTTATTTATTTGTACCCCATTTTCCCCCAGTAATGGGACTCAAGGCAGCTTACAACAAATTAAAAATAATACAGATTAAAAACTATTCAAAATAATAAAAGTATACATATAAAAGCTATTTAAGAGACAATGGAACCATGTATAAAGTCAAAACATTGAATTCATTAAAAGACTATATAAAAACCACAAAACCACACAGCATCCCATTAAAAGCCCAAGAAAGAAACATACAGTAGGTAGAAATCAGGAGCACTTAGGTCTGGATGATTCTGACTTTGGTATTTGATGAACTCTCTTTTGGGGTTGTTGTCCACCTTCAAGTCCTGGTGACCCTAAGGCAACACTCTCAGGGGATTTTCCGGGGCTGAGAGTGTGTGATGTGCCCAAGGTCACCAGTAGGTTTCCCTCGCCAAACTGGGAATTGAACCCTGTTCTCCCATGTTTGTTGTCCAAGGCTCAAACCACAACACCATGCTTGGCTCTCAGTG
This sequence comes from Iguana delicatissima, assembly GCA_948472985.1. Classification (NCBI taxonomy): domain Eukaryota; kingdom Metazoa; phylum Chordata; class Lepidosauria; order Squamata; family Iguanidae; genus Iguana; species Iguana delicatissima. Next base: position 101,849 of record CAOKZL010001824.1, read on the forward strand.
GGTACAAATAATAAATTGAATAAATGAATCACTTTCATGGGAAAGGTAGCTAGTAAAATGTGGGCTGGACAAGGCTACTGTTAGGTGGATTGGAAATTCGTTGACCAACTGAACCCAAAGGGTGCTCACCAATAGGCTGCTTTTCATCCTGCAGAGAAGTGACTAGTGGGGTGCCTCAGGTCTCTGTGCTGGGCCCAGTGCTCTTCAACATCTTCATCAATGACTTGGATGAAGGGGTAGAGGGCATGCTGATCAAATTTGCAGAGGACACCAAATTGGCAGGGGTTGCTAATATGCCACGGGATAGCATCAAAACTCAAAATGACCTCAACAGACTGGAAAGCTGGGCCAGAGCTAACAAAATGAATTTCAACAGAGGGAAATGTAAGGTCTTACACTTATGCAGAAAAAATCAAATGCACAAATCTAGGATGGGGCTGGATAACAGTACATGGCTGGATAACAATACATGTGAATGGGATCTAGGAGCCTTGGTGGACCACAAGCTGAACATGAGGCAGCAGTGTGAGGCAGCAGCCAAGAAAGCAAACACAATTCTTGCTTGCATCAATAGAAGCATGGTGTCTAGATTGAGGGAGGTAATGGTACCACTCTATTCTGCATCAGTTAGGCCTCATTTGGAATACTGTGTCCAATTCTGGGCACCTCAATTCAAGAAGGATATCAAACAAGCTGAAGCATGTCCAGAGGAGGGTGACCAAGATGGTGAAGGGTCTGGAAGCCATGCCCTACAAGGAGTGGCTTAGAGAGCTGGGTATGTTAAGTTTGCAGAAGAGAAGGTTAAGAGGGGACATGATAGCCATGTTTAAATATTTGAAGAGATGTCATGTTGAGGAGGGAGTGGGCTTGTTTTTTGCTGCTCTAGAGACTAAGACAAGGAGCAATGGATTCAAGCTGCAGGAAAGGAGATTCCACCGGGACCTCACCAAGAACTTCCTGACCGTCAGAGCTGTCTGGCAGTGGAATGTGCTGCCTCAGAGTGTGGTGGAGTTTCCTTCTTTGGAGATTTTTAAGCAGAGGCTGGATGGACATCTGTTGGGAATGCTTTGATGTGGGCTCCTGCAGGGGATTGGACTGAATGGCCCTCGTGGTCTCTTCCAGCTCTATGATTCTATGAGGTGCCTTTGATATCCCCTATCAGATAGAGCACTTAAAAAAAAGATGTTTTGTTAAAATCTCTTCCGGAACCAAGGAGTTTTCGCTCCTTTTCAGACAGGCAGGCAGCACACAGCTTGTTTAGCAGTGGGAGGGCTGCCTGCTAACTCCTTCTGAAGATGAGACCAGGGCCAGGCAGTCTGTGGCCATTTCCTCACTAGCCTGTTAGAGTGCTATTGTTGCGCTTTCAACATCCTATTGGAATCCCGGAGTCTGCAGTTCAGGTACCCCTCCCACGTGCACATGCTTGTCCTCTCCGGTCTAAACGCTGCAGAGGAATTTCTTCATTGACCGGGAAAGGAGGGTCACCGTTTTAGCTATTCTCGGAATGCCCCCCCCAAAAAACTTGATTTACCTGCTCTGGTGGGAACCGGACCACTGGCCCTTTCTAACAGGCTTTGCAGGGCGATCCTGGCAGGAAAAGAAAGTCCGACTGAACCCACTGGGAGGGCTTTCCCTCTCAAAGATTAGGATTGCGGGGCACATCGGATTCAAATCCAGCTGAGGAGTCGTTTTATCCATTCCGTGGATAGTGGCTTTCGGTTCAGATTTTATTCTTAACTAGAGATGATGATTACGGATGGTTGTAGCTGGGACAGGGAGGGGCCTGCCAGATGTCCAGATTATCAGCCCAGGGGAAAAGGTTGATCCCACGAAGATCTGTTTGTCAAAGTACATGACTACAATAAATAAATAAATAAAAATTAAAAACTGTCTTTGGAAGGGGGGACGAGAAAACGAAGCAGGAACTCATTCTGGGAGAAGAAAGCCCGTGGTCGTTTGTACAGTAGAGTATTTCCAAACAGAGATTGTTTCTGTTTTAAAACAAGAAAGAGAAGAAGCGGAGAAAAGGAAAAGATGCTTCTGACACATTTCAAAATAAGTGATCTATCTTAGCACGAACTCAAATCTCCTTCCTCAGAGGTACTGGTGGAATCACAGTATTCAAGCCTCCGATGTTTAAGCAAGGTGACTTATGAGTGAAACCGGCAGTACCTGGAAGCTGAAAGTCGCGTCGAACAACCGCCACAAACACAACACGACACAAAGGGCGTCAAGAATGCGTTCATCCTCTCTTCTCACCCACCCGCTTCCCGACTCATATGTTTTTCGTTTCATCTGACCCGACCTTTGGGTTTGACTGTCAGTAGTCCAACTCTAAATCCGTGGGGAAACGAAGTGCTTCGAAAATCCGTGGGACTCCATGCTCTCAACCCTACTGTCCGTCCAAATAGAGGAGACCCATTGAATTAATATTTCCTCTCCATTCAGTGGGTCTCCTCCAAGTGTAGGTACGAGGGAAGAGGGGAAAGGAAGACATTCCCCCATGAGATCTCTGCCTCCCAAGAAATTTTCCTTTCAGTCCCCAAATTCCTAGCACTGCAGAAAGTGAGACACTGAAAACTGTTCACAACTAGCTTTTATTTGGATGCCTAAAGTGTATTTTTAAATCCTCAACAAGTTTCTGGCTATTTCTGCACTAGTGTTGTAGCGCTATTGTTCCACTTGCAACATCCTACGGAATCCTGGGGTTTGCAGTTTCGAGAGGGGCCGGAAACTGCAAACCCCAGGATTCCGTAGGATGTTGCAAGTGGAACAATGGCGCTATAACACTCTAGTGCAGAGATAGCCTAAGTTACTGCAGTGCTAGAAAATGCAGAGACTGAAGGAAAATTTCATTGAAAAAGGGAGGACAGAATTCTTATTCGGGGAGGGAGACAGTGCTCTCATTTTACCCCCTCCCAGCTACACCGCTCGTGGAAGGGCGATTCAGGCCAAAGGAGGAAACCTTGGGAAGCCGATCAACCCTGAAACCGCCGGGCCGGGGTTTCAGGCGGCTGCTCGAGAGATACTTCCCTAGCAGAAAATGCCTCTCATTGAACTCGACGGGGCTTATGCTTCACTCTATTCTGTTGAAATTAGCTGGCCTTTGAAGTTCTTCATTATGGCTGGATCATGTCCACAAAGGTGTTGATTCTAAGAGAGATTACACACACACACACACACTCACTTTGTGCTGCAGACCACACGGGAAAGTTGATTAATCTAGAATTGCCAGTTTCTTAGCTCAAACATGTTGCGTTGTCGAGTTTCTTCAAGTCATCTCCGACATATGGCGACTTAGGGCTGAGCAGGGGTTCCAATCCTGGTCTCCAGAATAGCAATCCAGCACTCAAACTACACTGGCGCTTTCATTGGGAGTAGGTTGTCCTTAACTACAACGGATGTCCCTTATTTGAAGATGAGAAAGCTTGTTCCTTATTGTTAAGTGTCCCTTATTATAAGGGATGACTCCTATTTTGGGGCCAAAATACCGTAAAGACACCAGCTCCTGTCTAATCTTTGAAGCTAAGTAGAGTCAACTCTGGTTAGTACTTGGATGGAAGACCGCCAACGAATACCAGATGCTGTAGGCTATATTCCAGAAGAACGAACTGACAAAACCACCGCTGAGTATTCCTTGCCTAAGAAAATCCCAATGAAATTCATGGCATCGCTCTAAGTCGACAAGGGACTAAGTCGACCCCAATTTGAGGGCTAGAGTTTCCTTTTCTATATCGACTGAACAAGATGCCACCAAATTTGATGCATTTGGGAATGTGGGCCCTTCATAAAGATCAAAATGTGTGCACCATGGAAATTGTGAATGGGGACAATGTGTTAGTTTTCCAGAAGAACGCATGGCCAAATCAACTCATCAATACTTTGAGTTTGGTATTTTGGCAGAGTGCACGTTTGTTAATAGCTGCTTCCTAAGCGTCGACTCTGCAAGTCATGAATTTCAACCATCCCCTAGCGCTGTTTCGAAAACCCGGTAACACGAATTGGGATTAATTTGGACATAAAGCCAGATCGAGATTCCAGTCCCGTTAAGGTGCCACAAGTGTGAGACTCCTCCCGTTTTCTTTCCCCCCAAAATACAGTGCATTTATTCAGACGAAAAAACCGTCCGTCTCCCCCTCCTTTACCCTTGTATTAAAACGATTCATGTCGCTGGAGCAATACATCCCGGCCTTCTCTAAATCCCTTATCACCCGAAGGTTAGAAAACTTTTACAGTAAGCCAAGTAATCTTTTCCCTCCTGATTTACTGGAGCCCGAAGGCTTTCAAGTGTATATGGCGTCCACTATGCAGAAAGATGGGCCGACTGCTTGCTATTTTGTGTAATACGCAATGTCGTTTAAAAATGGTTTGCGATCACTGAGTCCATCTCGGAAATCGTCAGTGGTTCAGTTGGAATTCCTCAGCGCGAAGTAAATCCACATCCCAGCTACCTCTATTTGGAAGTCCTTCATTTGGTCTTCTTTTCCCTAAGCCTGTGTGCGTAAGTCTGCAGCTTCAGACAAATAAATTATCAAAGGGTACCTATATTTTCAAAATATCGGGAAGAAATTTATATAAATTGATGCAGTGGGATTATACATTGACTTGCATTTATATCTTGGATTACCATACGTCCGTTTCAAATTTTTAAAGTTACTTTCCAATTATTTTACTGTTAAAGTAGTGTGATGCGCTAATAAGAATTCTTAATGACAAGTTTGGTCAAACAAGATTTTTTTTTATTTTATTTTTTTTTGCAAGGGCTGGATGGAATGGAGTGTCAAGTCCCACAGTTTAGGTGAAAATCAATCTATTTCGAAATTGTGCGTTTAAGAGCAAGAAAAAAAATAACGCGGCGGATATTAGCAACTTGTGATTTTAAAAAAATCCCACACACAATCCTACGGGGGTCATTCTATGCTCCCTGACTGGAAGAAAGCCCATAAAACTCAGCTTTTACTTCTAAGTAAACATAGGATTAGAAGGCCAGCGCGGTGTAGTGGTTAGAGCCGCTGGACTCAGACTCTGGAGTCCAAGGTTCGTATCCCCGCTCGCCCATAGAAACCCACTGGGTGACCTTGGGCATGTCACACTCTCTCAGCCTCAGAAGAAGGCAAAGACAAACCCACTAGAACAAATTCTGCCAAGAAAACCTCGTGATAGGTTCGCTTTAGGATCACCCTAAGTCGGAAACAACTTGAAGGCACACAACATCTAGTCCTAATGAAAGCACTGAGTCTTTCTCCCCCTTGCAAAAGGTTTTGGTTCTGGGCTGTAAACCGGATTGTATCCTTTCTGTGGAGAATAAATGGTGTCATATATCTAATCTGAGAAATTCTGATAGTAAATAACCCAATAAACAAAACTCACCGGAATGTCGGTATTATTTTAATTATAAAATGAAATTCAAGCTGTAGCGCAACAATAGGTGTTAAAACGAAGTGCATACACATTTCTATTCCAAATGTATTCCATCCTCTTAAAAAGTTTACTGGAAGAGAAAAAGATCCACGTTTTCCTTTTTGTATTTTGGTCGCATACATACACCTAGAGAGGAAATGTAATAATTTTAAACAAAATACCTTTTAAACATACTGTCTCTCTCTCACACACACGCACACATTTCCACCGTCCACAGAGTTGCCAAATGGAATGGATACAGTTTTTTAACGCATGAGAAAACACCCCGCCAGCGCATCTGAGGAAGGGAACGGAAATCCAAGAAAACGCCGGCTAAAATAATTCATTCCGTCTGAAAAGTGCTGCGGGATTCCTTCTCTCCCTCCCCTTTCCTACGATTGTGATACAGACGTCTATTACCGAGAGTTTTCGAAACGGATCTCCTTCACAGAAGCTGCCTCCGAAACTCGTATTATTTTCAAATGCCCCAAACAGGGGGACTACAATCTTAGGAATAGTTCTTTGAAAGAAATACGCTTCGTTGCAAAGGCCCGGAGAGGACCACGTACACAACTCGAAGATCTTCAGACTCTCGCACGGAAACGCTCCTGGTTCTTTCGACTAAAGGTAAATATTCTGTTTAGCTTTTGCGAGAAGTCCATCGGTATTGGAGAGTCTCCAAAACCACCCGGGAAATCTCCTCCCGTCCTTCATCCTTGGAGCTTCATCCCCAAAACAAAAGAAAAAAAATCCTTTTCTTCCCAATAAAATCAATAGGGAGGTCTCAACTTCCCCCAGGTCCATAGCTCTGCTGCAAAACAAGAAGGCAGCATTTGCAAAATAATCTGCAAAGTAACTTTCTAAAGGAGTGTTTCTCTTCACTATACAAACCAGGGAAAGTTTTCTGGCACTTCAACACATTTATGATGGCATCTACTGCTATAGGTGGCCAGTTAAAATTATTTGCCTCACCATGTCCTGAACTGCAAAGGAATTTACCTTCATCAGTTTAAATGCCCCCAGTTTGGCATTCAGACCAGCCTGGTTTTAAGGGGGTGAACTTTAGTAACAGGCAGAGTGACTGCTTTCTTGTTACATGCCTTTAAGTCCATTAAGAGGACTCTATCACAGAGTTTTCTTGGCAGAAATTATTCAGAGGGGGTTTACCACTGCTTTCCTCTCAGGCCAAGAGTGTGTCTTGTCCAAGGTCACTCAGGGGTTTCCATGGCTGAGCAACATGGCTGGTTCTCCCATAATTCTGTTTTAAAAAAAAAACCCTATAGTTCTGAACAAGGATTTGAACTCTGAGCAGGAGCTGAACCCTCACAGAGTCCTGATCCAGTTTTCAAATCACTGCATCACTCTGGTTCATAAATTTCAACTCAGAAGTAATTTCTACTGATTCCAGCGGGGCCTCACTCCCAAGCTATAATAGGGCTGTAGTCAATCTTTTTAGAAATGAACAATCATCCTCGCATCTGGATCCAGATGGACAGACTTTATGCTTGCATCTCCATTTCTTACTGTAAAACCAAGATCCAGCAGCCACATCCTGGAGCAAAACATATAAGTTGAGAATGGGAAGAATTCTGGTCCTAGAATGTATTTTTATTTGTTTTCACAGACCAGAATTGAACAGATCTCACCTAGTCCTTCCACACAAAACCACCATTCCTACTTGCCATCAAAGACTCTTAGTTTCAGCACTACTATAAAATGTAAGGTGACTGGGGAGCAGGAACATTACTAAGTCTGAACCCCAATTTATTTCCCATGGTTGTGTTTTCTAGAGCCTTGGATAGCCACTGATGTCAAGAGACACCCCCCCCCCATTAATCGCTATGCATGGTTGATTTCAAAAGTGGGCTGCAGCTGAAAAAGAAAGCCCTAACTTTCTCCACATGTTGCCTAACAGCACTGACCAAATCTGCAATCCTAATAGTAAAAAGATATGCTAGCCAGAGGATTCTGGGGAATGCCACCCAAAAAAGGTAAACTTTCCAAGTTCTACATTCCAAACAATAGTAATGAGAAAGGATTGTGTAGCTATTTCATCTTTTTCTCCTTAGTGGATTTTCCACAATAAGAAAAAGAAGTAATAATAATAATAATAAACATGAGAGAAACAGTGGGAAAACATGGAATGATTACAAGTGGAAGACATTACCGACTGAGGCGTCCATAAAATTTGGTAATAGAGGCAGTGTTGATGTGCTGAAAGCCTTGTTTGGAAGTATCTTCAGTTACTCAGTGGATGGAAACTTCAGAAGAAATTTCACATTTATTCAAGAAGAGTTGCTGAAAAGTTAAGACACAATCTAGGAAGTTAAGGCCTCCCTTCCACTGGAAGTTACATAGTGTGAGGTTTGGGTGCTGCGAACTAGGCAGTGGTTGATAAATATTTCATGGTTATATTGTAGTTTTGCTATTCTTGTAAGGTATCTAGGACATTACATCTGGAAAGCAACATTAATAAATAAATGTATACATAAGCAAGCAAGAACTTTACTAGATCAGATCAAAGGACATTTTCTAGTGCCAGCCTCTTCCCAGCTAGTGTGCTCCAGCTTGCTAGGCAGAACTACCCTCATTCCCAGAAGCTCATGAGGATGGTGGGAAGTGTAGTCCAGCACCTCTAGAGGGCAGCTGATTGGAGAAAACTTAACTCAGCTTCCTCTTTTCAAGCAGTGGCCAGGTAGATGTTTTTGGGAAGCCCACAAGCAGGACTTGAAAATAGCAGCCTCAACTCACAAATGTCTTGATTCATTACTGCCCCTATACCTTTACTAGCCCTTCACTAGCCATCACACTGACTAGACACCAACAAACTGGCTCTTCACAACTTTGCCTTCCCCTATGCAAAACATGTGTCTTTCAACTAAGTCAGCTAGCATCACAACATCTTCCTGCAGAGAATGATGGCTACACACCTTCATCTGATGTGTTTTCTTTCTTTTCTGTCCTGAAGTGTCCATTACTTTCACTAGGCCTCCTTCTATTATGATGAGGAATATTTTCTACATCCTCTTTACCCATTCTGCTCTGGAATCTAGAAACTGCAATCACACATCTCCTCTTCCTTCCTCCACTTCATATTCTCATTAAACTAAAAACATTTAAAAAATAGAATGCTCCCATCACTTGCGCTAAAGGCTTGCAATCACATTTATCAGACATTAAGCTCACCTCATAACAATGACAGGGATTGGCAGGGCAGGGCAGGGCAAGGAGGGGCAGAAGTACTTGCTTACCTTTTTTTCTTGGAGGGAAAAGAAAGGAAAAAAGAAAGGAAAAGACATATATGCATCTTTCCTTCCGGCCTGGCTGCCTGCTCCTCAGCACTTGGTTTCATTCCTAAACCCCTGAGCTGCCAAGGCTGAAGACTTAGGTGATTGATAGGGGGTGTGGTAGATACCTAGAGAACAAACCTAAGGCTCATATATCTCAACGGAGAAGTAAGTCCCCCACTATGTCCAGTAGGGCTGATAGGGCTTCGTCCTTGGTAAGCAGAAAGACGGCAGCCTAACCGTTGAACTGGCAAGCAGATTCACTCGGGCTATTTCCGCACTAGGCTGTTATACTGCTATTATTCCACTTTCAACATCCTATGGAATCCTGGGGTTTGCAGTTTAGAGAGGGGACTCAAAGGCGCCTCCCTAAACTGCAAACCCCAGGATTCCATAGGATGTTGAAAGTGGAATAATAGCACTGTAACAGCCTAGTGCGGAAGTGGCCCTGGTTCCAAGTCTCATTCGATCAAAGACTGTTTTGACACAGTAAGCGCTTGCAAGAAGCAGCGTCTGGCTGCCTCACGTTCCAGCCCGGAACTAGACTGTGGGCAAACGGGAGCCCGCCAAGCTGCTGTCGAACGAGTGGGTTTCTCCGGTTCAAATCTAAGAGGGCACGACGCTCACGCGTCAGTTTATGAGGCCAAACGCGCGAACGGTGCTTGCTGTTAAGCGTGTCGCGACCGGCAACCCCGGCATTGCTGCCGCCTCGCGTGTGAAACGGCCAATGAACGCAGCGGGGTTTCGCCGTCGAGAAAAGGCCACCAGTGGGCGAGAGGGCAGAAGGCCGAGGCCCCCACCCGTGGCCGCCGCGCCCTTTTCGTCAGGCGGCAGCCGCGCCGGGCAAAGGCGTTTAAGCCTTCTCCTCGCGCGCCCTCGGGTCGGTGCTGGCACTCCCTCGGGCACCCCTCTCTCCCTCGGCTGCCTACTCCTCCCGAGGCGGGGAAAGACCCACCTGAGCCGGTCTCGCCTCCACGACTCTTCCCTGCCGACGACACCTCCCGGTCCCTGCCCGAGGCCAGGCCCCTCCCTCGAGGGCAGCACCAAGCCCTCTCCGCGAAGCCCTGTGGGTTCGCTGCGCCCCTCGGGGCATTCCCAGGGGAGGCTGCTCGGGCAAGCCGAGTCTCCACCCGTCCCTTTAAGGCACGGCAGCGGGAAGGGAGTGTCGGCCGGCGGGCGGCCCAGGTGCAGAGGAAGGCTGAGCGGAGCGAGGGAGGCGGCGGCGGCACAAAAGCGGAGAATCCCTGCCGCCCGGGTCCCGGTTCTGTCGCGGAGTGAAGCCCCGCGGGGCCTTTGGGGGCTCAGCGCTGCGGAAAGCCCGTCGTGCCCCTCGTCTCCGCGCTGCAGCTCTCCGGGAAACATTACGCGAGCCCCAGGGGCGCCCCTGGACGTTGGCCGTCGACCTGCAGAGTGTGAGACCGAGACGCAGCCGAGGAGAAGAACCCTCTATTCATCGGAGCTGATTTGTTCAAGCCCCGCAACCCTGCTGGAGGAACATCAGAGGCTCTCCAGCTGCGGGCACCCGATCCCTCGTGCTCTGTGTCCCTCGCTTCCCAGACGGCGCCAACAGCCAGCGCTTCCCCAGCACCCATTACCAAGAGCGCGGACAACCCGGGGACAAGCTCCCCTGCAGACTCCCGTCCCGGGCCACGGCTGCAGAGGCGTCGGCGACAGTGGCGACGACCCGCTCCCGGGGACGCACAAACCCCGGAGCGCCCGCCCAGGACAAACTAAGATATCCCGAGGGCGCAGCCGCCAGCCCTTTCCGTGGGGAGGGCACCTGAAGACTGCAGCGCCTGGACGGACTCCACACCCACGCCCCCCCTTTCCCCAGCCCCAGAGTCACCACCGGCAACCCAGGGTGTTGCGGAGAAACCCCGTCGAGGGCCGCGGGGAGCAGCGAGGCTGGCGCGCCCCGCCGCACGGGCTGGCCCTTCTTTTCCCGGGGAGGCCGGCGGCAGCGGGGCCAGGGCCTGCGATGACGGCTGAGGGCGCCCAGTCGTCGGCCTGCCCGGCCAGCCACGCCGACGCCGACGGCGCGCCCGCGTCCGGGCTCCCCGTGCAGGTGAAGACGGAGCCGTCGGCCCCCGGGGAGCCCGTGGAGCCCGTGGAGCCGGAGCCGTCGGCGGAAGAGGCGGCGGCCGGGGCGGGGGCTCTCGGCCGGGCGGGCGTCGGAGGAAGCGGCCGGTGCAGCGGGGAAGCCGCCCTACAGCTACATCGCCCTGATCGCCATGGCCATCGCGCACGCCCCGGAGCGGCGCCTGACCCTGGGCGGCATCTACCGCTTCATCACGGAGCGCTTCCCCTTCTACCGGGACGGGCCCCGCAAGTGGCAGAACAGCATCCGCCACAACCTGACGCTCAACGACTGCTTCGTCAAGGTGCCCCGGGAGCCCGGGCGGCCGGGCAAGGGCAGCTACTGGGCCCTCGACCCCCACGCCCGCGACATGTTCGAGAGCGGCAGCTTCTTGCGCCGCCGGAAGCGCTTCAAGCGCAGCGACCTCTCCACCTACCCGGCCTACATGCAGGAGGCCCAGCCCGCGCCCGCCGGGGGCCCCCTGGGCGCAGCCTACGCGGCCCCCGCCGCCCTCTGCTACCCGTCCCCGCCGGCCCTCTTCGGCCTGGGGCCCCTCATGGCCCAGGCGAACCAAGAGCTGGCCCAGCAGCACAGCCCGGACGTGGCTGCCCCCTCCCCTGGCAACCCCTGCGCTTTTCCCGGGCCCGCGGCCTACCCCAGCCAAGGCTGCGCCCCCAGCCCTGGCCTGGCCAGGCCCCACAGCGCCGCGCCTTACTCCTACCCGCCTCTCCCGGGGGCCCAGCAGGTCCCGCTTAACCAAGGCTCTTACTCCCAGGGCGGCGGCGGCGGCGGCGGCGGCGGCGGCGGCAACCCCCTTTGGGGCCTCTGCCCGCCTAGGGATGCCTACCTCACCGCCACTGGGTGCTGACACTATGGATTTCTACGGCAGGGTGTCTCCGAGCTCCTACAGTTCGCTGGCCCACGGGTACAGCGCCAGTGGGCAGCTCGGCAGCCCTGGACCCTACTTGCGGCATGCCACCTACTCCAGCAGCATGGACAGATTTATTTCTGCCATCTGAAGCCAAAGAGGAACTCGAAGAGGGTAACACTGGGCAGCTACTCAGATTGGCCTTCCCGGCTGGCCCGTGTTGCCTTCCTCTGCTCATATTTTGACCTTGCACTGAGAGGAGGGCTATGGCACTCCTTTGCCCAGTGTGCCTTGCACTGTTTGCTCAGTGTGACTGCACAGTGACAGCCACAGTGAAAGGACCTCAGAGGAGAAACAGGCCGACAGATTTGGTCCATGGTTCTATGAAGACCTAGATCTGTAAAACTAGTGCACTATGATACAAAGCTACTGATTGCAGCGCAAGGGAAGGGATATTGAGAAGACGCAGAGAAGCTTTTCGGGCAGGACTGTGAAATGTGAAAATAGGTCAAGGGAATTGCAAAATATTTCTGGGTTTTCCCGGGTTTTCCCATGTCTGTTCTTTTCTACTTGATTTTGTGGGCTACTTACCCTTTCCAAAAGGATATGTTGCAGAATTAGTCTCAATAAGCAAAAGGCAGCCACTCTTTTTCTTCCTTTTCTGAAGTCAGCCGGATTTCTACCGAAGTATGAATAACTATAGCAGGTGTGTGCTTCATATCCTTGATTCTACATTTTCAGTGACTCACAAATTAATTTGGACAAATAAATGTGGGGTCAGTGAGTCACACTTCCTTTTGGGTGCCTGAGATAAATGCTCTCTATAGCTCTGTTTTCTGATGGCTTGGGGAATACAATAAAAAAAAAAACCTTTTGAAACAGACTTTGTTGGACAGTTCTACTGCTTGTGGGTGCTATTTTTAATTGAGTAGATTTTCCTTATAACAGGCAAAGGAACCTGCTTCCCCACCTCTTTGTGTTCACTGACTCGGTTTTTAGCCCTTAGCCTTGAGTCGGATAAAGCCAATGTAGTACAGTAGTTTGAGCATTGGACTAGGACTCTCAGAGGCGGGTTCCCCACTCAACCAAGGAAACCCTCTCTCAGCCTGGGAGGAAGGCAGTGGCAAATCTCGTCTGAACAATTCTTGCCAAGAAAAAACCACAATAGGGTTGCCAGAAGTCAGAAATGACTTGAAGGCACACAACAACCTAAGTCAGATGTCTTCTTTATTATCATGAGTTGAGCTTGGGAATCTGTAGTTAGCAGCCATATAGTCAGATGGTAGTATGTTGATTAACTCTGTAAAGGTGTAGGGAAAAAAATCCAATGCCTCTCCAGGGATTTTTCTTCCATAGAACAAATGCCTTCAAAGAAAACAGATCTTTTCTCATATTGGTGAAATTAGTCCCCCAGCCTCTCAGCTTTGGTTGTTACTTGTCTAGAGATGCTTACTCAAAGTCTTAACAAATAAACATTTTTGTCTAACAAGAAACTTCAAAGGGGTTTATTGGAAAGGTGGAATTACTATAACATCTCTCGCCTGGTCTTTCCATCGTCTTTCATTCCTTGATGTATTAAAAAGGATTTCAATATTGCCTCCTCTCCCCCGCAGCTGGTGAGGCAATGAATGGAATGGCTGCCAGACAAACAGGTTGGTTGGTGTGGGGATGACCCAAGTTGTTGCTGTGTCACTGAGAATTCAAAATCAGGACCTCTGGGTTTATAATCCGGCAGTCCTAGATAAAACCCAGCCTTTTCATTAGAACTGTGCTGATCATGGACCAATATTAGCTGAATGTGGGTCAAACATCAAAGAAAGAAAGATCTGTGCACACAGATCTAAGTTTTGGGGACAGAAACGTTTTTAGACTTCCAGGTACCAAATTACATGCTTTTGCTCCTCTATTTTAAAAATAAACCCTGTTAAGAATAAGAGTTCTAACTAACCTCTAACTTTCTGTGATCAGGGAGTTCTTTTAGCTTCAGACATAACAATGCCATTATACTTAGATATGCAAATTGAAATCGTACAATGAGAGGAACTCTGATCATACAGTTCACATGAAAAGAGATGCAAGCAGTTGGATAATTTCTCCTTAAAGAGATAAAAACTATCTTGTACAAGAACTATATGTTCCTGCAATGAGGAACTTCCAGAAGTGTGGGTGCAAGGATCCTCCCATGAACCCACTGGGCAATACACTGTATATCACCGCTGTGCCACTAAATGTACCACCATTGTTGCCAAATCTGTTTCTCCCGTTGAAGCAGCAACCCCTGTGTTTTTCCTTTAAAACAAGGGGTACAGGGAGAGTGCACTTCATGCTCAACCTTGAATCGTATTTCTGGAACTGGAATTAGGCTTGAAAATACACTGCATTCCCAGAGTACCTTGTTTTAATGAGACATTGTCGTGGGGGTTTTTTGCTGCTGCAATAGCAAATTCATCAGTGAGGAACTCAATATCATATGGGCAGGCCAGAATGGGGCCTGTGTGTTGTCCACACCAAGCTAGCCTTGCATTCTTAAAAGATTTGCCAGATGTGAGTGCACACAGGGAAAGCATGGAACTTGGGATGGCCATTCTCTGTGATTTCTTCCCAGTCTCTATTTGCAAAATGCCACATAGGAATGTAAGGTTTCATTTACCTATTGACTGTGCATGTTGTATCTGACATCTGATCATTTTATTAAAGCTAAGCTTGTGGAAAGCCACTGTGGTATAGTGGTTTGAGAGCTGGACAAGGACACCCTGCTTGCCCATGGAAATCTAATGGGTGGCCTTGAGCAAGTCACACTCTCTCAGTGTCAGAGGAAGGCAAGGGCAAACCCCCTCTGAACAAATTCTTCCAAGAAAACTCTGTCATAGGTTCACTTTAGAGTTGCCATAAACCAGAAGTCACTTGAAGATACACAAAAACAAATGGTCATCACCAGTTCTTAGAACAGTATTCATATTTCGTACGTATATATCATGTCAAGAAGCACTATCTTTTTTTTAAATTGTTTATTTATTAGTTTTAAAACAAGCAGTCAGATTCACAATTAGAATAATAATTATAGTGGAAGAAATAAATGTTCAAGGAAGAAGAAGAAGAAAAAGAATATTATCACACTAAACTAAAATGTTAAACACTAACTAAAACATTAAACACTAAACTACTAAAACACAAAAGAACTCTGACCTCCCAAGCAAAACTGTAATGGGAGAGAAAAGTAAAAATACGTATTATTCTACCATTACAGATCTGGCTAGGTAATCCAGAGTTGTGAACAATGCCACAAATTATTGCATTATTAGATTCCTTGTTGCTCAAAAAGTCTGTAAACAGTTTCTAATCTTTATAAAAATCTTCAGTGCACTTAACCTTTGAAACCCACGTTAGTCTGGCCATTTGGTTAGCCCATCAACCTTAACAATCCATTCTTCCATCATCACTGCTTCAGTTTGTTTCCAAGTTTGAGCAAACAATATTTTTGCTCCTGTTATATAATGAAGAAGTAATCCATATTTGCTATCCAAATCTTTATCCATAATACTCAGCAAAAACATTTCTGGTGACATTACAAAATCCAACTTAAAATTTTTTGAATTAGCATGTAAATCTTCGACCAATAACTTTTTGCCTTCTTACAAATCCACCGCATACGAAAAAAGAAATCCTCTTTGTCTTGACATCCCCAACATTGATTTAAAATATTCTTAGACATTTCCGACAGCTTGTTTGGCGTTAGATACTGTCTATATGCCATCTTATATATTTTTTCTTTTAATTATGACACAAAATAAATTTTATATCTTTAGATCACATTTTCTCCTGTACACCCAGTTGGACATTGTGCCCCAAATTTTGAGCCATCTTATCATATGCTCTTTAATAGATACCTCCTCTGTCTCTACTTACAAAAGAGATTTGTACACTTTTTAAACTGCATGGTCATCATCTTTACACAACTCTGAATAATATTCATTCACCCCAGCCTGTATGACTAAATTTCTCTTGGTTAAATCTATCTTAGAGTTGCATATATAAGCAAACCACTTAAGATCTTTGCCATCCTTAAGAAACATCTAACGTGATTTAAACTTCCAACTGTCTTGTTCAAAACACAATAGATCTTCATAAAACAACCATCTCTTTTTTAAAAACCCATTCTTTCCTTTTAAAAAGGCCTCCTGGTATGAGGTGGCTAAGATTAGCTCAGGAAAAACTCTCTGCTTATATTTATACCACACTCTTGATACAATGATTTTTAAATTCAGCATGCGCTTTAATTTTATCATACCAAAAATAACCATGCCAGCCAAATCTTAAATCGTGATCTTCAAGTTCTTGAAGAAGCTCAAACTTCTTGCTGCTCAGCTTCATTGTGTGCTTGTGTTCTGAGGAACTAGTATATTTTCTTCAATCACAGAAATGTCTTACTGATATTCTTATGTGACACTGTGTGTGTGTGGCGGGGTGCTACTGGAAAAGGTCCCAGTCCTAGCAGATTCTGTGTTATCTATCAGTTGAATACACTGGGCATGTTGTTACATCATTTGGGTGATATTGACATCATGATTTGATCTGAGTTTTTTCAATGGTAAGAATGTTAGTTTTACTTACTTTTATGGCATGGACCTAAGCACAAATACTGGCTCACAGAAGTGAGTATGTGGTGGAGGCAAGTGACAGGGGATGCAGCAAAGGGATGATAGTGGATGTGGGACTGAAAAATATGTGCTGAATGAGGAAATTCCACTCCTAAACTCATGGAAGCCTCACTCTACCCTTCTTAGTTTTCTAAGCTTTCTGTAAAATAAAATCTGCCTATACGGTTGGCCCCCCATAATTGCAGATTTGACTTGCATGAATTTGATTATTTGTGAGTTTCTCCAATCCCTGCTCCCACTACCTCAGTGTTTCTTTTCCAGGGGAACTTTCCCTATTGATAGCTCCAATCAGGGTGTGCAGCCCTTTAAAAACTCACCCCTGGTTCTCCTTCTCCTCCACTAATTGCTGCCTGGCCAACTAAGGATAGTTCACAGTCCAATTTCTCCGCACCACAAACCCTTTCATGATGCCCCCTCACACCCAGTAGAAAGAGATGAGCAAGACAGAGGAAGTATAGGACCATCATGCTGACCCATACCCCTTTCCTTCTCCTTTTCCTAGTTGTGTAGGGACGGGGGGCGATGGGAGTGGTGCACCCCCAGTGGCAGTTTTTTGGGGGCTCCATGGCTCCTTGCTTGCCCTCCTCCATGCACAGTAGCCCCGCCCCCACACATGGTAGCTCCGCCCTCTGCATGTCATAGCCCAGCCCTGTCCATCATAGCCACACCCCCACACACCGTAGCCCTGCCCCTCAAACCATAGCCACACCCCCACACCCCATAGCCATGTCCCCACATGCCATAGCCATGCCCCCACACTGCTGTAGCCCTGCCCCCGCCCCTCTGCCTGCCTCTCCACCCACCCACCTCCACACACTCCAAGCTCCGCCATGGCCTTTCCCTAAACTGGTTTGGAACCTGGGTGCCTGTTCTCCCAACAGTGCCTTGGTCCCCTTCCCATAGACACAAATACATTGTGATATTTGCAATTTTTCCACCTTTGAAAGGGTCCTGTGCCTCCAATACTAGCAAATGTGGAGGGCAAATTGTATTTTTCTTCCCTAACCATAAGCTTAGAAGCAACTGTTTTAGAAAAGAAATGATTCCACAAGCATGACTAGAATTTTTACAGTTCATGAAACCAGTATTTCTCAGCCTATCAAATGTGGGGGTAGGCTGTACCATATTTCTTCCTGTTGGCCAGAAGCGTTTCTATTTTTATATTATCATCATCACTGGAAACTTACCATGGACTAGCAGCCGATGGCTCAAAGACTGGCAGCAGTCTGCAGACCAACACTTTGAGCAGCACTGCAATAAATAGATCACACAAGTTTTTTTTCTAGCTCTCTGTATGATTTGTAAAATAAATAAATAAATAAATAAATAAATGTTTCAATCAGGTTTAAAACAAATTTAACTAGTTTTAAAACTCTTAAAGTACTGTAAGTAGCCAGACTTGTTGATACTGACAGCTTCAGAGTAAATGTACAAAGAGACATAGTAGATCTTTTAATTTCCTTTTAGCAAGTCCATTACTTTGGTAAAGCCCCATTCTCTTGCTCCTCAAGGTCTCCACTATTGGCCTTACATTTTAGCCTATTTACACTAGAAACAAAGATAGTGTGCAGTAAGGACCTGGATGGAAGCAACAGAATAGCCTCGGGACTGAGGAATGTTAGATTCTCACAGTGTCTTACCATTGACCATGCTGATTGATGCCCATAGGAATTTTAGGTCAAAACACCTGGGAGATCTAAGTTTCCTCACACTTCCTCCAAATGATTAAAAAAAGATGGATAAATTTTTTAAAGATCACACTATTCTTTATCCCAGCTTTTCCAGCCTGGTGCCTTTTAGATGCATTAGCCCCACAAGTATAGGCAATAGTCAAAGATAGCGGGAGATGTGGTCCAAATATTTGGAGAATGTACCTGGATGCAGAAGCCTGCTCAGTTTTTTTGTCTTCAGCTAATGGGTGTATGCGCCATCCTAAGGCTGATCCGAAGTGTGGATCCAACACTATTTTTTAAGATTTTTTTTATGAAGAGGAGAGGGATAAGGGGGAAGAGCAGGACAAGGACAAAGGGGGACCATAAATAGTAACAGACAGCAAAGACTCATATTCCACATTGAAGATTCCTATTTGGAACAGCTCTTCTTTCAAAAGGGCTGAAGAAAATGAGCTCACCAGGGGTCTGAGCAATTCAGTCTCTCCCCACTATGACTAGCTTATGATGTAACTCAGTGCTCCTCAGTCTTTCTAATGTGGAGGACCAGCAGGGTTTTTCCTAATGTGCCAGGGACTAAAAAGACCAGCACTGGTCCAGGGACCACCATGTTGAGTAGCACTGATATAACTGATACTTCTTAGCAGTGAGAACATGTAGGAAGCATATGTGCTCCTCTCAAGCCATTTCCACAGGACGGGGCTAAGCCGCTTTTGGGACAGGATGGCAGCAGTCAGAAGGTCATTCTTCCACACAATGTTATTGCTGGCCCGTTGCCATCTCATCCCCAAGCATCGCATTGGTGTAGTTTTCGCAAAATGGAAAAAAAAATCCATTTTGTGCAGCACTCCTGTCGCTCTCAGCCATGCAGAAGCTGCGGAACGCATTAGCGATGCTGCCTTCTGTAGCACAGCAATGGAAAATGCCCAGTTGCACTACAGAAGGAAGAGGTGGTGCCATTGCACTCCCTTCTGCATGGACCCAGGATTGCAGCGCAAAGATGCGGAGGAGCGTCATGTGGAAATGGCTTCAGTGGCAGGTGGTGGTTTCTGTGACAGGGGGATATTGAATGGTCCATTAGATTAAATTAGATTAAATTTAAATTAAGTTTTGACTAAATTTAATCTAATTTAATCTAATGTAAATGTAAAGCTCATCTGAATTTTAAATAAGCTCTCCAAAGGACTGAATCCATTGTAGGAGCAAGAGATCATGTTGAATACCTCCTTGAAAATTTGGACTAATAACCAAAGCAGATTTACTGACCTACTGACCTGGAGACCACCAGCTACCACTGATAAGAGATCCTTAATAGGGTGAATGATTACATTTGCTCCTTGAAAGTTTCCTTCAGGATTGAGATTGGCAAATTTTGATCAATAGAGCTCCATGAGTAAAGAGCACACTTGCTCTTTTAAAGGCTCTTTTGATTCTGGTGTATTACTGTACCAGTAAATGAAAAAAGTATTAAAGATAGTCTTAAACTAAATAATATTTAACCTTCAATGTAAAACAAAGGCAGATGTTGAGCGTTTTGAAATATGTACATTGAATTTAACTGATCAATCAGCTGAAAGGTGGATGGTCACTCAGCCAGCATATCCAGTTGGCTGGCAGCCCTAATAGAAATGATAAGTGTGTGATCTTAGGGCCCGGTCTCTTCAGACGCCTAGAGGCCACTGAGTATTTTGCCTGATTCGTCATAATGAGGCTGTGTCAAAACCCTGTCCACCTTCATTGTTGTATTGTCATAATGCTACCAGAACATCATAATGGGGCTTTGCATCATGACCAAGGCAGGCCAAGTACAATTCAGACATACTTGTCCATTGAAGACACAGACTTCAAGGTGCTAAACAAATAATAGGAGGAGGTTTTTCAGTGAGTAGCAGTTGTTTGCCTCACTGCAGATCTTATTTCCTTGTTCAGTTGCCAATCCCTCTTTCTCTCTCAGCAAGCTGGTTCTTCCCTTCCATCTACATCAGTGGTTCTTAACCTGTGGGTCCCCAGATGTTTTTGGACTTCAGCTCCCAGAAGCCCTGAGCATTGACCATAGTGGCTGGGGCTTCTGGGAGCTGAAGTCCACGGACATCTGGGGACCCACAGGTTGAGAACCACTGATCTACATCTTATTATTCTTTCTCACTCACCCTGATTCCAGTAATTGTTTTCAAATAAGTGAAAATCTTGCCATCTTTTCCATTCTCCCGCTTACAACCACAACTTTTGTCAGAGTTAGTATTTGTTCATAAGGGGCTAGATATTGCAACTAGTAACTGCCGCTACACAAATATGTCCACACGGTACCCTTGCCTCAGGGTCTCAAGCACATGACTGAATTTCACTTTTAAAAAAAAAAGCTTGTTACACTCTACTACACACTGTATACTTTGGACCCATATGGAGAGCAACTTTGCTCATTGAGATTTATTCAGTCCTTTCCAAAACTGTGGCTCCTATAGAATCATAAATTTGGAAAAGACCACAAGGACCACTGAGTCCAACTTCCTGCTGCAGGAATACACCACCGAAGTGTTCCCAACAGATGGCCATCCAGCTTCTCTTTAAAAACCTCCAGAGAAGGAGACTCCACCACACTCTGAGGCAGTGTATTTCCACTGTTGCACTACTCTTACAGTCAGAATATTCTTCCTAATGTTTAGATGGAATCTCTTTTCCTGAAGTTTGAAGCCACTGCTCCATGTCCTTGTGATAATGGGGCTTCCATTATCTAGACTTAGCTAAAAGGGAGATACTTCCCTCTTCAGGTAAACCAAGGGTTCATGAGGTCTTGGGATTAGATTACATTTTAGGTGGGTCAGCATCATAGGTCACAGGGTGAGAACTGACCAATCACAAAGAAGGAGGTGGGCATCTTGGAGATGCTTCAAGATCCTTCCAAGGAGAGTTTATAAAACTTCTGGGAGGCCATGTGGCCAGAAGGAGAACAGAGAGAAAAGAACCAAGAGAGAACAAGAGACATCTCTGTGCCAGTCATAGGCAGGCAGGCATGCCTGGCCTCCTGGCTTCTTTCTTCTAAGAACATCTGTGAGTATAGAATAAAGTAGTTAGCCACGTTAGGGCTGTTTATTATTTTGGAGACTGGCTGATCTTAAGAATGTATCTGTGCTTGTATATCCGTTTTTGTAACTTAAGCGTGCCTGGGAGGGGGGAGCCTCTCAAGTGTGATATTGCCTTGTTTATTTGCATGTCTGATTAAATACTTTCTGTAAAACCTCTGTTTCTCTCCATTCCCATGTCAGCCTTTGGCACACACTTGCTAGGACTTCTCTCACTCAGAAACGGGGAGGTGGAAAGATCTTTAAGCTTAGAGATTGTTAATTCTGGACAGGGTCTCACTGTACTGTCCCGTGATTCATAATTCAGTGAGTGATGGCAGCAAGAATTAATAACGCTGAGGGAATTGCCAGCCTTTGCCAAGGATGAGAGTCAACCTTGGGGGGCGGGGTATGAACCCCAGTTTAACACTGGAATCCCCATTCCAGTATGACATGGTGGCAGCGGTTTTTCGAATTGGAGAGTTGGGTTTAAAGGCAGAAAGTAAGGGCTTGCATTGAGTCTCTCCGTGGCAAAGGAGTTAAGCAGGAGAGGGGAGGGTGTGGGTAAAAAGGCATTGTTCTGTGACCAGGCAGGAGGATTTCTGTCTTTGCTGCTGTCTGGCTAGGAGGAGGGGTTTTTCTGTGAAGGGCTACCTGTTCTAGTTTCACAGAGCCTCTGTTTTGGGAAGGAGTGATTTTCTGTTTTTCAAGGGAAAAGCTGCAAACTCAGGGAGCTGTATCTGAGTCAGCAACCGGCATTTTTTTAAAAAAGTCTCCTTCCAGCTGCGGAGCCAAACGTCTGCATACGAATTGCAGGCTTTTGGCTGAGCACCTAATTCAGGCAGAGTTGGCTTTTGTTTCCCTCTTCCTCAGAGGAGGGGGGGTGAAGAGGGGGAAGGAGAGAAGGCTTTGGGATTTTTTTCCACTTTTCTTGGTTTTTAGGATTTCTCCCTCTTTTCTGTGGCTTTTGGGGCTCTAGCACTGTATATTCTTTGATCAACCATCAAAGGTTTGGTTTTTTTGGGAAGATTTTGCGTGCACAGAGGTAGTCAGGAAAGTTTATGAACTTAAGGTTGGAAGAATCCTGGAATACACTATGGATCCTGAAGCTGCAGCAACCCCTAGTGGCAGCAATGCCACACAGCAGGATGCTACAGAAGATAGCTCATCTGCTCAACCAGCTACCCCTAGTGGTAGTAATCTGGGACAGCAAGGGGCTTCAGCAACCCCTATGCCAACCACAGCACAGACACCTGCTGCTTTCTGGGAATCAATGAAACTAATGCAGGACAAGTTAACACCTGAACAAATTTCGGCTTTCCTGGATAAAACAATGGACATGATGAGCCTGAACTCTACACAGGCCTCCACTGAAAACCAGACAGCTGCCCAGCGGAACCCAGAGCCACGACTTGCTCTCACCCGCATAAGACAGCTGCCAACTTACAGGAACTCAGATGATTTTGAATCTTTCTCATCACCTTTGTTCGTGCAGCAAATTATTTTGGGATTCCTGAGGAGAATTATACGAGTGAACTTCATCTTAATCTCTCAGGGACTCTGCGGGAAGTGAAGCCAGCCTGTCCGCCTCGGACAGGAATGATTTCTCCAAATTTATGGCCCTAGCCCGGGAGAGACTCGGACTCACACCGGATAAGGCTAGGTCTCGCTTTCGTGATGTCAGGAGGAAACCTGGCACAACTTACAAGGACATGGCTTGTTCAATTCAGCGAGCACTGGACTCTTGGATGCAAGCAGCTAACGCTTCCACCAAAGAAGGCAGCAGATTGCTTTGTTGCCTCCAGAGGTGAAGAGGCATTCCAGCCTACTGTGGTAATGCCTCCTACAGACAAGCAGAAATACCAACACGCACACAAAGATCTCCATAAACACAACACTTCTGCCCTAAGGTCATCACTAAATGACACTACCTCGAAGCCTCAGCTGCACAGCTCTACCACAACATCACAGCCTCGCTCCGGGCAGCAGTCTGTGGCAGGTGCTCAGGGTCAGCCAGGGAAAAAGGCTAGCCCCAAATGCTTTCTCTGTGGAGAGCTGGACATATTAAGGCCAACTGTAAGCAGAAGCCTAAGTTGGCCCAGTTAGTGGTTGCTTCGGCTTCTAGAGACACTGCCACTGATTCTTCAGTTGCTCCAGATCCTGACATGATCCCTACTCACAGAAGGCACACACTGTGGGTTGGGGGCAGGAAAGTTGTTGCTTACAGAGACATGACAACATCAAGATCACCTTCAGAGCTCCCCCAGCTCAACTGCCAACAGCACGTGTTCCTGTTCAGTACAAGGGCTGGAAGGGGGTTTGGACTTTTGCTGTTTATGATGACTATGAATGTCCTGCTCTGTTGGGTGATGATCTCATCTTTCATGCTAGTCAGGCCCTGAAAGAGTCCAGACAGCATGCAAAGACGGCCCGCAGCCTGAGCAGAGGTCAGTCTTCAATGCAACTTGAGGACCAGCCTGAACTTAGACTGCAGTCACCGTCTCCTGTCTCACTGTACTGTCCCGTGATTCATAATTCAGTGAGTGGTGGCAGCAAGAATTAATAACGCTGAGGGAATTGCCAACCTTTGCCAAGGATGAGAGTCAACCTTGGGGGGCTGGCATGAACCCCAGTTTAACGCTGGAATCCCCATTCCAGTATGACAGTCCTAGATAAGTGAGCATGATGCCCTACCCGGGATGTGAGATGTTTTTTCTCTTTGTCAGATGTGCATCCATCTTATTCCCCAATCTTCCAATATGCTGCTGAAGCTGGGCCATTTCTGCATGAGAGGGGAAGAGCAGTTCACTGCATGTCAATAGCAGTGTTTTTATACTCTGCTTTGGAAACTGAATCCAGAAATTCAGAAATTGTGCTGTCTGCACCCCCTTCCCCCATTTACATCTTACTATTGTGGAGAACAGTGGTTGCTGCATCCACAACAGCAAGTCCCTGGCCACTCCCATTCCCCCTCCCTCACTCCACCCTGCCATCACTGATTGGTCTGTTTTTTAAAAACACACACACACTTTTTCAACACATGTCTGTGTTGCTGTGTTTGTGCATAGGAATATTATGTTCGTTGATGCATGGAAAAAAATATGTTTTAACAGTCCATTACCAGATCCATTCTCTTCCCACTATCCATTTAACACAGAAAGACAATAATGACAGCAGCCTGTCCTTTGATGGGTGGAGAGAGATAGGGAAGGAAATGACGGAAGGAACAGCCTGGGAATGCCCACAACTGGCCACTTCTGCAATGTGAATCAATGCTATGTTTGTGCATGTAGGTGAAAACTGAAGCAGAACCAGTTTGAGAGATTTACATCGGAGTTTTTCTGGTTTTCACATACAGTGGTTTTGCATTGCAGTGAACCACAGTGAACCGTTCTAGGAGCGGAAAACGTGCAGAACCATGAGGAGAACTACGATGCTGAAACAGTACAATGTGCAGACCGGAGGGTAAGAATTCGACGCTGCTACCATCTATCAACCATGTATGGAAATGGCCAGGTGGCTTTGGGCCAATCACATTCCTTTTCCTTTCTCCTTCCTTTTCTGAGACTTATGTACTCCACAGCATGATTGTGAGGCAAAGGAGAGCCATGGACACCACTCTGAGCCCATTGCAGGAAAAGCAGGATGTGAATGTAACTAAAAAAAAAAAAAAAATACAACTCAAGTCTATTTCCCTTCATCCAGCATAGCAGTCCGCACCGGAAGCTCTTTTTCTCTGTACTGTACTTCAAGGAACATTTGATTTCCATTACTGATATTCTCATGAAGGCAAGTTCCTGAGGCTCTTCTCTAGAACAAAACAATTGCTGTAAAGCAGAGCTTGGAGAAGTTATCTTTTTGGACTACAACTCCCAGAATTCCCAAGGTAGCATAGCCAGTTCTGGGAGCTGGAGAATCCACTAGAAGAAGTTTCCCAAGACCTGATTTAAGGGCCAGGGGAGTAATTTGAGAACTCCAGGGAAGACCATCTGCAAGGGTTTATGACTCCTAATTATTTAACAAGAATAGGAAAAAGGCTTCTCTAGTTACCTGAATTAGGTTTCTGAAAAGAAGAGATTTGTGTGACTGTGAACTGGATGTGCAGTTTTGTGTGAAAGATGGCAAGCTTAGTTCAGATGCTGAAAGTTAACTTCTTCTTTTTGAGCTGCATATCGTGGTCTTGCCAGCAGTTCCAGGTCAGTGAGATGTTGAATTTGCTCCAGATTTTAGTCCAAACTTTAAAGGAATTATCCAAAGTGCCAATTCCTTTCCTTCTGAAACTTCTTCAGGACCTTGGGTAGCTACTTCACAGAGTTTGTATAAAAATATGGAATGGATTTACCGTCCCACTGACATGGGAGCCACTAGCCACAATTTTCTGAGGTGCCATGTCGTCCATGAGAACTACTGTTTTCCAGCTGGTTCCAGCTGGAGGAACATGAAATTCTAGCTTTCTTTTCAAAACAGCCTGTAATCATTATTTGTTTCAACTATAACTGCCAGAATCTCCAACTCAACATGGCCACAGGCCATACTGCTAGGGAATTTTGGGAACTAAAATTCAAAAATACTTTTCCTAAGGTCTGATTTTAAAAAAATAACCAAAATATATGATAGAATCTTGAGTTTGTCCCACCACTACTGTAAAGCATCCAGAACTGCTTATTACTGCTCAGAAATGTAATCGTTTAATAGACCCTTGGCCAGAATACACTGCCACTAGATGTCCCTCTTTCTAATTAATGTAGAGCTAGCATATGTCCTCGTTTTACCAGATGTGTTCTTTTTTTCGGAGTTAAAATTTCTGTCTGGGCAGCATTTAAAAAAATTTCTGTTGCTGCGTGGCCTCTTGCCTAGTGATGCTGCCTCCTCATCACTGTCCGCCAGCTCCATTGAGAGCTCTGCTGGGAGAGGGACAGAAGTAGGATGCTCACAGAGAAAGAGAGTGACTCAGAGGGGGTGAGGTGGAAGAGAGACGGACCCATTTGGGGAAGCTGAAGTAGCCAAGCAAGGTGGCTAAGGGGCAGTGGAATAGGGTGATTTGGTGGACTAGGTGAGGCAGTTATCAGGAAAAGCAAGGAACGGGAGAACTGAAGGCAAAATTCCTATTTAAATACAAAGACGGTTAGGAATACCATAGGCCCTCCACATTCACTAGGGTTAGGGAGGCAGGACCCTTTCAAAAGTGCAAAAATTGCAAATATCAGAATATGTGTGTATGTCTGTGTGTATGTCTGTGGGAAGGGGGCCAAGGCATGGTGGGGAGAATGGGCACCCGGAGCCCAAACCAGATCAGGCAAAGAGAGGGAAAAGGGATGGGCCAGCATGGTGGACCTACACTTCCTCTCTCTAACCTATCTCCTTCCTTGGGCATGGGTGGCATCGGGAGAGGGCTTGTGGTGCTGAGAAATCAGGCTGTGATCCATCCTTAGCTGGCCAGGCAGCAGCCGGTGGAGAAGGAGGAGGAGGAGGACCAGAGGCGGGTTTTTAAAGAGCTGAGCAGCCTGACTGGAGCTTCTGAGAGGGAAGGTTCCCCTGGAAAAGAAGCACCTGAAGTGTGGGGGTGCAGCGGTTGGAGAAACTTGCAAATAATCAAATCCATGAAGGTCAAACCTGCAAATGTGGAAGGCCATCTGTATTTATAGTAGCAATTATCACAGCTTATATAATAAGAGTATTTAAAGTGAGTGTCATCCTAGTGATCAGTGGTTTAAAGCAGTCAGTAAATATGTCTTCTTTTTGCTTTTCAAAATATGATAACCCTAATTAAATAATTGAAAGAAATTATAAATAAATTCATTAATCTTATCTCATATGGATTAAGAGAGAATAGCCATTTTGTGGTCAACGTCACGAGACAGCAACCTCATAACGAACAGCCCATATCTCAGTATGACAATAACACTGGGTGGCACTCTTGCCTCCTCTTCTGCTTTTCAGATCAGAAAGGCAAAGAAGGTATGTATGCATGTACACCACGTGTGCCGTCAAGTCACCTGGCTGCTCGTGGAGACTCCATGAATTTCATATGGTTTTCTTTGGCTATTTCCACACTAGACTGTTATAGTGCTATTATTCCACTTTCAACATCCTCTGGAATCCTGGGCTTTGCAGTTTAGGGTGGGGCCTTTGTTATAGCACTATAACAATCTAGTGCAGAAATGGCCTTAGGCAAGGACTCCTCAGAGGTGCTTTGCCTTTGCCTTCATGTGAAATAAAGCCTACAGCACCTGGTATTCCTTCACTACCCTGCTTAGTTTCCAAGATCAGATGGGATCTGATGCCTCTACATGTGCCTAGCTTGGAGGGTTAGTAAAGTGATGATCTGCTCTTAATGTGGATTTCTGCCTCTTTCTTTAAAACATTTTTCCAACAGAAAAACAGCTGGCACAAGAGCAGAAGTAGGGATCCTTTTACTTATCCTATTTACCACTAAGGCAATCAACCTTCCCTGCAGAGCTGGCCCTTCTGTTAGGTAGAACAGAGATATCATCTCCAGTGGTGGGGGGATGGACAGGGAATCACTGGCAATGCTGTGGGGATTTTGAAAGTTGTAATCTAAAAAAGTGACATTTCCAAGCCCTATATAAGCCATGGGGCCTCTAAACATGCTTGTTGCCTCGGGTATCATGGAGAACACTATTTCACTGCATGGCTGAAGGGAGATTAAATCACTACTCTAGTCAGCTTCTGAATGTGGACCTGTGGTAGGGATTAAACCTCCTCCTCTGACATCAAAATGACTTGAGCTGGCCTTCTTTTCCTGGAATTATACCACTTCAGAGTCCTAGTGGAGTCTCACAGCATAGGAAGGCTCCTTCTAAAAATGGCTTCCTACACATGGAATGCTAATACATCATAGAGATGGCCAGGCAAGAATCTACCACAATGACATCTATTTTGGGAGTTGAGAATTTGTTTTTGTTGTTTAATCGAAAACATTTAGTTATAAGAGTCTCAGTTTATATTCCAAAGCGGTACAGCCTAGGTCTACTATTTTAAACAAAGCAAATAGGCAAAGGGGGATGAAAAAGGTGGAGACAAGGAGAAAATCTCTTCCTAAGTTGTTTTTCTGAGCTGCTTATTGTCCTTTGTCCTAGCTGTAAGAAGCATAAATGGGGGAAGAGGGGACTTGATGGCTTCCATGTCAGTGGGTAATGAATGCATTTTGGGCTTTAGTTTGAACTTGAAAGGAACTATCCAACTATCCAAGACACTGAACCCTATCCCCCAAATGGGTTCCATACCTTGAAGGACTCCTCTAAGATTCTGAGTAAAATCCAAAACAGATTTACCACCCTACTTATATGGAATCACCAGTCACCACTGTGTACGGAAAGGAGGAGGTTGCCAAAAGGCTCCCTTTATCTTTCCTTTTTGTAGTTGCTCAGTGATAATAAATTGCCACTCACTGCTTTGCTTTAGTGTGCTTTCTGGATTCTATGTACTCTTATGGAGCCTTTACTTTGGAAGAGCAAGTGACTAAACAACCTTCTCTTTGGTAGGCATATGGCTTGTTAATAGCACAAAGTGATTGGAAGAGGAGATGTTTCCTCAATGGGAGCTAGTGCTTAGAAAATACTTCAGAGAGACCTCTTGAGCATTTTGTATGGGGGACGCCATCAGTGATAAAAAGGTAATATTCTCCTTCTTCTTTGACCTTGTGGTAGTTAGTAGGCACGTGTATACGTGTGCACGCGCATGCGTGTGTGTGTGAGAGAGAGAAAGAGAGAGGGGCCATTTGTGCTGAGACAGAGGTTGAGAGTATAAGCTAGGTACCTTGAGGCACCTTTCTCTGGAAATCCAATGGGAGATAGTAAGGCCATTTTCACATTGTACCTCCTTCCATTGTCCTCCCATCGTGGTCCCAGTAGTGCTTCTGCTGGAAAGGGAATGTGATGTGAACGCTCCCCTCTGCACCTGGCCACCTCCCTATGGAAGGGAGTATAAAGTGACACATTCCTTCCGCAGAAAAGTTGACCTCTTTCCCATGCTGCGCTAGATCACACTTCCACCCCTTCTGCATGGTCGGCAGTGACAGGAGCATTGCATGATCAAGGATGCTTAACAGATTTTTTTCTATTAAGCGAATATCCTAAGAGTATGACAGGTGGGGGCGCATTGTCAGTGGGACCACGACACCAATGTGTGAAAGCAGAACTCACGGACCACTGCCAACATGTCCCCATCACACGACAGCAATTCTATGTGGAAATGGCCTAAGTCTGCTTCCTAGAGTGTGCACTCTGCTTATGTCTACTTGTGTTGTATTAGGATATTTGCAAATTCATCAAACATCACAAAATGCCATGAGTCTCCAGTGCTCTCTTCTCCAAAAGGAGCCCAGACCAAGTTAATGATATTATTGCCCCTGGAACCTCTCAGCTCTTGATGAACTGGGAAGTGCCATAATCACTGAGCATTTCAGGGATAAAGACACTGCATAAAAATAAATTCAGAAGCCACCAACTTTTATTGTTCACACAAGAACAGCAGGTATCCTACATTCTAACAGTGTTTTCGTGCTAAGCAGCAACAATTAATGTTTGCACTCCAGATTTTAAATTAAAGAGAGCTGTTCCTGTTCCAAATGGTCATTTTCCAAGGTATTGGAAATTTCGGGTTCTTCGGAGCTTGGAATCTCTTCAAATCCTGGAGGCAAAGATGAGAAACAAAGAACATATTAAGTGCAAATATTTCCGCTGGGTGAGTTTAAAGCAGGGGTGAAAAAGGCAAAAACTGAAGAGCATCCAAGAGAATCTGTAAAAGAAGACCCATTTCAAAATTGTGTAAAGTGACATTTAATTGTAAAAAGCCTCATGCATTTCACTCTAAAATATTCTAAAGCCTTTTCCTAGGATTTACTCAAAACTCAGGCTGCAAAAATTGCTGATACAGCACTCTCTGATACTCTCTTAATTACCACTAAGTTGTTCCGTAAGTTAGGAAAAGAGGGAGACAACACTACAGGTGGATTGATTCAAATCAAGGAAGCCATGGCCCTGACTTTGCAAAACTGAACCGGGAGCTCATGATGATGACTGGAGTTCATGAAAGTCTCTTATTCATAGGGTTGCTATAATTTGAAGCTGACTAGCGAATAATTACACAATATGAAGTTTTACTGGAAACTGGTGCATCAAAAATTTCTGCAGATTGATTTTTGACTGCAGCCCTAAAGAAGAGCTCAGACTATTTATAGGCCAAGGCAGGTTTACAATTAAAAAGTAAGGCCATTTCTACACTATACTGTTACAATGCTATTATTCCACTTTCAACATCCTATGGAATCCTGGCATTTGCAGTCTAGGGAGGAGCTTTTAGAATTCTCAGCCACAGAGCTCTTTGGCGTCAGTAAACTACAAACCCCAGAATTCCACAGGATGTTGAAAAGGGAATAATAGCACTGAAACAATGTAGAATGGAAATGGTCTAAGTCAAAGCAGAGGCAGGCAACTTTTGGCTCTTCAGAAATAGTTAAACCTTCCACTCCCATCCATCCTAACCAGCATAGGCAGTGGTGAGGGATGACAAAAGTCACATGTTCAACAAATTTCTGAAAGGCCACAGAGTTGCGCTCTGCTTTAAAGTATGCTGGTCTTGACACTAATAATAGTTTCTGTTTCTATTATTTCTAGAGCACCTACTCTAACATTTAACTAGGCACTGCAGATAGAATAAAATGAAAGTAACTGACCTTGCCCACAGACTGAGAATTTAGAAGTATCTCTTCAATCCAGTAAATACTTGCCTCCCATAAGTAATCTATCAAGATTTTTAAATTGTCTATAACAATAACAATACATAACATGAATACAGGAAATTAAGGACAAAAATTGTACCTAATATGAGAACAAAAATTAATGTTTTGAAAACAGATATAATCTTTAGACATGGTACAAAATTGTAAAGCACATTCTTGGGGTGAATGGCTAGAATGGTTTGAGAAAGCTAAGGTAGCCAAATGTAGAGGGAATAGGGCAGCACCTGCTCACAACTACCCAGTTTTAAAGGTGTAGAAGCCTTGTTCTCTTTTGCATCTGGCCACAATGCTTGAGAAGACTACTAAGCTTCTTTCTATCTATGTCAAGATATTCTGAAAGTACAGCTATCACTGAAGGCATCCCATTGGTCTACTGAATCATATCCTGACATCACTTTTTAATTTTAAAAAATTGATTTTACATTGTAATGTTTCCTCTGATTCCTCTCGCCCCCCCCCCCGCCACAACAGTGATACACAAAATTACTTTTCACAGCTGGCTTGACTTCTGGTGGGCTGGCTCAACAGACACTTCTTGCTGTAGCTACGCAGCAAGGACAGCTTTCACGGTAAAAGTGCTTCCCCTGGATTAAAGCGACAGGAATGAAGGATTACCCATTTTGGTCCAGAATTCCCATTATAGGCATTTACTTGTTAGTAAACATGTTGTGAATGGGAAAGACTGAGCAAGTAATTACTTGCCCTTTCCATGAAACACAGCTGTTTAGCGTGGGAGATCTGATGGCCCTATGCCAACAACCTGTTATTTTTAGAAAGGAACTTTTAATTAACCTTTGAAGTCATAAAAGTTAAGAATACTTTTGATTAAGACAGAACTGTGAGCCTTGGCAGCTACCTTCTTTCTGTGATCACGAGTAAAGTAAGTCTCTTCACCCCATAAGACTGGGACATCTGAATTAGAAAATTGGGGGATGACATTTTATCAGACAATTATGAAGGATTTACATGCATCGACTTTGTAAATAGACTGTATTTCGTCTCATTTTTAAGAAGGAACTGTATTTTAATAAGGAGAAAGCACAGCATAAGAAAGTATGGATGTTACCAGTTGGATGTTGACAACACATTCTCATTGGCAGCTTCTGGCTACAGGAGGACATGAGAGAAGTGAATTGTTAACTTGGTAACTGCTGGATTAAATGAAACATTTATTTTTCTTTTACATATTCTTTTATGAATTTGTAGTGTTTTTAGTGTTGCTGTTTTTTAGAAAATGCTAATAAAAAATAAAAAAATTTCCACACTCATAATACCAGAATAAAAGATGTCAAAGTTGTTTCCTTACACAGCCAAAAATACTTAAATGCTTTTGGAAGACGAACATTATTTTTTCCCCCACATGTTCAACAAAACAATTCCAAATCACAATTCAATTGTCTTTTTCTTGTTTCCTTTGGCTATTTGAAGTTTGTTGGTTAATTTTTCAATTAGAGCTAGTTGCCATATCTTATTATACCAGGTTGTCGCAGATATTGCCTTTAAATCTACCCAAAATCTAGAGATGATCAATCTGGGAGTTACTGATAAATAACCAATTGCGTGTTTGTGAGATGCCTTTGCACCATCTCCTTGAAAGAAACACAGGAGGGCCAGTTTTGGGGTCTTTGTAAGATGCTGGTTAGTGATATAATTTATTTCTTAACAGGCTGCATCCAAGAATGAAGATATTTTATACAGTGCCACTATAAACGCTGATTGTTGTTGCTGTGTGCCTTCAAGTAATTTCTGATTTATAGCAAC
Source organism: Iguana delicatissima (assembly GCA_948472985.1). Classification (NCBI taxonomy): domain Eukaryota; kingdom Metazoa; phylum Chordata; class Lepidosauria; order Squamata; family Iguanidae; genus Iguana; species Iguana delicatissima. The sequence goes on from CAOKZL010001824.1 coordinate 134,392, forward strand.
CGTAGTGTGACACTATCACAGGGTTCTCTGGGGCTGAGAGTGTGTGATGCACTGAAAGTCCCCCAGTGGGTTTCCATGGCCAAGTGGGGAATCAAATACTGATCTCCAGTAGTCCAACACTCAACTGTTACACCATGGTTGGCTCTCATAAATGTTGGTAAAAGATCTTTAATTTTATTGTCCCCCAGCTAAGAAAGGAAAGAGTGAGGTCTATGCATGACAGATTGTATAGTGTCCTGGGATCACTTTGCACTTTCAGGCTAGTTTCCAGATGTGCCTTTCTGTAACTATTACAGCCAAGTCTGCTGAAAACAACATCAGTCCACATCTAGCAAAAAGGCATGTCCACTGAACTCCACAGTGGACCTGAGGGGGTCCTGCTTCTATTTTTCAACTTCAAGGCCATTTCTGCAATATGCTGTTCTAGTGCTATTATTCCACTTTCAACATCCTGTGGAATTCTGGGGTTTGTAGTTTACTGAGGACAAAGAGCTCTCTGGCTGAGAATTCTAAAAGCCCCTCACTAACCTGCAAACCTCAGAATTCTATTGGACACTGAAAGTGGAATAATAGCACTATAACAATGTAGTGCAGAAATGGCCCAGAAACCAGATAACCACATGACTTCCATTTCTATTTCCTATCCTTAGGAGATATTGCTTCTTGTTATGACTCACAAAGCAGTAACTATCCACAACAGGCAATGAGTGACAAATATCTTTCTCTAATTTTTAATAAGTCATTGACTATTTCTGCTCTACACTGTTATAGTGCTTTTATTCCACTTTCAACATCCTGTGGAATTCTGAAGTTTGCAGTTTAGGGAGGGGTGTTTTGAATTCTCAGCCCCGGAGCTCTTTGGCCTCAGTAAACTACAAATCCCAGAATTCCACAGGATGTTGAAAGTTGAATAATAGCACTATAACAATGTAGGGTGGAAATGTCCTTTGTGTATGTTGAACTGTAAATATAAACTCTGGGAAAAGTCACGTTCTGATCTGGTAAGATTCAAATGTCCAAACTACCTCTGATGAGAGAAGGAGTAGCTAACAGCAGATCTACAGATGTTTTTATTTTCACTTAAAAGTACTTGTGAAAAGTACTGAATCTGGAGCAGTAGCAGAGTCAGGGGCATGTATTTCCCCTTCTTTCCAGTCTTGGAGGAAGGAATAACATGGCAATTTGATTCTAATAAACTGATACTACCCAATGCTGATGCTGCTCACCTTATAACCAAATTACTAAGGAAAAGTACAATAAAATTTGCAGAGATTGGAGATAGAAAATTGGCTGAGGTTTTATTTGACAGTCCAGGCAGAACCCTAATCAAGGCAGAATCCCAAGCCAGGCAGAATCCCAAGCTAAGTCAAATGTGAAGTAATACTTCTGTTCAGTAATCCAGGAAGTGATGGAAGAGCAATGAAATTTGAAGGATATTTTAGGGTGGATTTAAACTCAGCAGTAAAGCCAGTATGTCAATACCTTTGTCCCAGGGCCTGCAACCTCTGGACTCCCAAATGTTGTTGGATTGCAGGTCCCATTGTTCATCAGCACTGGCTGTCCTTGTAAGGGCTGATGAGAGTTGCAGTCCAGCAACATCTAAAGGAGGTATCACACATTGTTTATTCACTTCAATTGATCAGTGATTTATTCCTGGGGTATTGTAGTGAGACTGGCCTAAATACCCTAAAAACATCAGATTCCTTCGGATCTTGGAGGCTAAACAGGGTCAACCTTGGTTAGTACTTGGATAGGAGACTGCCAACCAATACCAGGTACTGTAGGCTGTATTTGAGAAGAAGGGAGTGGCAAAACCGCCTCTGAGTATTTCTTGCCCAAGAAAACCCTATGAAATTTGTGGAGTTGTCATAAGGCAAATAGAGGCTCTTAAAGGACTGAAGAAGCATCACATGTTCCCAGTTTTCTTAATGACAGAGAGTTTCTCTATAAGAGAGGTTTGATTGGAGGTACTCCTTACCTGATGAGAAAAGAGTATCCTCAGCTGGAGCTGCCTGCTCAAGTACTTCCTGCTGGGGAGCATACAGCTCTTCAACTTCCACAGGAGGGATAGATGTCTCTGCTGGGAAATCCAGAGTAGCTTCAGCTTTCTCCTCCATCTGGGTCAGCTGTGTTTCTGGCCCCTTCTCCTCTGCTATCTCCACTTGTATTTCTGGCTGTGTCTCTGGCTCCAGTTCTTGAGCTTGGCGTTGCCCTTGGCCTCTCCTGCCTCCTCTTCCCCTCCGTGCCCTTTTACTCTGTACCTGATCCCTGTTAAAAGGTGCACAAAAGCATTTCAGTGAGGAAAGCAGAGGAAGCCAACAAATTATTGCAAAGCTCCCTCCCACTCTTGTTTGCCAGGACATTAATGAGAATTTGTGGCTGGCTCATTGTCAGCATCTCAATCCACTGAAATTCTCCCATTATTTTTAACAATAGCTTATCTTCTGAGATGATGGTGATAATCACACCTCTACAGCAACTATTTTTATCATCATCATCATTTTTACTTAAACCTTGCCTTTCCCTCAAAACTGGGATTCAAGATGGCTTGCAAACCAAAATGATTACAATATACTTAAAATATACAAAAGGTCAATATTAAAACAGAAATAAACTATTAGCGATATTAAAACATTTTTAATAAATACCCTTTAAAAGGATGAAAGACAGTTTTAAAAACACTACAACTGAAAACAATATGGTGACCTCTCCCCTTAAAAACTTGAGTTCTAAAGTGTGTTGGAATAAAAATGTCTTTAAATGAAAGGGATTTTAAAAGGCAGATCATTACACCTCAAGAACTTTGCATATACATTTCAATTGTGTAAATGAGAGCTCAATAACCTAAGGAAGAAAATGGTAACAAACTCCTAGAAGGAGGAGAAGAACAGAGAGAGGTCAAAGATCTGGGGTGGGATGATAGTAAATTAGATAGATAGAGTTTCTTTCAGCTGGGAAGGAAGAACTAGCCAGGAAAGGAAGGGATAGTTCCACTTAATGGATGAACTTCCAAGGATAGCAGGCAGCAAAAGAGCTGGGTACAGTCCCTTTTAAGTAAATGGGAACCTGAGGCACATATCTAACTCCCAGTCCAAATATAACCCTCCCCATAATAAGTATTCACCTGCAATTCTGCCACCCTCAGCAACTCAGCTCCTGCCCTCATAATATGACTTGTTGTTTGTGACTAATATGGCACTGCTTTCATTGGATCTTAAGCATGACCAACTTGATCTGGATCATAGACAAAATTGTAATCTCAGAGTCATTGCTGAGATCTAAAATAGCCCCCATTTAAATCCACATATGCCCATAAGGAACTTAACCAATCAGTTTGCTTCTAAAATACAGCGTTGCTTTGACATCATCCTAATTTACCCCAGAACCCACTGGTGAGTGTCTTTTTCCTGTGCTTCTGCTCTTCTTTTTCTGAGAAGCTCTCTGTCTCTCAAACGGTGAGTGATGGTCACTTCTGCAAACACAAAACAACAAAAACTAAATAAGGAATGTGTTACACGGTAACAGGCCACTCAGGTAGAGAAAAAATATCATGAGAGTGGTGGCAGCTAGTGGCTCCAGTGTCAGTATGGTGATAAATCTGCTCTAGGTTTTAGTCTGAATTTTAAATGAGCTATCTCAAGTGTTGAACATTCCCCAAATAACTTCATATATCTAATATGTTTATTACATGTGTTTAAAAAAGCACTTTTTGAAAAGTAAAAGGACAGGGGCTAAGATATTTTTTTAAAGCTGTTCACTACCAAAGGTGTTTGGGTTTTTTTGCCCTCTTTCCCTGTTTATTATGTAAGTTTCCCCTGGGGAGGGGGAGAAAAACAAAGGGTTAATAGAATATTTTAATCTGAATAGCATAACATACTCACAAATCTAAATAAGGTGGCCAGATGTAAAAGGGGACTGTTATGTAAAAGAGAGATGTTTAACAGACACAGCCTTGTAATGCAAGCTGTAATTCTTCCTTCTAAACAACTATTAAAGGGCAGGAGCCTTCTCCCCTTCTACATCTTGTATTCTGTGTAAAATACTCAAAAAAGTGCCCATAATGTTACCTTCCCTAGATGTCAAATCTTCATTCTATTTATGTCTATAGGCTTGTTCAATTTCTCTGGATTCCAGTCCCTATTCGCCTTCTATTTCATCGTTTTTTTGTTTTTTTTTAAAGGACATCCTTGTGTGCTTGTGAGCAACTATAGGTTCACAGGAAGGGTGAATGCCTGTCCACTTCCAGGACTGCCTGCAGAATGCCAAGCTTGCTAAAGGCCTGTGTCTGATGCACAGACTGATACTGACAGCTTGTTACATATATGTGTGTGTGTGTGTGTATGAGTGTGCAAGTGTGCACATGTTCAGTTTCACTATGGAGCTACTTGTGTTCATAGAACAGCTGTGAATCAAATGCATACAGCAACTTTGACTGTCTAGGTAGGACATTATGGGAGGGTTGCAAGGAAGTACTGCCCTGGTGTACTGGGCCCATATTTGTGCATTTATAGGCAACCCATTGTAAGGCAAAGCTGGGATCTTAAATAGATAGTTGTTTTCCTCAACAGACTGATAATGAGGATCAACAGGCATTTGCGAGACAGAATTGGCAAGATTTTCCAGTAATTCACCATGCAAATTTCTTCTCTTCCACTTCAGACATTTTAACTAGGGCACAACTTAGGGCCCAGGGACCCAGAGGCAAGATGTAAAAATGCCCCCCATCCACCCTGAGTGTTACTGTTGCCACCATTTTATCCATGAAGGGAATGGATGGGGCAAGTGACAGGAAGGGGCTCTCTTTGCCCAAGAGCAATGACTCTCCCAAACCAATCTCCTTTTTAACTCATTTTCTCCACCCAGACTTCCAAGATGGCAGACAAAGCCAACAAGAAAAGTTCTGTTTGTGGAGAACAAGGCCCTCTCTATTCTGCAGAATTTTCAAGGTGTAATACTCCCTGTACAATATTGTATCTGATCAACAGCTGCAAGAATAGAATTTGCAAAATTTTAGAAAAATGAGGATGTTCCCAAACCAGAGCAATGGTTTCAAAGTGTACAAGAGACGAAAATAGCAGATGCTCTTTCACGAAAATTAAGAAACCAAACAGAAGAAGGCATATAAAACGAGTGGGCTCCAATAGATAATTACCTCCAACACAAAATATAATTAATATATAAAGAGCCTTTGAGAATGAGTAGTTGGGGAAAATATATTATTATATTCCAAAGGGTTTTTAAGAAAACCTTAAGTGTTAAGGTTACTTAATAGAATATCTTGTACATAAGGACCTGAAATGAAGGTTATTAAAAGACAACTGTTGAAGTACGTAAATAACTAGCAACATTTATGTTAATATTAAGATTTTAGGTAGAAGTATAGGAGGATAAAAAATACAGTAAACTTTCATGTATGTACATAAAACTATGATGGAGAAACTGTTTTAAATATTTGTTTTGTATTAAAATCATGTAAAATCATGATAAATAAAAATATATTGTATCTGATCGTCAGAGCAGCAAATATCATGTTCTGTTCTGCAAATCAAGATGAATAAAGTGAGATCAAGTTATTTTGATACCTGAAAATCCCAATAAATATCACTGCAGTTTCCTGGCAGTAAAATATAAAAATAATATATTAAGCTACTAACAGTTTGATCTTGCTGTGCTGTATGAAATTAGCTAAGGCAACCACCTCATTCTAACAATAGTGGCACTGGGTCACAGCCTGGCAAAATAGCCACACTGACTGTGAGATTCTGCAAGTTTCAAAAGTAACTTTTCCAAGCTTGGAGTTGGGCTTTCTATGGAAAGGTATAAGGCTATTCTCTTATTCCCCACCAATATTCTTCTGACAATGAGCCGTCTCCCCTTCTTTTGCATTGTTTCAGCAAACAGCATGCTCTGCCCTCAATAAGTTCATTCTGTATAGACAGAAGGTTCTAAGTGACAATGGTTCGACCAATTCAATTTATATCACCGTGTTCATATCCCACCTTTCTTCCAATAAGCTTCTCTCCTACCTCGAGTTGTTCTCACAACAACTTTGTGTTGCCTGAGAGGGAGTGATTGTCCCTGTGTGATTGAGTGGAGATGTGAATGGGGGCTCCTTAATCCCACCACAATATTTTTGGGAGGAGCAGAAAGCATGTCCTTTGTGCCACCCTTAAAATGTTATTTCTGTACCCTTTCAATCAGGAGGGGGCTGGTGCATGAAAAATCCTGCTGCAGGTACACAAAATATGAAAGGTATCCCCAAAATTTCCCCCAAAAGGTGAATTAGAATCAGAATTTTACCATGGTCAAGTGCTAGAAAGCAGAGAGAATTGGAGTGCCTAGAATTCTAGCAAAACTATAGGTCCACTTTAAAAGTTCCCTTTCCTGGCATAAAAGTTATTACCTGGAACTGCATGCTCCTCGGCTCTGGCTGCTGGCTGCTGTGGCTCTCCAGAATATGAATGGTCCTTTTCTAGACTTGCCATTTGCAATGGTTTATTTTATATATTTATATATATATAAAAGGAGCTTTTCCTTCATCTGGCACGTCTTAACGCTTCCGTGCAAAATGAGTGTTTCCAAAAAGAAAGAAAGAAAAAAGAAAGAAAGAAGCTACCCACCCAAAGCATCTTATCTGCTATGGACACTGGTATGTTAATACTACATTTCCTTATCATGTTGCAAAGGTATTTAAATTCATGCTCCCAGCAAGGCATATCCCTGCCAAAATATGAACATGCGTTTTCTCCTCTGCAGCAAGTACTCCCTCACTGAAAAAGAACAGATCATTTTGAACTTGAGCTCCACCACTAAACTTTATCAATATCAGTGATCTATGTACCAACAGGAGTCCAAAGTTCTTTTTCAGTTATGTCCATTGACCCCTCTCTCTCCCTTCAGTTTAGTTACATAGTCTTGTCTAACACTCGTGACAGCATTTACTTTTTTATAGAATCGATAGAATATTAATAGAAAATAGAGGAATCTTCCCAACAGCATCTGAAATAAAGTTGCTTATAGAACCAAAGCAATATCAGAAAACAGACCATTTAAATAAACAATTGAAACCATTTGAAATAGCTTTACCACTCGCCAAAGAGCTTCACTAGTTCACACATGTGGGGAATGGACAATCTGGGTTCCTATGTCTGTCATATTTGTGAGTGGCATCATAATGAGGAGGCTCACACAAAGTCTTTTCACAGGGTGTCTATGAAGGTCTGCCTGCTTGGGTTCATCCCTATTATTTGGTGGTATTAAATTATTTCTTTAATTTTTCCTTGTTATAGCTTAACGTCCAGAGATGGGGTAGAGAGTGTTTGTAGGATTTTTCTGCTTCACACAACAAAATGACCTAGCTGTCCTTGAGTAATATTATTCACCTTGAATTGAGCGGGTGTGGGTAGAAGGCAATTCACTGCTCCTCTTGAGGCAGCAAAAGCTCTTGGGCCAGCCCATCCTTTCCCGTGTCTTGTTAGGTCGCTTAGAAGTGAGTCAGCGGGCTGAGCCTGACATCCTGAATGGAATTTCCAGATGGTGAAATGATCTCTACATTTGCCTGTACATGATGAGATTTATTTCCCAGGTCACAACCTGAAGCATGTTACAATCATGCAGGTTTACCATGTGAGAGCGACTTTACGAGAAAGCTTTCCAATGTAAAAACCAGAGGGAAAGTATAAATTCACTGTGATGATTTTTTTCACATCAAAAGCTGAATAAATTTATTATTAGCGTTACAAATATCTGAAATATTTTTGCATAACCAGGATAAATTAAGCCTAACTCCTTGTTGCTTTCTCTTTTCCATTTCAAAGTGCACTCCGTAAAGCTGCCTTTCTAAAATGTTTGTAACCTGTCTGCCTTAGTATTCTCACTGTCTCCCCCCTGATCTTTTGAACACCTCCCTTGTGCTTGATGCAGCTTATTTAGCCATTCTGGGAAGATGGGGCGGACTCCAAAAATCATAATGGTAGCAGGGAACCAAATACACCTCTTGTCTTTTGTGACAGTTGGGATGGCCTTACCATTAAGCAGGGTGAGGCAATTACCTCAGAGAGCTTATTTCAGGTGTCATGGAAAGAAAGAGGTAATTTTCTGCTTTAGATACTGTGTATCTTGGCTTGAAAGAGGCAGGAGGCATTTGTCACTCTGCCTCAGGCAGTAAAATGTCTTGGGTCAGTCCTGTGTGATAGGTAGGAGTGAGGCATTCACATGGGCAAGGAAACTTCATCCTCCTTTACAGAAAGAAATGATAATCCATGACTTACCACTTCGTTATGCTGGGTTTCCTGTTTGTGTTGTAAAGGCATTTTGTATTTGCCATTCAACTAACCCTTACTTTATAAACTACTAGTGTATTTACCCAGCATTGCCCGGGATTTTATTTTTCTCTTAATAACTCACCCAACTGTCTTCTCCAGAACCTGTAACTTTTCCCCATATTCCCCAATCCAATCTGTATTCAGAGTTGTTAACAAACAGAGGTTGGGTTCTTGAGGGAATACACTGTCCTCCTTCTTGCTGCTAGGCCTCATCTCTATATCAACCAGCCTATTCCAGTACCTGTAATTTATCCCCATGTTCCACAATCCATTCTGTATTCAGAGTTGTTAACGAAACAGAGGGTTTGGTTTCTGAGGGAATACACTGCCCTTTTTCTTGCTGGTAGGCCTCATCTCCATAGCAACCGGCCAGGCCCAAGAGCTCTTGGCTGAGAATTCTAAAGGCCCCTCTCTGAACTGCCAGCCCCAGGATTCCATAGAATCTTCACAGCCAGCCAATCATATGAGGTCTTCTCGCCTCACTCAGCCAATCGTATGAGGTCTTTGTCTGCCTGACACAGACTAACAGACAAACTCACAGGCAAACTCTGACTTTTATATAGTAATCTGTTAGAGTAAAATGGCACTTTTTCTCTCACTCATTTCACTATCCTTGCATAATCATAATATAATCCCCTGCTATGATTTCCATTTTATAGGAAACATCTCGGGCACTTTACCCACTTCATAATTAGTCTTCTCCTGGGTTTTAAAAATGCTATTTTTATTACATACGAGAAAACCATAATTATAGCAATATTCCATCAGTCTTTTTGAGAGCTAGTATATCAGACTATCAGTATCAGACTAGCATGAGGGACTGCTAAAGGGAAGTCTTTATTCAGCCATAAGGTTCTTAGAGGGCAATGGGAGGCCAGTCACCCTCTTCCAGTCAAACATCTCACAGCTAAGGTGTAAATGGGAGGCAGGGCAGGAAAACTTGTGTACACCACTTGAAGACCTTTGGTATACATATATTCTAGAAACAAATAAACCTCATACTCTTTAACGGCAGCACTCTGCCATTTCCACCTGCTGTGAACTATGCACTTCAGTTAGGCATATGAAAGCAAAATATCTCAGCTTTGACCTCCTGATTAAACTGTTTATATCCTTTCAAAACTAAGGATCTAGAATTCAGCTGTGAAACAGCATAATAATATAAACTCAATGGTAAATGTAATTGAACTTAAAAGAATACTAAAGTAATAGATAGAATAATGTATGTTCGCTATACACTTTCATATGAAGGCATCTTTGAAACCCTTAAAAGCATTGGGATCAAGTACACAGCAATTCCTGCAGCCTGCTCAGGGTTGATAACAAGTACATTAGGACTGTGACTCAGCAAAATTTTCAAAGGCAAGAGGGGAAAACTAGATAAATCTTCCCTCCTGCCTATAAACAGGAACATGTACCTATTCAGTCCTAGTTGTATGTGTTAAAGTGACTACACACACATACACATAATTAAATTTGCAGTCTTTTGGTGAGTCCATACAACATTTTCCACAAAGATTGGGCTCAGATGCCTCTGGTCCTTGTAACAGCTGTTCAGTTATTCCTGGCAAATTTTAATTAGCTAGGAAAACTCTCCTGCTGCTCACTCTCCACAGTGTTGTGTTATGTAGAGATTTTCCAAATGTTGGCATTGGAATTATTGAGGGAAGGTTTAAATGGGAAGCTCTCTGGCATCTCTTAGACTTAGAAACTACTGGCTCTTGCAGCCATCACTTGTATGCTTCTGATGAGATGGTGGCTCTTTTCTAGGCTTCCTGTGAGAATCAAATTGAGGTTATATTACTGGATCTACTTTCCTGAGTTTTTTGTACTGCTTCCCAGACTACAGATCCCATTTCCGCTTCCTGTGAGAATAGTGTGACCGTTCCATTTTCAACATCCTGTGGAATTCTGAGGTTTGTAGTTTCCTGAGGCCAAAGAGCTCTCTGGCTGAGAATTCTGAATGCCCCTCCCTAAATTGCAAACCCCAGGATTCCACAGGATGTTGAAAGTGGAATAATAGCACTATAACAGTGTAGTGCAGAAATGGCCAAAGACTGAGGAAAGAAGAAGATTGCTCATCTGATCCTAAACTACTGCTGTTATGTGCTGTCAAGGTGGCAACTATGAATGGGAGACCTCCAATAGATCCTTACTGACAAGCAGATAGTGAGACCTTTTAAAGTTATCCTTGAAACTAATCTTGTGATTAGAATATTGGTCATGAGATTTAAATTATAAAAGGCATAATCTAAGCATTTACGCATTCCAGCATCAAACCTTCCCCTCATTTTTGCAAAGCAGAAGGCAATGCAATATGTAACATGAGCACCACCTCCTGGTGAAAACTGTGACATAACATGTTCAAAGTAATTATTAAATAAGTCCCTAAAAGAGTAACCCCAGTGAGTATGTAAGCAAAAAGACTGTGAAGATACACTAGCACTCACTTGAAAACAGTCATGCTTAAACCGGCTAAAGAGAGGGTCTGAGAAGTGAAAGCTTGCTATGCGCCCGTTTCTGTCTTCTGTAGAATAGTTGGCTACAGCTCTCTTAATGCTCCTTAAGATAAAGGACTCAGTAGTCATCAACTGGTTTAAAGGGAAGGTCACTTGAGGTCAAGAAGGAGCCATAGCAGGTCACGTAATACCCCACTCCCACAGAATAAGACATTGGCAAGTCCTGTTTCCATGCCATCTTCTTTTTTTATTAATGGCATGATGGTTGAAAGAGTCACCATTTGAAATCTCTTTGGACGTACGTAATAATTTACACCACTTAGATCCAAAATAGGACGAAGACTTCCATCTTTCTTTGATCCTAAGAAGTACCTTGATGTAAAACTTTTTCTTAGTTGTGCACTGGTAATTTTTTCTATTGCCCTTTTCATGAGTTGAGTCTTGATTTCCTCTTCCAACTGTGGAGAGGGATATGTGCAGCAAACTCTGCCTATTAACGGCTGTCACCGAAACACTACAGCATAACCTTGGGCAATTATATCCAGGACCCAAGTATCTGTTGTTATTGATGACCAAACATGATGGATTTTTTTCAGTCTGTCTCCAAAGCGGTTTTCTGTTTTGATTCCTGTGTTGAAGAAATTGTAATATTGAATGCTTTGTCCCATGTTGGAAAAAATGGAATTTGTCAGCATTTTTAAAACGGTATCTTTTGAAGTGGTGGATATGTCTAGATCAGTGGTTCTCAACCTGTGGGTCCCCAGATGTTTTTGGACTTCAGCTCCCAGAAGCCCCAGCCACTATGGTCAATGCTCAGGGCTTCTGGGAGCTGAAGTCCAAAAACATCTGGGGACCCACAGGTTGAGAACCACTGGTCTAGATGATATGACACATAAGTGTCATCCAGTTGGTTGTCAAACCCTATATTTATTTTGCTCAGGTTGACGTTTCCTATATTGAGATTGTTTGAATTTAGCGGTTGGTAACTTTCTAGTTGCTTGAAACTGTGGAGTTTGTCTTTGTTGATGAGAAGGAGTTGGACTCATTGCCCTTCTTGAGAATGGCTGGTACTTTCTATATCTGTACCGTGATTTATATGATGTTGTTGGGAAACCATTTTTTTTAGATAGTGCACATTTTCTGCAAATGTTCTAATGTCATCTCTATTTGCATTGAATAATCCAACTGAATCAAAAGGTAGATCTTCTATCATATTTTTCACTTGCTGGGATAATCCTGATGAACTCAACCAAGCATGTTGTCTTAGCACTATTGTGCCTGCAATTGCTTTGCCGCTACAGTCCGTTATATGTTTAGCAATAGTAATTTGTTGTGAGGCTAAGCAATAAGCCTCTCCATATAAAGCCGTAGCTATCTTTCTCTCTTCATCTGGTAGTAAATCAATGACATTTTTAATTCTGCTCCATAGAAACTCCCATGCAGGCAGTGTAGTTTAAAATATAGAATAACAATGTAGTGTTAAGAGTATGATTTTCTTCCAGGATTGTCTAATTTTTTTCTCTTCTCTATCTGCAGGTTTAGCATGCAGTTTCTGAGACTGCCTGGATTGTACTGCATCAACCACAATAGAATTCGGTTTAGGATGATGTGTTAACCATTCTTGATTGCTTTCTATTAAGCAGTATAAAGACTCTAACTTTTTTTGAAGTGGATGGTATTGACAACGGTGTTATCCACAACTTTTTTACAGTCTGTAGCAAATAAGGCAAAGGAGCCACCATTGATGAAGCAGGAGCCTTATTTTGTAGTTCCTGAAAAATAGGATTTCTTAAATCTTCTTTCTGTAATTCTGTTTGTACATTTAAAAATCTAGACATCCTAAGTACCAAATCTGAAAAAGAGCGAACATCGTCTGTAGGTGATATTCTCTCAGCAGACAATACAAAGTTCAACTGTGCCCTCTCAGTATAGACAGACACTTGCAATGAGCTTGAGCTCAACACTAAAATAGATCAGACAGAGCAACGATGTGGAGATTCGTCTTGCCAGAGATCTCCTTCCTCTTCAGATAAATCGCTATGCTTACTCCCAGATCCATTACCTTTTTCTCTACGTGATTTCATTTTTTGTGAAGCAATATGCACCGTTCAGCGACATTGCAGAGACGCAGACTGTGATCTCGATCTCCAAAAAGATGAATGGCAGTACCTATCATCAGATTCCCCTTGGTACCTATGGCATTTTCTATAGTAGTAGTAAACATCTAGATAGGGAGAGTAATCTCTTGAATCAATTGCCATCTCATCTAAGTAGCATTCATGATATCAAGACAAAGATCTTTCCCTATAGCATCGATATCGAGAGTGGGAATGACTACCTGACCTCGATCTTCAACTGGAGGATTGTGGCAGTGATGATGGGGATTGTCTCCAATTTTTAAACATCTTTGTTTCAGGTTGAGGACTTTTATAACCCAAAACTGAACAGTCAAGCTCCTGGGATCGCTCTTGATGTTTTGAAAGAGATCCTACTGAAATCTGTGGTGAGGTATCCACAATCTCCCCTTCAGATTCTACAGTAACCTCCTGAATTTCAGTTATTGAATTGAGAGCTTTGTCCAAGTGTTGTTCTGGAGACAATGTTTCAGTCTGTGTAACCGAAGATAAACTTTGTTGCCAAGATGGGGTCATTTTAGGTGAACATTATTCCGAAGGAGTTATTTGTTTATAGTCTTTCTTTTTATGCTTACTTGAAGGACCCTCTTCCACAGATCCCTTAATTTTTCTCTGCTTATTGTTATCTTTTCTTGATGTTTTGACGCTAGTCAGGAAGCAATGCTGGTCTCTGCGTTCAGCCCTATGAGTGCTTGACATTTCTGAAACCAGCTCTCAAGATCGAGAAGTTGAACGAGACCTCGGTCTCGACCTCTGTACCAACATTGAAGTTTGTTGTTGGGAAGATAAGGGAGAGGATGCTTGGACCATTCTAGATGCACGCTGTGCGAATTTAGAGCTGGCTCCGAGGCACTCAACACTTGTTCCCACAGCAAAGCTTTCACACGAGCTGCTCTGTTGCATCAAGTTTGTGGGGTAAACCCTTTACAATACCCGTAAGAGTTTACACTGTGGCCCTCACCCAGACACAGGAGGCACTTTGAATGGCATCTCTATCGAGTATCTTTCCTCTACATGACATGCAACGCTTAAACACTGTGGTTGCCATACACAATTAACAATAATATTACTCAATAATCTTTTTTATTTCCAGCCAAAACATCCACAGAAGAAATCGTAAGAACAAGAAAAACCTTGTCAGAAAAAGTGTTAATTTAGAAAGTTCAAGAGAAAGGCTCCTTAGCCGCTGCTGTCGCAATGGAAGAAAAAGAACTGACAGAGCAGGAAGGGTTCTTCTACGACCTTGGAGGATGGGGGAGGGGTTCTTAACTGCCAAAACACCTACTCCTGGAGCTCAAGAAGGTCTTCCGAATGCTGTTTCTGCACAGGCTCAGAATACCCCAATTGTGTGATTCACAGAGACCACGAAGCAGAAGGAGCAATAGTAGATCGTGTAAAAGCCCATTCCCACAGAATAAGACATTGGCAAGTCCTGTTGCCACACTTGCCCGTTGTCTCCAGGAGGGTAAGAAGGAAGAAACAGCTCATGGCATCAACATCAGCATATATAGAAATTTCTGTGTTTTGGGCTTTTAACAGCCACATAGCAGTAACACTTCTCAAAACTTATGGTAGTGAGAAGTGATTTAACTATTAATTTTTGCCATTTTGTGTCACGCATCTGTTAAACGTAAGAATTAGAACTGAGAATGGGGTTGCGCATAGTGGGCAACTCCTCATTTCTTTTGTCAGGATTCCTGAACATTCACCAGCTGTATGACATACAGAACTGAAGCCTTTGTTGGTATCAAGGTAGAATTATGGGGAAAGCTTCCTAAGTTTGCTTTTAGCTAGTCACTTAAATTATTCTGCTAGAAAACAGCTGGCCACCCTGCTTAGACTAGGAAAATATTTGGAATAGCATTGCTTCTTATTCTTCTTTAATAAACTGTGTGTCTATTTAACAATTGCCCAGGATGCAGACATTAACAGATTATGCTGTTTTTATCAGCACATCTCCATGCTGGAAGAAACTTCATGTCATAATGCCTGTTACACCTCTGTAGTGAACGCACAACCTCTTCCCATTTAAAAAAAGATGACAGATGTACTCAAGGGAGAAAAAAGCACTTATTTAAATTAGTCTTGTACCATTACATCACTTTACAGAGTCCATCAGGTTTAGGCAGCCAGTAGGCATAAGAAATCTTGTAAGGTTACCCCCCCACACATCTCGCAGGCCTCTTCTTTGAACTAATATTCCCCACTATTTCATGGAGGCCCTGGCATTGCAGGTGGACCCCTGAGTCACCCATGTTTTGGCATAACAGATAGATGCTGTACTTTTATCCTCAGTGCTACCTTTTAAATGCTTTTAATTTTTTTCACAATTAGTGCTCTTATTAATTGGATAGTCTGCTAAGCACTTCAGACTCAGGGTCATGGCTTCCTTGATTGAGTCTATCTGTTACCCTGTAAATTGGGGGTCCTGGGAGGGGTGCCCAAACAACCAAACAAAACAACACTTGGTGGGGAAATTAGCTGGAGCGCTCACTTAAGCTAGAGAGAGGCAGAGTAACTTAGCGGGAATCTTTTACCCTATGTATACAGGTTCAGGTCAGTGAGCAGTCAGACAGTTTAAAATAGCAACAATAATATTTATTAACAAGCAAACAAATTATTAAGAAAACACAACCACACAGCTAACTAGAAATAGGGATGAGAGTTTTGTGGGGAAATGGGTGATACGGCACCTTTCTCGTAGTCCTGGAGAGGTCCAATTGAAGAGAAGGAAACTCGGCGTGGCGGCCGAGGGGAGCTCGCAGAACGAAGCGGCGGCAAGGTAGTCCAAACGGGCGGTCCAGCGAGAGATCCGAGGAGCTCTCAGAACTGGGGGGTTTTATCAGGGAAAGAATGACCGTGGGCTAGTCTGGTCTTGGGTGAAAAGAATGAGTTTTGGGCTGGAGACAATGTCTCCAAAAGGTCAGAATTTACATGATTGAGTTAAGGTCCGAATTGACAATAGTATGGCCAGTACGCAGATGCAGCTAGCTTGGCAGTTGAGTACTCAGCTCGCCAGGGTGCCTGCTCAGGGCAGGGGACTCTTTGTTTTGACGCGCATCTGTAATGAAGGTGTTTGTTTCGGGAAGTCTGGCAGTTTCTGGCCTGCCTTGGTGTAAACAAGTATGAGTCAGCATATAATAGCCATGCCTAGCTTTGTGCTTGTTTGGCAGCCTCACAAACACTTGGCTGGTGGCAAAACAGGGCCGAATTGTGATATCAAAAATGATATCTAAGGTTTACCAAAGGCCAGGCCAGTTCACGGTGGTAACATATCTATCTATCTATCTATCTATCTATCTATCTATCTATCTATCTATCTATCTATCTATCTATAATGTAGCCTTCCTCTTTTCCTACTGCCTTCCACCCTACCAAGCATTAATTGTCTTTTTGAACAAGTGATGTCTTCTGATGATATGTCCAAAGTCTGACAGCCTCAGTATAGTAATCTTGGCTTCTAGAGAGAGTTCAGTCTTGATTTGGTCTAGGACCAATTTATTTGTTTACTTAACAGTCCATGGTATCTGTAGAACTCTTCTCCAACACCGCATTTCAATTTTTTTCCTACCAGCTTTCTTCACTGTCCATCTTTCACAACCATTCATAGAAATTGGAAATATGATAGAAAGGGCAATCTCAACTTTAGTATTCAATATTACATCTTTACACTTCAGGATCTTAGCTAGTTCCTTCATAGCTGCCCTTCCAAGTTCTAGTCTTCTGATTTCTTGACAGCAATCTCCATTCTGATTGACAGAGCCACGGTATGGAAAATCCTTTAACTATTTCAGTGTCTTCATTGTCTACTTTAAAGTGATGTAATTTGCCTGGGGTCATTATTTTTGTTTTCTTTAATGTTCAGTTGTAAACCTGCCTTTGCATTTTCTTCCCTGACTTTCTTCAGTAATCATTCCAAGTCTTTCATCCACAGCTTTTCATGATCTACACAGTTAAAAGTTTTGCTGTAATCTATTAAGCACAGACTGATTTTCTTTTGAAATTCTTTGTTATCCTCCATTATCCATCAAATGTTTGCAATATGATCCCTTCTTCCTTTCCTAAATCCACTGTGGACATCTGCTTCAACCAAGTTGCCATAGTTTGGCATTCCTTCCTTTGCTGTGACCATTGTTCTCCCCGGGAGAGGGCCTGCCCTCGAGGTACATTCTGCCCTATAAGTAGTCCTAGTTTTTGAGGGTCTCTTCAGAGAATCCCCCACCATGCTAGCAGACTGGCACTCTGTTAGTTGAGTGATCCCCTCAGCCACCTCTTTGCTGAGCTCCGTTCTTCTCGCCGCTTCCCAGACTGAAGACTTCAGGATAGGTGCAGTATCATTGCCTCTACATTCCCTTTGCTATATCCCCTACCCATTTTTCACTTCTTCTCCTTCTCAATAGTCCTTGGGTGCGTGATTGTGTGATTGCGCGGTACTGCATTCACTTAATAAAATTCATTTATTTGGTACATTTATCTGGCTTTTGCTTGGCCTGACCCCATAAAGTTGGGTAAAAGATCCTACTGGTTTACCCTGCCCCCTCATTTTGCTATTGCCAGTGCTCCACTAATTTCCCAACCTTTATAACTTGGAGCAAATCAAGGTGTCCCCCACGGGACCCCCAGAAGTCAGGGTAACAGAATGGTGGAGTAACGCAGGCAACCTTGGCACCCCTAATCTGAGTGGAAGTCAACCCAAGCAGAATAGGTCGGTGCTGACGTAGGGAATGACCAACTGAAAGCCTAGAGTGCTAAGGAACATGTGTGTATACGATTTTGGAGTGACTGAGCCACAGGGCTACTGTTAGGGTTGGGAATCTCTCCCCCTTTCTATCTTGGTTTGTGTATGGCAGCCGCCCCTACGTGATCACTAGTGTAGCAGTGAATCACGGCAGATCGCAAGGGCTGTACACAAGCTGTTCCGGAAATCTCTCCCTAACTTGGGGACTATTGTGGGTTGGGATCCTGAGCACTAGGTGCTAGACCAGGTTTAGCCCACACACACACGGTAGAGTAAGCACACGCGACTGCAGGGAAGGTCTAAAAACAAAGTGGGTGGTGAATCCCGCACTGTAGGAACACACGGATAGTGAGTCCCACAGAATTTGCAGAAATGGGTGGTGAGCCCCATAATGGTAGGAGTGCAGGTGGTGAGTCCTGGACTGCCAGGAAGTGTAGGTGTGGGTGGTGATTCCCAGCCTGAATCAGGGTTTTAGAAGTTTTCTCAAGGTAGAGGAAGGCGCTCCTCACCCAAAAAAACTAACTTAGGGACGATTCAGTTTAGTTCTTCTTCCTCTTCCCATGCTGCTTGGCCAGGCGGCACTGTAAGTTTTGTTGAGTTCATGTCTTCCCCTTCATCGCTAGGTGGAGTCTAGATGGAGGTTTTACCCACAGGATCAGGGTGATCCTCTCAGTCCCTGAATCGTGCCCCAGTCCTTTTGCCCTAAGCTGTTGAGGTGGAAGTCCGGGCTTAGACCAGCAAAAGAAACACTTTGGGCAGTTCGTAGCTAAGTTCTTTATCACACCTCTTTCCTAGAAGAGTTCTGTAGTGTTCGTCTCCCTAGAAACCCCCCAGAGATTGAGGTGATCCTTCCCATCCCTACAAGCCTGGTCCCGTTTGTTAGTTTTGGGTGGCTGTAGTTTGGTTTCCAGACTTCCCGTTCCTAAGGAAGTTCCAGAGAGTCTGTGTCCCTAAAAACCCCCAAGGGATCTCAGTGATCCTTGCCATCACTACAGGCCTGGTCTGATTTTGAGTTAGTGGAAACGGAAGCTTTGAGAACCAGCATGGAGGTTAAGAATCTCATACAAGAGGAGAAGGTAGCCAGAAAGCTGGAGCGCTGGGTCCTCCGTAAAGGGAAATGCCCTTGGAAGGATTCTAGCTTCCAGATTTCTGACACCTTTTCCACACTGCAGGAGGCTTACCTCCAGGCTAGAACTGTGAAGGCCCCTTTCGGGGCTTCCAAGGACGCCCTTGCAGCTTGGGAACTTTGGCTCACTGTGAGGGACGCCTCGAGTGCACTCATGGCTGCCAAACCCCAGACTGAGGAAATGGCTAGGAAGATTGCCTGGCTTCAAGCCGAGAACAAGGTGGTGCAGGCAGACAAGTTAACATTTGTGTCCGTCACGCAGACCATGTCCCAGAAACTTAGTGAGATGACCCTCCAAGCCCAAACTTGGAAGGAGTGGGCCAAATTGTTAGAGGACGAATTGGCCCAGTCGAAAACTGCCACCAAATTCATGGTGAAGCAGTTCAAAGAGCAGCAAGAGGTGGTCAGCCACACGGCTTGCCATCAAAGGGTGGAGGAGTTGGAGAATTAATTGCAAACTCGGCAGGCCATCATTCCGGCAGTCTGCCCAGAGTTTTTCCCTTCACTCCCCATTGCTGCCCTCAAGGAACTGCTGCCTGAGGAAGCAAAGGCGACCCACTCCTGCAACCCAGACTGGGTTGATAGTAGTCCTCCCGTTCACCCAGTCAAAACCCAATCCATGATCAAGAGAAGGGTGACCCCTAGGGAGGATGAGGCAGAGGAAGAGACCCAAGAAATAAAAAACAGAATTCCCTGGAAAGCCACAGAGGCCAAGGCAATCGCTGATCAACTTGGCCCCCTTAATAGGAACATTGGGATCATGTGGCTGAACATGGTGATCCATTCACACCCCACGGCCAACGATCAGGACCTGACCCAGCTGTGCATGTCCCCCTCTGAGCATGTCCCCACCCTAGAATCAGCCATTGCTGCTTGTAAGCTGGTGAGGCTGGACGCTCACGATTGGATGAAGGAGATCATCAGGATCCTGTGGCCTGGACAGACTGCAGGAGTCCTGTATGTAATGGAGCAACAGGGCCCCAAAGAGAACCCTGAGGCTTACGTAGCCAGAAAGCAGCTTCTGGCTATGCTGGCCAACAAGGTTCGAGTAAGAGAGAAATTGGAACTTTGACAATGTGGAGTTCAAGACGCTCCTTTACAGAGGCTTGAACCACAAAGCTAAGATGGCCCTAGATCTCATCAACCCCGAGGCCACGCTATAGGACAATTTCAACACCAATCTCTGGAGAGTCTCAGATCTCCTCCATGAGACTGGTGCCCTGAAGTCCTCCCAGAGGCCCCATAGGAGGGAACAAGGGAATTGGGAGCCCATATATGAGATGACATACTCCAATTATGGGGCCCATTCCCAACACAGAAAGTCAGCCCCAGCTTTGGCTCCCAAGGGGAGCTGGAACTCTTGTCCCCCTCCGAAGCAGGACTCTCAGGCTAGACAAGACTCTTGGCGAGCCAGGGACTCCCGAGGTCCGCCCAACAGAGCAGGGAACCCTGTGCCCCAGCCTCAGGCTCCCCGGTCTACCCCAGACACCAACCCTCCCCAGGAGCAGTCCGGAGGGTATGACCTCACGAAGCAGACTCATTCGGGGGAAAGAGTGAAGCTCTGAGGAGCCCTGAGAAAGCTTGGGCTCGACATGAGCCAGTTTGACCAGCAGCCAACCTTAGAGCTCATAGATACTCTGATAAAACATTCACAGTTGGGAGGAGCACAGCCTGTGGATGCCGTAACCAACGGCCCTCCACCCACTGGGCACTATCCCAGTCTAGAAGCACTGAAATAGGAGTGCCCTCGGTCCAAGAATCTCCCCAAGGACGTCGTGGCTCGGCTGACACCAGACAGATGGGGAAGATTCTGGGTGAAGGCAAGCACTGGGACCAACAGGGACAAGACTCCTGCCACTTTCCTTGTGGACTCTGAGGCAGCGCTAAACGTGCTACACCCTAAATTAATGAAGCATGGTAATCCCACTCCTGATGCTATCCCTTTGACCGGGTATGGCAGGAGGGGGAACACCATGCCAAGGTATGGATGGACATTTCTCTGTCCATAGGGGAGTTCTGGTCCAACTTGGAGGCTTGTGAGGATCAGGGAGAGGACAAAGGCCTCTTGGGCATCGGCTTCCTCCGAGGCAACAAGCTCACAGTGGACTATGTGAATGGTCTCCTATGGAAACTAGATCAGGGCCCCCTTGAGATATCAGCTGTCCATCACTGCGCAGCCATCAAGGCACCCACCCCAGTGCACAACCTGACTAGTGACCTCTGGGTACAGGATTTCCCCAAGGTATGGATACAGAATAAGCTAGAGTGTGGGAAGGTAAAGGATACCTGTGTCCTGAGTGAGGGTAGAGATCTGCCACCCCAAAAGTAGTATAGGTACCCTGCTGAGGCAGAGGAAGTCATAGGGAAGACCATTGACAGGCTCCTCAAATGGGACGTTGTCATCCCTATGCAGTCCATCTGCAATGCACCCTTATAACCCATTCTGAAGGCCGATGGAAATACTTGGAGGATGACAGTGGATTTCAGGGCTCTGCATGCCACCACTCCCCCAGTGGCCCCAGTAGTAGCCAAATATAATGAGATCCTGGCAGCCATTGCAGCCAGTGCCAGATATGAGCTACCCATATCTGTAATAAACAATATGAACAACCAAGAGAAGTAAGTATGGGAAAGATATTGTGCTGCTAGTTGTTCATATGTTGAGTCAGGAAGGAAAACTGGCTAGGTTTGGAGATGACAAAAAGCAATTTGGTGAGGTGATTTCCTGAGCAGACTACAAAAGACATCAGTGTTATCACTGTGTAGTGTGGAAAAGACCTGTAAGTTAAAAGTGATGTTCATGGCAGCAAAAAATCCTAACTCCCTATATGAACTGATGAGGAAAATATTTAGCACATGGAGGCTAATAAATGAAAACATCAACTGAATAATATGTTGTACAGACACAGTTCATTATCTTGTTATGTTATATACTGCCCAGAATCAAACTCCCTGCTGTTTCTCTTCCCTGAAATTAGGGCAGAGCTTGGGAACCTTTGGTTCTCTGGAATGCCAGCTCCCAGATATCCCTGCCAGCATGGCTCATGGCAATGGATTATGGCAGTTGTAATCCATAGACAGCTAAAGGCACCTCACATTAGGAAATCTACACTCTAGACTTATTAGGCCTAAATCAGAGAACTGTTCAAGTCTTTTAGAGAAAGCTCTTACCAAAATCTAGATAAGAGTTTGAAAATAAGTTGCTAACTGTTCAAAAACAACATATGCCATAATTGTAAAAAAAAAAAAAGCATTTCATGATATGAAATCCCAGGGAAAGTACTGGAAATAAAATTGTTATTTACTTTTTAAAAAATGCCATACTTTTATATCAAACACTTAGAGCAATAAAACAAGAATACCAGCAATAAAAATAGCAGCAATGTATAGCAATATAAATAGGTAATTAAAAGACACAAAACTCTTGCAAAAGCAGGATTTCCGCCACTGGGTAAAGCCTAAAAAAATTAAGGACAAAGGGTGAATATACTGGAAGTCTATAAAATTATATGTTATGCTTTCCTCTCTCTCCATTGCTAGAAGTTCTTCTAAACAAAGGGTTACTTGTGTTACCAATTAAAATATATTATGCTTGATATTTTAATGGAATGAATAAAAAATGGAAGCAGCAATGGAGGATCATAGGTAAATCTTGCCTGTATTCCCCCGTAGAATTACGTGAATGAGATAGGCTGACTGCGTGAGGAAAGCCTCCTTGGATCTCATCCAATGAAACTGAATGGCAGAACAGATGATAACCTCTTCATATAATAAATGATTCATGGAATGAATTCACATGATACCTCGATGTCTTTAGAAAGAAAGAATAACGTTTAAGTGCAAGTCAAAACCCTGATGTACATAAAACTTCTGAGTATCAGCTTTTGGGGCAACATATACCTCTGTATGAGCGATTTGTAAAAGCAGTTGACTGGCCACTATGACTAATAAAAAGGCTGGATTAGATTAACTGTTAGCCAATTTTGGGGTGAGGGAGTGTTTATATTCTCCGGAAGAGGACGATCAGGCACTGAAACCTGCTAGGAAACTTTGCAGAAACATGTTTTAACGTTTCCGCCGCCATCCTGAGGCAGGAGACGGAAGCGCAAAGCTTGAACAGTGGGTTTCATTTGGCTTGACGGGTCGCGATTTTCGTGGGCCTCGGTGAAAGTGTAACCCTTTCATTTTATGTTCTGTCGATGAGGAAAAGGGGCTTTTGTTTAAAAAACTGACGGACGTGTGCGCTGACGCAATGACTACGCGAGCAACGGGCACCATGTCCGGGGCGAGGACGGCGTCGCCAGCGAAAGACTGCATTTTGGCCGGGGGAGGGGGAGGTAGTCGTCGCTGCTGCTCGTCACAGAGGAAGGAGGGTGCGGTTATGACAAGAAGTTCCGGGGAGTCTCTTTCTCGGCGCCATTGCCGCGCCCCCTGGCGGTCATACAGTCCGTCGGCTCGGCTCAGTCCAGGCAAGGGCCTCGTTGCCAGTTTAACTGCAGTCGCGACGGCGACGAAGGAGGCGCCGAGCGCTCCCGCCCTCCTCCTCCTCCTGCCTGCAACTCCCCCTCACCCGCTGCCCTGCGAGTTAACTCGGCGCCGTGCGCACAGGGCCTGAATCCGGGCCCGTACCCCTTGCTGCTCCGCCGCACGCTGCTGCCGCCGCCGCCGCCGCCGCCGCAATGGATATGAAGAAGCGGATCCACTTGGAGCTGCGGAACCGGACCCCGCCGGACGTAAGCATGGGCGGGAAAGCGGGAAGCCGGGGACCACTGCCCCCTTTCTCACAGTCTAGCCTGGGGAGAGCGCGCGGGGGGCTTAATTCGAGGTTCAGGGGGGTTGGCGGAGAAGGCGGGGGTGGTCCCTGCCAGCCTACGGAAGAGGAAAGGCAAAAGGCCAGGCGAGTGTAGGAGAGCTCGGGCGAGCGGCTGAGGAGAGACTCTGCGGCCGCCATGTTGTTCCGCTGCTGCGTCTAATGGTGTGAGAGCGTGGGTTGCCTGCAGAGAGAGGCGGTTGGTGTCTCGCGTGCGCGCAACAACGGCCGCGTTCATCTTCTTCGCAGCCGGCGGCGCGCGCCTTCCTCTCCCCCCTTAAACGGGCAACAGCTGCGCAAATGGGGCGCGCGCTTCTTCCCCGTCACAAGAGCTCGCTTTCTTCGATCAACGCGCCCGCGCTGAAGTTTTCTCGCCAGTCATTCCCCTCCCCCTTTAAATGGGCGACAGCTGCGGAGAGGGCGAGAATGCTCGCGGGCGGGTGGGCGGCCGCTTGCTTCCTTCTCGTCACCCCTCCGTATCAAGAAAGCTCGTATTCCCGCCAAAAAACTTGCTTCTGTTCCCCGCTCCCCCCGCGCGCTTCCTTCCTCTCACAAACAGAACTGAGGATGCAGTTTAGACGAAAAGTCACACTGGGTGCTGGGGGACGTACGTTCTGCCTATCGACTTAAAGCCTTTCCAAACACACGCCTGTGAAGCAAACAACATTTCACACAGCATAATAAAACACAAAACATTAAAAGGGAGTTGCATTCCATTAAAGACACAAAAAGATTGGCGCTTTACTTCTTAATCGCCATAAAGTCTGCTTCGACTTAATGGCGACTCCGCGAAGGAGAAGCGTCGGAGACACGCCATCATCAATGGCCGTGGTTAGATTCTGCAGAGTCAGGACTGTGGCTTCCTTGATTGAATCTATCTACCTGTAATGTGGTCGTCCTTTTTTCCTGTCGCCTCTCATTTTATCAGTCATTATCTGTTTATCTAATGAGCCCCCGTTTTTCACGATGTGGTCAAAATTGATAGCCTCAGTTTAGTCATTTTGGCTTTTAGGGAGAGTTTAGGTTCCACTGGCCCTTAGCCACACGCACACACCGTTTTGGCAATCCATGTTACCTGCAGAACTTTCCTGGTGCACCACGTTTCAAATAAATTAGTTTTCCTCTTGTCATCTTACCTCACTGCCCAGCTTTCACAACCATCTGTAGAATCAGAAATACATAGCAGTTTGAGCTTTCCTACCATATGTTCCTTCTTTTTGTTCAAAACAGTCTTTGCTTTGTGCTTTTAACAGCAACCATGCTATTGTGTGAGTTAAAGTGAAGCCTTCTAACATTTATCATTTCCGTCTCTGTGCCAAAAACCTTGATCTGTTTGATTTCTGCAGTGACTGTTGTCTGTTAGTAGAACAGAAGGGCCAAAAAAACAAAATAGAACAAAAAGTAGGAGCTCCAGTCAGAGTACCAAAATGCTATGTGCACTTGTTATAATCTTTAGGTGCCTAAAGCCCATGCAGCTTAAGCGATATTTGTAGAGGGTGGGGTGCCCAAAGGACTGGATAAATATGTTCGTAAAAGCAGAAGCAGTTTCAGCCAGTTAACTGTCTCTAGAAAAGCTGGAGGCCCCATCTGGTACGTGCGGCACAATCAATACTAGTGTTTGTTATACCCCTTTTTTTACACACATCTGTTCCAGAAAGGTTTTCAGGCCATTTGAAAAGTGCTTATCTCCTCGGCAGTGAACTGCTGTTTAGTATTTTGCTTGGTTGACTGCTCTTAAGTTTGTGAAACTGTAGAGTGCTGTGGAGTTGCCCTTTTTAGTTGCAAAAGATGCACCTCTTATATAAAGCGTAATAAGTAAATGGCTTTTTTAATATGAAAGGAGTTCTGTTAATTAAACCAGATTATTTTAGCTATTTGCCTCTATTCTGTTAGCAGTCACGTGAGAGTTTTGCGTGTATATTAGTGTTCATATGAGGGCCACAGGTTCAGCAAGTTGTAGTTGGCACTTCTAGTATTTCTTGGGATGGCTGGTGCTTTGAAGTAGAATTGCACAATCCTGGGGCAGAGCTATGCTTCCTGGGCAATTTCCGCATTATACTCTTATAGCGCGATTATTCCACTTTCAACATCCTATGGAACCCCGGGGTTTGCAGTTTAGGGAGGGGATGATTGGCTAAACTGCAAACCCCAGGATTCCATAGGATGTTGAAAGTGGAATAATCATGCTATAAGAGTGTAGTGCGGAAATGGCCCTGGTTCAGGAGTGCATTTACTTCTGGGAGTGACACCTGGCAGTGCTTCAGTGCTGTTCTACCTGCTGTATTTAAATAACTGTGCACCATGCTTGGATGTTGTTTAATCTATGCATAAGTTAACCTGTTCTGTATCAGCTCTCTTTTCCAAAAGCTTCACCAGCAGTTTCTAAAAGTATTCGATTTATACGTCCACTGAAAAGAAACAGAACAAAATGCTTGGCCAAAGTTCGAGCAATGCAGTTTTAGTGGCAGTCTGACATGGAGGGAAGAAAGGAGATGAGGAAATTAACTGGTACTGCCACCTTTAGTAGAATGAAAGAACTGTTCAAATAAGATTTTTTTTTTTAAAGAACATTCATCAGACAGTTAAATACTATTTCTGGAATTTGAAAAATTAAAACTAGTCCCCAGGCAGCAAATGTCTTTAGCGCTGTTCTTTTGTGTCTTTGTGTTACAGTTTTAATTCAGAAGTCAGACAAATAGAATCTTATTTAAAATTCCTTACATGTGTCTGCTTAAGTAGATACATGTTGCTGAATAGGGAGCTAGCATGGTGTAGTGTTTTACACTTTGGACTACAACCCTGGAGACCAGGATTTAATTTGCTATTCAGCCATAGAAACCCACTGGGTGACCTTGAGTGTGCCACACAGTCTCGGCTCCAGAAAATCCCATGATAGGTTCATCTTGGGGTTCTAATAAATCAGAAACTACTTGAAGGCACACAGCAACAACAAAGCTGAATATAATTTTATATATTTTGTATATTTGGGCTATTCTGAATATCTTTCTTATAGGAAAATGGGTTCACAAGTGACTGTAATAGATGTTTACTGAGAACAAGTCATCCCTTTCCTGTTAGCTTGGATCACTTGTCTTGTAGCAATGGTGAAAGATATGTTACATTAATTATGGACTTTTTAACTTACCATGATAGTGTATTGTACAATGTTTGCTAACATAACTATTCAGAATGAACTGGCATGCATCTGACATAGTTCTACTAATAATTTTCTTTAACACTAGATCTAGCTCCTTTAAAAAAAATTGAACTATTACTCTCAAAACTCAAGTAGGCCTATGGAACTGTCTTGACTGAAGCAAGAAGGTATAGTTATTTTGGATATATTAAAATTACACAGGAAGGAGAAGAAACATCAAATGAGTTGGGCTTTCATATCTTTTTAAAACATATAATAAGAATAAAATACTGATAAAAGCAGCTAATTCTACAGATACGTTAAATGGCTGGTGAGATTTGCTTTCATTACGATAGCGTTAGGGTAGCAAACTAATATATGATTGGACATTTTTTATGGCTTTAAGTTCTAGTTCTTAAGAATTAATAGCAAGATTATCTATACTGATGCACACACATCCTACTGCAATACAAAGTAACCCTTGAAAAATATGTAACTCTACCTCCGTGGGTGAGGCAAAGTTTGGCATGAGCAGATAAACTCCCTAGCACACTCCCTTTTTTTTCTGGATGTTTTTCCTATTTTTTCCAGAAGTAGTGACTGTGAAAGTTGGATGTTCTTGACTATATTGGTTGAGAAAACTGGTGGTCAGGTCCTCTTTCTTGAAAAAGCAGAGGAAGATCACTTGCCTGTATTAAAGTATATTTTAAATACACTGAACTTTGGCTTGTTAAAGACAAGTGCTAATTATTTGATTAGAACTTTTCAGAAAATAAATAGTTAAAGTCAGGGCGCTCTGATTCTTGATACTATTTTGTCCCTTACCCCATAAGTTTTTTTAATTGCATGTTTTGTACAGGAATACACAGTTCGTAGTAAATGGCAGTTCTGTGTTCCTTCTTTTAAATCTTATAGGGATCGTCCTTCCTTCCCTAGTAAGGGGGATATATAGTGTGCTTCATGGGCTGGATTGTGTTATAGCCAATTGATTTGTGTGTAAGATAAGATCACATGCTTAGTCCATCGTAACAAGTTATCATAGCCTCTACATATTTCTATAGTAACTTTACTAAGTTTTCCTTATGGTCAAGGCTGTAATCCTAAAGACATTTACTTGGAAATAAGCCTCACTGAGTACACTTAGATTTCCTTCTAAATAAATAAGCATAGTGTTTCATTATTAGGCTTTTGTTTCATGTTTAGCATGGTGTGAATGTCATTTGGTATAAGAAAGGGCCCTTGCACTATTTAAAAGATGAATAGCTTCTTCTGGAAGCTTTTAGGAGAGGCAGTTCACCAGAGTTGTTTGTTATCAGAAAAGTAGTGGGGAGTGTTCCAGTGCTGCAAAAACAGCTAGATACCTTCTCATAATCTCCTGCAATAGTCTGTTTCGAGTAGAAAGTTGTTCTACCTTTCTCATCTTTCTTTATTTGCTGTTGCATTTAAATTTAGATTGTAAGCTGTTTTGGCAAGGTTGATTTCTGTTTGTTCTGCAACTTTTGAGTGGTTAATTGGATGCCTATATTTAACTTTCTAGAAAGCTTACAGACCTTAGTGTGATAGTTTATCCAAGTGGGGACAGGCATCCAAACTGCTGCAGGGTGGAGTTCATGGTTCCAGCTGCTCCATTCTGTTCTCCACCCACCTCCAAGTAGTCAGTAATTTCTGCCCGGTGAACATGGTTGGTCTCTTTTGCCCCCCCCTTTATGGGTAGGTGGGGTGGACAGGGCACATTACATTCCCAGTCCCAACTACATTTAATCTTTAATTTCTCCATTGATGGTTGTGAATATCCCTCATTGGTGTCACTGGAGAAATTTTAAAATAGCATTTCAATGTGAACCAGGAAGAAATTTAACTTGAAAATGTGATGATTCTTTCCAAGCCTTAAATTTGTGTGAGTCTCTTCTCTCTCTCCTTTCCAGTTACTCCATTCCCCCTCCCATCTGGTTGTGAGGCTTGTTTCCTTCGTAGCCTCCTGGTCTCTTAACATTCCATACCATTCATCATTTATGGGCTGTTTTTAATAGTACGCTCCCAGATGTTTTTGCTAAAGACTTTTTAGCATCAGAAGACCTCAGAACTACTGCAGGTTTGCTAATACTTCCCTCTTTGTGTATGGGAAGTGTGGTTTTGGCTACATAAATTTGAGAACAGGAAGACTGGAATCAGTATTAGAAGCGACAGTGGGTAATGGAAAATGCAAGCTTCTGTTCTGTCCCACTTCTCATATTTTTATAATAATGCATTGCTGTTGTAGTTTAAGAGATGCACATAGATGCATGTGAGTTGGGGCTGATTCTTTCACACTCACTGAGGTTGCCTCCACTGAGTTTTCAGGGATTTCCTTCCACTCCCCTAGCCAAGTGTGTAACTTGGAGGTTTGTGGGAGTCTATACATTTATACTGCTGCGGCCCAATGAATTACAAGAGTCTCTTGTAACAGTCATATAGTAATACCATAGTGATGTTGACTGTTTCCTTTGGAGGAGGTCTGGAGTTCTTAACTATCACTTATTCAAATACACATTTGAGACTGAATGAATAAAAAGCAACCTTTTAGCAAAAGTAGCAGCTTGAAGATTGGTACTTCAAAATATATATTGCTCTGAGTAGAGTGAGCGTTTTTGTTGGAAATAAGCTAAGTTCTGGCTTTGATAGCAATGATGCTTAATAGTAAGGGTTGTAATTTTTTTTCTTCACATCCATTTTTAGAATGTTGTTTCTTTGTGCCAAGTTTATTTAAATAATTGTTCCTATTCCTACAAATAGGTAGCTGGCTCTTACTGAGTAATTTGCTAATTTACCTACATCAGCCTCTTTCTTGGAGATGGCCACATGACCAAAAGAAGTTGTCACAGGCCTGCAAAACTGAGGGCTATAAAAACTTTTTAAAAAGTATATGCTGGTTTTATAGGAATTTGATGTTCTAAATCCAAAAATAATCTCAGATTGGCTCTATCACATAGTTTTTTTCACAACTTCCTTTGATGTTTTTATGTTGTACAGTGTGTCTAAATGAAATTAATAATGAAAAATTACCACATGAAACTTAATTTGTGTCCAGCTCTGAATATATTATTTACAGAAACTATGGAACTTTACAAAGCGCTTTAATTTGCTGATACAAAACAAAAATCTGTTCAAAAGCACTAAAAGAAATCATATCAGCGTCTGCACTTAAAACTGAGTAACAATTTAATTGATAAAAATACTAAATTTGTGAAAGAACTGTGTGTGGTATGACATTTTATTTTGCCTTTTTGAATTCAGCATCCAAGAATACATTAAAAACAGCTATAATATTAAATAAAGTTTTTTTTTCACTGCAGGCCTGAGTGCTATTTTATTGCTTGCTTGCTACATCTTCCTCCCAGTGCTTATAGTCAGAAGCATTAGGCATGCCTAAGGAACATTACTCTTCCACCTTTTAAGATTGACTAAGATTTCAGACAGCACATGTCCTTTAATGTAACAGTTTTCATGATCTAGGAAACATAATCTGGATGAATTATTTCCTTGTATACTGTTGTCTTATGATTATTTTGTGTAGGATGCTTTGTGTTATCTCCAGTTGGGACAGGCACCCACCCAGAAAGTTATGTTGCAGCCGTCTTCCTGCCACTCACCTCTTTGCACTCCTCGGCATCATCAGGTGATGTGAGAAGAGGGTAGGGGGCAAGCAGTGGTGAGGAAGGGCTGCAATATAGTTCTCTTGGAGTGTGTAGCAACTACTTGAGTTGGTAGTTGCTACAGCAAGTTGAAACTTTCTGTATAGGTTGGCACTCACACGTGCTTATGTGTGGTGGGCTTTTACTGTATTGGATATAGTCATCCATGCTAAACAGATTTTCTTATTTTCCCACTAGGTGTAGTATGGCTAAAACATCCAAAATGCAGGAATATAAATATGTCTCAAATTAAAAGCACTCCAGAAAGCACTGTGCTTCACACCTTGATTTACTGTATTTGCAGACTCACTTTTTCCCCCTGAAAAATACTGTTTGAAAATATGCTGCATATTATATGCTAGTGTGTCTTATATGCCAGCAAATAGTATTTGCCAGTGTATAAATGGGGTGCATCTTGTATGTCCGCAAATACGGTAGTTTCTTCTTCTACTAAAAGCCCAAGGATAGCCTTGTGGAAGTTACTTAATCTCTCTGCTGTCCAAACATTATAGTATAGGACATATTCCTATCTTCTTTTTTTGCTAGCTTGCTTATATGTGTGTTTTTGTTTTTTGAAATTGTGTTGTCTCTTTCTCGTGCACTTGAGATTACTGTCCTTTTGTAGGCTTTTTCAGTGGCCTGATGTCCTTTCCTTTGTACAGTAGCTGGGACAAAAGGGCCAAGGTCTGTCAAGCAGGACAAAGGTATTAATGCTCTCTCATTTTCCAAATCCTCTGTTCTTGTTCCCAGCATTCCTCCATGCTTCTTCCTCTCTCTAGGAGAGGCAGTAGCCATGTTGGGAGGGGATGGGTACAGCTGAAAGTTGGAAATTAAGGAAGGGAGGACAGGTACCTTCATTCTGCTTGGCAGAACTTACAGTGCTTTGTCCTGCTGCATGATCTGTTAAGGGATAAAATTATGGGAGTCTTGTCCCAGATACAGGCTGGCAATCCTAACTGAAAGTCCCTTAGTTACTGCAGAAATATAAAATGCATGATACATAATTTGGTTTGGTATAAAATCATCATGTCTGGTATAGTAACAATGCAGTTTATTCAGAATACAGTAAGTATACAATAATTGAACTTGCTTTTTTAAAAAATTTATTTTTTTTAACACATGGAGCTACAAGGCCCCCAAACTGTAAGAAATAATTGAACTATAAGGAACTTCTTTGGTTCTGATAGTTTGAAGAGCAGGCAACCAGTCTCTCCCCACCCCCCCACATAAAATTGTTAACATTAGTAAGCTAGTAAAAATGATAAACATTAATAAAACAAAAACAATTATTTTGTCCAAACTAGGTATCCATAGCCAGGCATGATACACTCTTCGCATAACAAGAACTGAGAAAACCAAAGAGTTCACCAGTAAGTGGGACTCTTCAGAACAGAGAGAAGAGCAGCCTTTACGCTCATGATAAGTCAGTTTCTTTCTCCTCGGTGCTCAGGAGCAGCTGGAACAAGTCTTGGTGCACACCTGCAGGCGGTTTGTGGCTCGGGAGACAAGAGCTGCCCCCAGCAGCAGCTTGACTATTCTTGTGTGCCAGGGTGGGACCTCGTGGTATTAATTATTTGATACCTCTTTCTACAAGCCCCACCCCCTAGTTCATATGCAGTGTAATTGCTAGGAAGGCATGTGTATGTCATCAAAAGGATTCTGTTTATCAAAGATAACAGCACTCATTGTAGCTGTGCATTGAAGATAAAAGAAAAAACTCATCTTTTTCTGCACAGAGATATCTGCATAGATGTATTTACACAGATGTTGTACACCGGCAGCTGAACTTAGCATATTTTCAAGGCAGCTTACTTGGATATTCCTTCTTAGCTATGTAGCTAGACTGGAAACATGAGGGAGAAATCTCCCTAAAACCTGGATTCAGTGGTATGGTAAAATTTGTCCTGCTTAAGTGATTCAGAATACTCTGATTTTGGTGGCCTCTGTGATTGGTCCAGTTTGCAAAGCTGGGGAACTCTTTGCATAATATGCTCTAAAAGAATTCATTTCATCACTGAAATTCATTCAGAGGTACCTTTGGAGTAGGCAAGATTAAAGGTGCTGTCCTAAATACACATTGGTCTGAAACCTATTGGTTAGTTCCAACTAGAGTAGATCCATTGACTCCATTGTTGAATGGTGAATCAACAGCACATACATTAAGCTCACAGATTCAGCGGCTCTCTTCTAGTTGGGCCCAAGAGGATTCAGGCCACTGAATGCAGTGAGGCTTACATTTGAGTAAATATTTATAGGGATGCAATGTGTAAGGGGCTTCACTAGGTTGAAACAGAGTGCACACAATAAACCAGCTTAACATTTTAATGCCAAATCTGTTTCACAAGAATGTGCAGAAAGATATTTTTAGGAGCTGTTTTCTACTTTGAAAAATCCTTCCCACCAAAATCCAAGTCTCTAGTGGCAAAACATAGGAGGAGATGATGATGATAATGGTTAATCAGTGTATCTAGGTGGGTAGTTTTGTGTTGTATTTTAACTTTTGTGATTCTTTCTATGCCAAGGTGTTATTTTCTTTCTTTTTAAGGATATGTGTGTGTGTTTATTGTTTTTATCTTACTGTAGGTCAAAGAACTTGTTCTTGACAACTGTAGGTCAAATGAAGGCAAGATCGAGGGGCTGTCAGGAGAGTTTGTCAACTTGGAATTTCTCAGCTTAATCAATGTTGGACTGACATCTGTATTGAATCTCCCGAAGCTACCCAAATTAAAAAAGGTAAGGACTCTGTTATTCTTTATTTTTGGAGAAAGGCGGGGAAGCAGAGGTGGGGAATGGAAGGATCTGAACAGCCCCGCTAATTTTCGTATCCATATTAAGAAGTTTGTTTCCTTGTTTTATTTCTTCTGCAGAATCAGAATTCTTACGTTTCATTTTTACTCAAGAACGGTTTCTTAGGGCTCATCTTAATAGTAATAATGGAATAAATATGTGTTGTACTTCCATGCTACTACTGCAAAAGTCTTCCAGCTACAACCCACTCTTTTACATGCTTTTTCTAAACTGTTCTCTACACTTCTTTTGGAGCTCTGACCAAATGTATAATCAGCTAAAGTGAGAAAGTGGTCAGAAAATTTCTGCTCCAAAACAGCCCTGGGGATTTGCCAGTAGGCTGGTATATACATTTGTTAAGTAGGAGTGCTGTTAAGATTGTAAGGAGTCCTAAAGGAAAGTATAGAAGAAGAATTCGTGAAAAGTAGCCAAAAGTATTTCTTGAGGGGTGTGATGATCAAGAGGAAGAGAGGGAGTTTCTTACTCTTCCTGTTTCTGATGATGATAAGCCTACTCTGGATTTGTTTAGTGCAGCACCAAGTGCCTTGCAGTTTTTAGGCATCTCCGCCTTGAAATCATAGTAGCGGGGGAAATAGAATGACATTCTTCAAAGTGCTTGCAATTAACTAGGGAGGTGTGTTTGTCAAATCATGGTGTTATATGTGGCTTTATGTGTACTTCTCTTCTTCACTGCCCCCTCTCCTTGCTCATTATCCAGGCTGTGGCAGGATGAGTCATTTGCAAACAATATTAGCAGTAAATGAATGTGTAAGACAAACGATAAGACATATTACAATATGGTTAGAAAGTTGACTTGTGGATGGAGCTTTAAAAAGCATATACCAGACATATTGGGTAAAAAGCTCTAACTTCATGTGTATCCAGTGTCTCCTTGGTCACTCCACCATCAAGAGATGAATTAATCACTTTGTGTTGCATTTTTGTAATCTATTGTAAGGTGACTTAGAGAATAGTTTGATTGAAAGGCAAGTTGTACATTTTTATAATGTTTTTATAAATGCATGTGTATACCTATCTGCTGCTCAGTATTCTAGCTGCCAAACTTTGATTTTGCCGTTTTATATAAAGAATGCCATTTATGTCCCATTGTACATAATGGGACTTGGGCATCCACGATTTTTGTTATCCTGAGGGGGTCCTGGAACCAAACTCTAGTGGATACCAAGGATGTGCTGTACATATATGTAGAGATGTGAATTTTCAGAAAATTTTCCAGTGACTAAAATGGTTAGGATTTGATTTAGCACATTTGATTTATGTTTAGTGTGCCATATTGATTTTATGTGCTCTATAGCTTTCGGTATTTTTCCCCAAAACCTAAAAGTATTTGAATTTATATAGGAAAAAAAATAATATAGTATATAACATAGCATACTTGTTATATTCAACATTTTTTAGGAAATTATTTTCATATTTTATTATTTTTATATATTTAATATATATTTGAGTAGTTTAAACAGTTTAAGATATGACAGCTCACTAGCCTCTGTTTTTTAAATTTTAAGAAAAACATGAAGGCCCTGAAGTTTGAGAAAGTGTAGCAAATTTAGAAATGGGCACAAGTGAATAGTCTGAGATTGCTGTTTTTTCTTAGACAAATTCTGCTTTGGTGATGGATTTAAAGCAAATGATGTGGTGCTAATCCCTTTCTTGCTCCTCCCCCGCATTCATCCAAATGGATAAAAACATGAGAAGGGGGTTTTGTAGTTGGGAGTCTGCCAGGGAAAATGTGATTGAGAAGAGTTTGGAAAGTAGAAGTGGTGGGCTGATTCTATGCAAATTCTATTTCTGAAGCTACTTTTCCTAGCAAAAGTGATCACTGGGCTTTTAAAATGTGAATTTGCTTATAAAATGTGGTTAGGCCATTCAACTGTTTGTTTAAGATGTTTTTATACTGGTTGAGACTGGAGAGCAAACATGTTTCACCAGTATTCCCAAATTTTGCTGGTGGCAAAATATGCCAGGTTTCTTTGATCAGACATAGGATTACTATACTAAAATGGTAAAAGTCCTTCTTAATTCTGCACTGAGTATTAGTATTAATATGGCATGTTCTCTTTGTTTCCTATCCATTTTTAAAATTCAGTCTCCCTCTCTTAGATAATTTGGATGAAATTAAGATTTTTGCTTCTCTAAATACAGTTTGCTTGACATTCTTCAGTGTAACTGACAGATTACTCTTCTGAAATCTTCCAGTTATTTGTAAAGTGGGAAGCTGTTGAGGGTTCAGGCTGCATTGCCTCTCAGGAGGCCTTGGAGTATACCCCCATGGCAACAGCCCTGTGCCTACACACACGCGCGCGCGCGCGTTTTTACTCCCAAATGCTTTCTAGAAAAAGCATGGGGCAATTTTGCCACAACTCTTCTTCCTGCCCAGGGCATTTTAGGCTCAGGAGAGTTCTTTTGTTTTTACAACAGGCTTGGAAATCAACTGCAAGTCATACTTCCTTCTATTATAAAGGACTTTCCTGGGCCTAAAATGGCCCGGGAAGCAAAATGTGACAAATTTTGCCTCCAGTGCTTTCGAAAGAATGTTCTGGGCATTTGGGAGCAAAAAAAAAAAAAGAGGTTTTGGAAAAAAAATTGGATCTTCTGGGACTCTGAAGACCCATGGTCCCAAAATATTCCCATTACTTTTTTCTTCTCTATACTCTCTTTCTTTGCAGACATACCTCTTCACCCCCAGTTCTTCGTTCTCTTCCTTCCGCCCTTCCTGTAGCTCCCCGCCCCCATAGTTTACAAACTAGCCACACTTCTGCTTTCTTCTAAACTTTTCATCCAAACCAAAGGTCCCCAGCACTTCTCTGGACTCTAGATAGCACATTGCCAGTTAGAGTCCATCTGGAGAAATGAAAATGCTTGTTCTAAAGGCTTAAGAAACAGGAAAGAGAAGCAAAAGTTTCTGCTCTGTCATTGGAAAGTGGGCCTAGAAGAGAGTAAAAAGTGGGAGGAAGAGTGCTGGGGAGTTGGGGATTGAGCAAAGCGCTGGTTGGTAAGGGAGAAAACAAGCAAATGTTTTCTGGGGAAGGGTGGGCTCTAAACACACATATGCCCCTCCTGCACCATGAATAATCTGGTTGTACTCAGAAATCTTTCCTAAAAAATAAATTTGGTGTGTTTTGTTTTTGCCTTTATCACATAGTTAAATTTAGGCATCTTCATGTTGTTCTTGGCATAAGCAAGTCTATCGACTTCATGGAATTCAGTCATTTTTCAGTTTTATAAGGCTTTTGAAAGTTAACGCAGGTTCCTGCTTCAATTTTACATATATTCAGTAATAATGAAAATGCTTAATGGGCTAGATTATAACCCAGGCTTCCTCTGTATCTTTCCTTAAAATTGAGGTTGCAATCTTAAACACACTTTCTAATGATGAAGCCCACTTAAGTGCAGTTAGGCTTATTTTCATTTAGACATGGATATCATTACAGTTTTTATCAAAGAGAACTCTATGCTGAGTTGGAAAGGAGTGAAAACTGAATGTTTATTTTACTGGACCAGCTTTGATAATCCAAATTTATTTGAGAATTTCAGTCTGTTTGTGGTTCGTCAGATACATGGTTCAGAAGGTCGATAAAAAATAATAGTAATTGTGTACTCTTATTTGGTCATGAGGCTAATCTAAGAAATCAGTTGAGTAAGAGAAGAGTGTTTCTGTTATGTGGAACTTGAGAGGCATGGCTAATGACTCTATTTTTTCTGTGGAAATAGATATAAAGGTCTTACAGACTGATCAGTTTTATTAACCCAGATTATAAAATTCTTAGAATTTTATTGATCCAGATCAGATAGGATTCATGCTGAGCTGTCAAACTCAGAAGAAGAATGTTGAATATCATTTAGCATGTCAAAAAGTTAAAAATTCCCACAGGCTTTGTTTCTTTCCCTTTATGCCTTAAAATTATTTGACTACATAGAATAGATTTGAAAAATAACCTTAAAAATATACAAAGATCTTAACTAACAATTTATATAAATTGTATGCTGGGCTAAAGACAGCATTGGAATCTGATCTAGATGCCACATTCACAGAAACTGAGTGGAGCCACATGTGGCAGTCTCCTCTCCATATATCTATTTCAGTAACAGTGGAAAAAACCTCACTTAAGACAACACATAGATGGTATCTCACACCCATCAAACTGTCCTGTATAAACAATAATCTGTGTGCACTATTCTGCAGAGGATGCCCTGAAAGGAGTTCTCTTTTGCATATGTGCCTGTATTGCCCCCAAGTAAAAATATTTTGGAAAAGAGTATTAAAATTTATTTCAGAGATGTCCAATCAGGTAATATACCCTAGAGGCAAAATAATAAAAATCTTACTCATAAACTACTCATTACTATTTTTCCTCAGCATGAGAGACATTTAAAGAATCTAAATCAAAAATGGATCAAGCAGGTGTGGAAAATAGCATATAATGAAAAATTATCATCTAGGTTAGAACAAACGAGATACAGTGACAACTTCAAGAAATACGGTATCTCTTTGTTATCTTTGTATACAATAAACATTATTCATATAGACTACCCAAAGAAATCAAGGACCTCTAGCCTTCTCCCTTTCAGGGATGTAATGATGTGAATTTATGTCAGTATTTCATGCTAGAATGTATATGGTCACTTGCTGCTCCCGTAGTCATCCATAGATGTCTCAGACCTGTAGTACAATACTCCACAGTATTAGGTCACTCTGCTAATCCATTGTCCCAGTTATTTATACTTCTTACTCATTTATCATGTGACTTATTTGTTGTATATTCATATTACATTATGTTTCACTGTTTTTCTTATCTGTTTGAATTTCAGTTGTGATTAAAAAAGATATAAGGACCTGCTTGGGTGTTTGTATGTACCTCAAAATCGCCTATCAACTTATGATGACCCCATGAACTTTGTAGGGTTTTCTTAGGCAAGGAATACGCAGAGGTGGTTTTAAAGCGAGTTCTTTACTCTGAAATATAGCTTACAGTGCCTGGTATTTGCTGGTGGCTTCCTGTCCAAGTACTAAGCTCAGACAGAATCTGGTGGCTTTAGGGTATTTAGGCCACAAGAGTCTATTTACTGTACACTGAAACACAATCGTACACATGCCTGCTCGGGAATAATATTCAGTTCAGGTTTGCTCCCAAGTAAGTGTGTATAAGAGAGCCAGCATGATGTAGTGGTTTGAGCATTGAGCTACGAATTTGGAAACCAGGGTTCGATTCTCTACTCAACCATGGAGACCCACTGGATGACCTTGGGCACATCACACACTCAGCCTAGAAAACCATGTGATGGGTTTGAGGGCCACCATAAGTTGGAAACAACTTGAAGGCACACAGCAATGAAATGTATATAGAACTGCAACTTCACCCTTCAGTCTTCTTAGGAACTGTAATTCTGTGAGGAAGGCAAGAACTCTCTTTAGCAGATAATCTCATCAAATTAAGGTTTTTTGAGTTCTTTGGAAGAAACCATTACACAGGTCGAACACTGAATTAAATTTGTAGCATAGAAATGTGGGTGTGTGTTTATGTAACAAGTGGGAGTCACTGTGGTGACAACTGCATGATGATGTATCTTGGGTGTAAGGCGACATAATGTGAGCAGAAAGATTTCTAACAGCAACACATATATAAATAGTTACAGAGTTTGAACATTTCTGTGTTATTAGGTTTATAAAATGCTCTAAAAAATTTTGCTAGATGTGAGTATTTAATCTTGATGTGTACCTGTTTACAAATATTATTTGTATCTCAGGATTAGGAATATTTGGATTCTAACTACTCTTTCAATGATATGCATATTTTTTTCCTTTTATTTTCCCTGTTGCAGCTTGAACTCAGTGACAACAGAATTTCTGGAGGTCTTGATGTATTAGCAGAAAAACTTCCTAACCTCACACATTTAAATCTCAGTGGAAATAAACTGAAGGATATTGGTACCTTGGAGCCATTGGTACGTCAGTGGTTTGTTTAGCTGAAGCTTCTGTTTTGCTGTTGCATACTTTACAGTCAGAAGGTATTTTTAAAATATTTTACAATCTCAAAAGAGTAAAAGATATTACAGTCTCAAAAAAGATCAAAGTACAGTCTCAAAAAAGATTTTTTTTTACATAATGTCTCAGTGAAAAAAGCATTTTATCAGAAGGTTCTAGTAGAATGCACAACAGTCAGTAACTCTTAATTCAGTTGCCATGAATCCATTTGACATTTAACTCAGTTTGGAACAACAGATTAAAATAGGAATAGCAACTGAAAAACAAAGAGTGGTCCTTTTATTTCAGAAAATTAGTTGTATCCTTTTCATTTAAGTATCTTCTGATACAACTTAACAGTCTGAGGTCAAGAAGCTTTTTTAATCTCTTCATTAAAAAAATAAAAGGAACATTTCAAGACCAGTTTATGGAATCCACAGAAATGGTAAGGCTTTGTTTTAGGGTGTCCTGCATAAAGATCAATAGGCAGTTAGCCTTGCATTTTGTATGCTGTGCTAGCAGTGCAAACTTGTATGTATTTATTCAAAAGCAAATCCTCTTGGCATCAATAAGATTTGCTGTCAGATAAGCGGGAAATAGATTGCAGTTCTGTGTTCAGTGGGGCAGACTCTTTACAGAGGGGAAAAACATAGCAGGGAGAATGATTTCCCCTTCCCTTCCTGACCTGTTTTTCTGTGCACAGGTTGTCCAGAAAATAATGTCTAAGTGTGTTGTAATAGCCTGAGGTGTGATTGCACCCAAATCAGGGATGGGGAACTTCTAGCCTATGGACCAGATTTGGTCCACTGCCCCTTTGTAGCTTCCATATTTGAGATGAAGCCCATTTCTGTGCCCTCCTCTCCCAGGCTAGGGAGGAGAGGAACCCCTCTTGTTAATTCTCTTCAGGGAATTCCTCTTCCTCTCTGCTACACACAATCCTAATTGCATAGATTTTTCCCAACTGGGTAGGAAAGTGGCAGAGTAAGCCTAAGTCTTTAGACGAAGTGCTAGTTGGAAAAAGTTCCAGCTGGCACTTCAGTGGGTAACCTGATGAAGCTGAGTTCTGGGGCCACACCTCTGACATCACCTAATCTGTCATGTTGGGGGGATCTCTTCCCCAATGACATTGTCCATTCTTTGCATAGAGGATTGTTAAGCAAAAAGTATTGTAATAGTTTCTGTTTTTGGTTTATCTTGCAACAGGGACTCCAAATACAGAGTATATATGGCAAGTTCTGACTTTCAGTTTGTTTGCTTACTTTTCACTTAGTGAGTAGGACTGTTGGATTAATCACAGTGTGCTTAATAACAATTTTTTATTTGATAATTTTGTAGAATATAAATGGAGAAATATATAATACCTCAAAGCAATAGAATGCTAATCTGTTTATTTCACAGATAAAGATATAGTCCTGGAATAGTAGAATTTAAGATAATGGCAATGTAATAATGATACTTAAAACAGTACTCATATAGGGCTTTTGAGTGTTTAAAGTGCTTCACATGTATGTTCCAGTAATCATTACAGTAAGTTTGTAGGGTAGGTAAATGCTATCCTCTGCTGTAGATGAAGTCCTGAAACTGAAAAAATAAAGCCATTTCCATCTGAGCCCAACCTTGAACAAGGGATTCTTAGCTTATTATGCTATGGTGTATCAAGTGATGAGTATATAGCAGGTGTGTGAAGGTGTGTCCCCTCCAGATATTTTTCAATGCTGGGTTGGGTGGATGGCAGTTGAAATTCCACAACATGCAGAGAGCTCCTGGTTTCCCATCCTTGCTGTACAGCGTGAAATAGCTCAGGGACAAGTTGAATTACTATTTCAGTGATGCTCCTAGTTTCTTCTCAAAAGACAACAGTGAGGTGCCTGAAATCATCTTTTGTGTTACTGAGTTTTAGATCAATCAGAGGGTGAGGCAGAGTTGTGAAGTAACGATTCGTCTGCTCTGATTGTTAAATCAGTATTTTTGTCTTGTCTGGATAACATTCATTTAAGTTTTTTCTAATTTAGAAAAAATTGGACTCTCTGAAGAGCCTTGACCTGTTCAATTGTGAGGTAACAAACCTAAACGACTACCGAGAGAGTGTCTTCAAGCTTCTTCCGCAGCTCACCTACCTGGATGGATATGATCAAGAAGATAAAGAAGCTTCTGACTCAGATGCTGAAGTAGATGGTGTTGATGAGGAAGATGAGGAAGGTGAGGCTATGGAGCGTTCATGGCAGGCCAGAGTGCGCATCTGGCTATGAGTAACATAAAAATTGCATTTGGCACATTTTGATCTAGAATTTCATTGCAGATGATCTATGTTAAAGAGCCAAGAGAGCCCACCTTACACTGTTGTTCTTCTGAAATGTCCTCTGTACCATATCTGAAAGAACTGGTAAAACCAGTTGCTAAGAAGGATCATTCTTAAGTCACACAGTAAAGAAATAAAAATAGTGTATCCTGCTAATAACTGTAAACTTTAAAAATGGACAAATTGTCTTATTCTAGAAGTGTAACCAACAACCACTTGTAACTCAAACAGCTACTACAGAAGTGGTAATCATGCAAGCCTCCAGATATTGTTGAACCACAACACTCTCAACCCTAGGCAGTCTAACCAGTGGTGAGGAATGATGGGAGTTGCAGTCCAACACCATCTAGAGGGCCATGTAGATTTTAGTTTGACTACTACCACCACCACCTCCACTTACCTCTGTAATCTTGAGGAGTTCAATTTTCTTTTTCTGGTTTCTTCAGGAATCTGGTGAGCATTCACCAGTTTGCAGTGGTCTAGCAGAGCACAAAATGCACATCTGTTCAGGCCAGGAGTGCACAACTTTTTCGGACTTTCGATGCGATCTTGGATTGAGGGTCATATGCGCATGTTGCAACAATCCTTTCCTTACTGGAAAATTGTTGAGAACATTCTCCCACCCGCTCCAGTAATTCTGTTACAGATTGTTTTCCCACAGAGCAAAAGAGCTGTCTGTTATGAAATCAGCAGCAAGTGGGGGAAGAGGATAAAATTTGCTGCCTGCCCAGGGAGGCCACATTTAAAACCTTGAAGAAAGGAACTGTATACACTCACCTTGCCAGTTGTGCACCCCTCATTTAGATTGGTAGTTGTGTACTGTTTCAGATGTAATGTACAGTGAGAGTAGCAGAGTATGTGCAATCTAGTTTATTGGCTTTTGTTTTGTTTTTTGTTTACTGATGTTTTGAAGGATTGGTGGGTATATATGTAGCCTTGCGAGCTGCATTCGTATGTCAGGGAGCACTTCCTGTTACGCTAGCAATGGTTAAAGTAGATTTATTTGATCTATATCTTGCCTTTCTCCCAAAATCAGACTCAAAGAAGCTTTCGATGGGTGGTGCTGTAACAAAAAAAAGTCTGTTTTAATCTTTCTATTCTGGGACTGGCTTTGAGGAACAACCCTAGATGAGGATC
Organism: Iguana delicatissima; assembly: GCA_948472985.1. Lineage (NCBI taxonomy): Eukaryota > Metazoa > Chordata > Lepidosauria > Squamata > Iguanidae > Iguana > Iguana delicatissima. Next base: position 176,997 of record CAOKZL010001824.1, read on the forward strand.
AGTGGAAAACTTTGTCTATTTCTCATTTATCTGCAAAGATAGATCAGTAGTAATTATATGGGCATTACAAGACCAAGTTGGGCAGTTGACATGCATCACACAATTGCATTCTCTGGGGGGGTTCAAACTTGGCAATTTTGTCACAGAGACTTTGATTGTATAGTCATCACTTTATGTTGAGTTTGTTGAGCTATCAGTTCTGGAGGCTCGTAATGGCATTTCCCTCCACCCCACCAAGCTCTCTCTAATGAGAATTTAGGTTTAAATCTCATGACTTCATTCGTTTTATTTCTGCAGAAAGTCTGAGAAACTGAAGGCAGACCACCAATTGATTTCCTCTGATTGTACTAAGATTTTTATTTTTATTATTATTGTTGTTGTTATTTGCTAACATGTATCCCTTGTATTCACATTGTGGGCATGACTAGCACAGCTGGATTTCAAGGAAAGATATATGAACATTGTCCCTTTTTCAGAAGGTGAGGAGGAGGACGAGGAAGAAGAAGATGGTGAGGAGGAAGAGTTTGATGAGGAGGATGAGGATGAAGAAGGAGAAGGAGAAGAGGATGAAGAAGATGAAATCAGTGGAGAGGTTAGCTAAGAGTATCTCCAGCCTTTTACTCTGTGCTGCAGTAATTAGGCTGTATCTCTCAAGTAGCCAAACGAGTAACTGGACCTGTCCACTGCCTTCTTTGGTGTTGAAAATCCCTGAAGTTGATAAATACAGACTGAGCTGTGCTATTAATGTGTGTCGTCACAGTTCTAACAGTCGGCAGTCTACCCATGTCCCTGATAGCTGAAATAATGAAATCTGTAGTTTTGGATTGCCAAGTTTATGCTCAGGTTTCACTGATCCAACACAGAATACCTGCCCAGGGATGGTTTTGCTTGGAAGAAAAAGTCCTACCCTTTCAGTGGCAACTGTGCTCTATTTTTTCAGGAGGAAGAATTTGGACGTGACGGGGAAGACGACGACGAAGAGGAGGAAGAAGAGGAGGAAGGTATGTTCAAAGTTTTTCATACCAGCTCTTTAATTCTAGGGAGCCTGAAATTCCGAAAGATGAGAAAATGTTCTGTCCAGGCAAGCAATGTAGGAATGGTGTGTAGTCGCTTTTAGTGGTGAGCAGTTTATGGAGTGCTGTTCTGCTGATTTTTATGTTTTGTTTGTTATTATCTTTTAAAGGGTTTTAATTTTGTTCCAGTATTGGAAAAAGTGCAAGATATAATTGATAATGATGATAGGAGTGGGAAAGTTTGAAAGGCAATAGTAAATGTTTTAAATGCATAGGTCGTCCAGGCCAAAATACTGGAATAAGTAAGAAAGGCAAAATAGCCCCAGCAAAATAAATCAAAACACAGTCAAATGTAACTCTGAACTTTTTTTTTTACATTATATTTGAGTTTGTGAGTGATTTAAGTATTGATGAATGTTGAAAATTTAAAGCTTCTCTATGCCTATACATGATTCAGTATGTGTACAAAGTAGTGTCAACTGTGTTTTATAAGCCATATGATAGTAGTACTATATACTTTAGATTTGAATGTAAAAGTGGAGGTAAAGCCTTCCATTTAGAACAGAAGTGCAAATAAAGTCTGCAGTGATAATGTTTGCTTAGTTTTTTAAGAAAAACTTTGGCTGTTGATACGTAAGCTCCAGTATTTGTGATGAACAAGTAGCTTTTTGATCCATACAGCAATAGGACATAACATTGTCCTTGTTGGTCTTCCTTCAGCTGAGGGTATGTTGGCACCTGAAATGCTGCACCTGGGAAGTCAGCTTTCTAATTCTATATAAGCCTTGGTATGAAGGGATGCCAATAATGGTTGCAAACCAGAAGGAATTGCTTTGTGCTGCTCCCTAAACAGTATCCACTTTTACTAGCTATATGTATTTCTGGACTGTTCTCGGTTGCAGCATTAGGGTCTAAGCTTTATCCTGCCAATGCATTGCTGCCCTGAACCTCTCATCTTAAACAGCCTATAATAGATTTGTGGGATAATATAGCTGTCTCTCTGTCCCCTTGACAATCACTTATGGAATATTTTTCCCTGTGTACTTGTACAGATGAAGAAGAGAGTGGGAAAGGTGAAAAACGAAAAGAGAAGCAGATGATGAAGGGGATGAAGAAGATGACTAAGGCCTTCTGTGCTCCCAAAGGACTGTTCAGTATTGCTTGGGGCCCCTCTCAGATGATCTGTAACTTGAGGAGCACGTGAGGCACATCTGTAGTCGTCTAGCAAATCCTCCCTCCCAGATGCAGCACTCAGAAGAGCCAAAGAATCGGCCATTTCTGTGACATTCCACACACTCTGCAGCTGATCTGTCCCGGTGGTTACAGATCTAGCCCTTTGGGGCTAGCACCTTCACTTATCCTCTTGGGGTTCCCAGGCCTTCATCTCCCACTGTTGCCATAGCAAGAAGAACAAGTGTGATGGGTCAGTCCTGATTGTCAGGGGCTACACACTACCCACTGACTGTAGTCCTCTTTTTACTTTCTGTGCAACGAGGCTTTGTAAATAGAGTCCTGACATTTTGGGGACTGTTCTTCATGCTTTGCTTTCCCTGCCTTCCTTTTCCTTTTCTAAGCCGTTGGATATTTTTTACATTAGGATGTTTTATGCAACAACAGAAAAGTATTTTTAAGAACTTGAATGAAATAAACGTTATTTGGTAAACTAATCTTGTAAAGTTGTTATGTTCAGACTTCAGTCTGAAATACTTGTGGCCTTTTCCTTTCTTGAAAACCATGCTACTGGCAGGGTTGTGTATCCTCTACTCTGCACTTCAAAATAAAATTCTGCCCCAGCAGGAGCTTGATTCTTTCACTGATTTACATTTTTAGATGTTATTTATTTTGCTTCTGAAAGCTAAGAGGAGGAACAGTGAATTAAAACCATGACATTGGAACCATGACCGCTGGACGTCTTAAGGGTGTCTTCCTCTGGTTTCAGAGTGAACTAGGCATTGCCCTCAAGGCTTAGTAATGATAGAGATGAGAAATTTCTATATATGAAATTGTCAGGTTGCTGATTTCACCCGCCAGTGCAAAATGTTAGATATTGGGGGTTCACAGAAAACTATGGAATTCGCAAGATGTAGCTTTGTTTTCTAGGTGTATTTTTTTCTTAATCACAGTCCTCATTTTGCTGTAAAATATTTTTAAAAATGAAATCCTTCAAACTTTGCTGCCTTCTTCATCCACTAAAGGAAGTTGGTTAAATACATTTTTCTACTCTTGTCTCTAGTCATTATCCTTCTATCAAATTGTTATAAAAAAGTAAGGACCAACCCACAGCCACTGTAAGGGGCTAGTGTGGTGGTACCAGTTACAAGGTGAAATCTTTCTTACATGAATTGCACAGTCACTCTTGCAATCCTGTGCATGTTTACTCAGGTTACACCTGCTATGTTAATCCAAATAAGTCTGGGATTCTAGCCCATCCTGTTGTTGTATGTGCATGTACGTTACTATACCACAGCAACAGGTCATTCAATTTGTTTTATGGCACGTATTATGGATAACAAGCACTGAGGTGGCTACTCTTCATTTAAAAATACACTCATCCATGTTCACAATTAGACTGTTAACTTGCATTTGGTTTTTTAATAGATGTACCAATGGGTTTAACTTGCTTAAGCCTCATAGCAAGGGGAATGGAACATGTTGTAGCACACTACACTTGACTACTCATTTGGGTTCAGTGGGGCTTGCTCTCTTGTAACTTGTGTATAGGATTTGTGGCCCAGATTCCACAAAGTGAAAATCCATGTAATGAAAATGAACACAACACTTCAGCTAGACTTACAACTCTTATGCCAAATTCTCATCCAGGCATTTTAATGAGGCCTTCCATCTGATTTCTCATGGTACAGAATGCAAAGTTTCTGGCCTCCAGTCAAGGTGACTTCTTCCTATATTTCCACTAGGTTAAAACACTGCCTCCACTATGCAGCTTAAGGCAATTGGAATGAAAGCGTTGATGTGAAAAAAAATGATAATATTCTTAATGGGCATGCTTTTAACTGCTTTTAATTTTATAGTTTATATTTTTAACTTTCGTATGATGTGAAATTTAGCTGTATGTTTAGTAATATCAGAAAGGTGGAAAGCTCCCTTGAAGCTGAGTCAGATCACTGGTCCATCCTGCTCAGTGTTGTCAACTCTGACTGGCAGCATCTTTCAGGGATTGTTTCCTGGCTCAACCTAGAGATCCCTGGCATTTCGTGGTGGTCTCCCATCCAAATAGTATCAGACCCAACCTACCTTTGCTTTCACAATCAAAGACTGGGCGAGTTGCCTTGGGTCCCATTCTGGGAGAAGAGGCAGCATACAATATAATAAATATGATGGAATTGATTGTTGCGTGTAAGGGACTGGAACAATAGAACAGTAACACAATAGTATTTGCAACAATAATATTAATTCTGCTCCAAAGGCTGAATTCTATAAACTATGAACTCCAATTTTCTGGCTGCCTGTTCAGAGCACAGCCCTTAAAGCTGCAGCCCTGCCAGCCAGCTGTTCGAAAGGAGAGTCTGTGGCCTCTTCCTACTGTGCTCCACAGCCCCCTTCCCAAACAGTCATTTGGTGGGATTCTGGCTCAAAAAAACACCTACGCACATGCAGTTTGACTGGATGGGATAACACACGTTTCATACCATTTATGTGTACGGTTCTTCATCCTCCAAGACAGGCAACTCATCATCATTCACTCTCTTCTACTCCATCCACATGGGCAGATACAGATGGTTTTTTCTTATAAGGACAAGTATGTTTGTGTCCAGGTTAATGTTATCACAAATTATTCACTGGCACATGTATCAGTGGCAACAGTAAAAAATGGTTGTGAACTAACAGCTGTGTGCACTTCATTTGTGTGGCTGGCAGATAGGCCTAGCTGAATCAAGATGGGCATGTATTTAGATGCCTTGGAAGGAATTCTGTATCACAGTTATGAGAGAGGGAAACAGTCCTGTTTGTTCACAGCAGCTGCTCCCTTTTAAGTGGGGATCAGCAAGGGATTGTGCAGAAATTCAGTGCACAGCCTTGTAACTACAGTGCTTTTATATATATATGTATATGTATGTATATATATGTATGTATGTAAAGACCATAAAGGTTTCTCATCCTCTTTAAAAAAAAAGTGTTCACATTTAATCCACTTTCCACTGATGTTAATCAGGTGTTAAACAAGGCTTAAGCATGCCTGGATCATTTTCCAGGCAAATATTTTTCAATCATAATATTTTTTTCCTCACTACTACACACAGGATTATTTTCTTCCGTGTAAACAATGGTAACAAAATAAAAACAACAGCAACAAGAAAGAAACATTGTCATTCGTCATAATTAGGCACTGGTTTAATAAAGCATAACCGGTTTACTGTTACTGTCTTGCCTCCAGGAAATGTACAGAAGTAAAGCTTGGCTCTGACATATACCATCTCAAAAGGTTTTTTTTTTTTACGCAGAGGTGACAGTTTAAAAATAATTTTCAAGTGCTGTGATTAGATCACGTTTGCGTGCTGAAACCAAAATGTAGTCAATACATACATACTTTCATTTCAAGTAATTTGGGGATTAATGAATCCTTTTGATCAATGGCTAACCGATTTATGCTGATCAGATCAAAACAAAACAAGAAAAGAAAAATCAGCATACACTTTCAAAAAGCATTTAAAAATTTCTTTATCCTTTGCCATAGCTGACAAATACTTCAGAGTAATTTATGATGCATGTAAACAAGAAAAAAGAAATCCTTGCCCATTTCAAGGTGTCATTCTTCAACACATCTGGCCTGGTAGCACCAGCACCAGGGATTAGTTAATACCTGCTCAAACAAATGCTGCACACATGGCTCCTCAGTTCCATCCCAACACATGTAAATATAAATGCCAACTGTTTAAGATGTTAACCCAACAGGCTAGATTCCTCACCACCCCAGCAACAAAAAGGCTGTAGGTACATAGCTTTGGATGCTCAAATCACATTGCTGTATTGGGAAAAACGCTGTCAGACAGTTAGGCAAAACTCATCATTCAGTTTTAGGGGAGGACAGAAGGGGGAGATCTCTTGACACAATGGTATTTGAGATTAGCAATAGATGAATATTGCCATCATGCACTGGTTATTCACATACACATAATGGTTGGCCAAGAGACAACCTGCACTGAAATACCTTTTCCCTATCCTCCCTAGCAAAGGTTTTTTTTGTTTTACTTCCATTCTCCTTTGCGTTCACGTCTCCAGACCAACCACTTCCAGTAGTTAAAATGATCTGATTGACCACAAGATGCCCAGCTTGATTGTACTCACTGTAATGGAGGTGAAAGTGTCACATGTATTCATTTTTAAAAAGCCTGTTTAAAATTCCATGTGCACTTGATATAAAATATCTGTAGCATTTACTACAAAAGTGTTAACACTGGTATCCAAATATAGATCATAGTTTTCTGTCAATTTCATGCTCTTTGTACCCTTCTGAATATCAAGAACCAATTCACCCAAGTAGAGAATAAGTCATTTAGATTTTCCTGGACTGTAGCATCTACAGACTGTAGGCGGGGAATTGCCACGGATAAAACTTTGTTGTTGTTGTGTGCCTTCAAGGCACTTCCGACTTACGGCAACCCTAAGGCAAACCTATCATAGGGTTTTCTGGGGCTGAGTGTGTGTGATACACCCAAGGTCACGCATAGCCAAATGGGGAATCAAACCCTGGCTTCCCAGGTTGTAGTCCAAGATTTAAACCACATTGGCTCACAAAATAAAAGTAGGTTAGCATAGTTCTCACTGACACAGAGAGCATCCACCACTCACTCCCCCTTCCTGCTTCTAGGAAAACATTCAACTCATCCAGCCACCAGCAAATACTCTGAACAGTACAATCCACCGCTTGTTTCTTTTCCACATGCATAAATTTGCTAAAGGTGTACTTCAAGTAACAAGTAGTGGCAGATTAAATGAGAAGTAATAAGTCTAGAAAAGGACCATCTGGGGCACGCACGCCCAGGAAGTTTTATCAAGCCATGGGAGAGTACTGTAGTAAACAAGAGATTCTTTTGGGGAGTGGAGGTAGCACTAATAGTTTTTCTTTCTGAAAAGCTCTAAAGAAGAAGAATTAAAGGGAGGCTTGTGTTAAGAATGCAAGTACTATAGGCTCAGCTTTGCACACTAGCAAGGGGGGCGACACGCTGACAAGGGTAGAATATGCTATCCCCATATACAACCCTGTGCTAAATGTTTCATCTTCTCAGTTGGCTAGGGTTGGTCCTAGCCTAATGTTCTGCACTTGCTCTCAAGTCCTGAAGCAAATCTTGGGTTGGCCCAAATCTTCCAGGGGCATTTGGGATTTATTATTTTCATTACAAGTTGTAACAAGTTGGAGGGACTCAGGTACAGCTTACTGATGGAGCCTGGAAGGGTAAGAAACCCTTCTGTGCCAGTCGGGAGGCAAAAGCAGGGTCAGCTACGATGGAGTAGATAAGGATGCAGCTTCCCTGACCCATGGCCTAACTGAAGTAATCTGCAGCAGTTGGGAGAGGCTGCACTAGCAGCCGTAGCAGCAGCAGCAAGCAACCTAATAAAAGCAGATAGAGCAGGGAGTAGGAGTATGTTAGAGGGAAGAGAGAAGTAAGCAGAAGTAGACAGCTTGGCTTTACTTGCATACTACCCAGTCGGGCCAGTGAGAAACCCAATGAGACAGGCTGGCCTGTTTGTATAGGAATTTCCTCATCTTTGCAGGGGAAAGCAAGGACACATTAAGTGACGGTGGATAAAACTGACCAGGTATTTCAGGACAACATGGCTGGGATAGAACAGAGGCAGAAAATTGCTGGGATTCTGGGGTGTCCATGAAATAATGAGGCCCCCGAGGAGGCAGGAACTGCTGGAACTGTGTCCAACGCTATTAACCTGGGGGAAGAAACCAAAAACTTAAGCTGCCAACAAAGTAATTTCAAAGTATCTACCCAGGTGTCAGCTTAGGGAGTGGAGGGGATTTAGTGTTCCCCTCCTGGAGGGACATCACAGAAGTGTTTCTTCAAGCCCCAGTGGGTGCTATCACGGGAACGTAACTATTTTTGTTTGCTTGTCAACATTTCTGACCTTCCTGACTGGGGGAAGATCCATGAAAGTACAGTAAATAATATTCTCATAAGATTCAAAAAGGTATTTCTCCCTCTCTCCCAGGACTTCACTATCTGGACATTTGAGATGGTCAACCCTGAGATTAGCCAAGGACAATAGCTTGGATGGCAGTGCTTTGCTCAGAGGAGCATGAAAAGAAGGAGGCAAAGGAGCAAGGACAAAGCATTCACTAATAGCTCAAAGCAGAAGACATAAAACGACTTGAAGGAAGAGTGCTGTGATCCTGCAGTGACAGAAAGCTAGAAACACAGGACCTAGGGCCCCGAACCTAGCAAAACGGAGAAGGATGGAGGATTATTGTGATTACTTGAAAGTTGGTGTTAGCTGTTTGCTGAACTTTGTACTGCAGTGTCTCATATTAGTTCTGGCAGAACCTTGAGAGACACTGAGAAGCAACAATCTGAAAAGCTAAGCTGAAGGCAACTGGAAGGAAGCCATCTCAGAAAACTGCTAATCAATCTCCACAACTAGTTTAAGGCATGAAGTGATCCTTGGCAACATTTACAGGTCAAACTGGAAGAGGAATATATATCAACTTGTGTTACGGACTCCCCTCTGATTCTTACTTGTACCACTTCTGCAGAACTGGGCTATTGTCCAGTTCTGAATGCTCAACAGGTAAGCATTCGTTTCAGAATCCCAGCTTTTGATTTCGTTTATCCCCTTTGCAGTACGCACCCCTGCCGTTCCATTCTCTGATCACTAACTCCAGTTTCTTTGCTTCTTACCTTTTGGACACATCTGTTCTTTCCTTCAAAGGAAAATCTTTAAAAGGAAGATGATGACTGTGACACATCCCACCCACACCACCTCTGGGCAACAGGAAACATAACTCAAGGTGGAATCATGCCACTCCTCCACCCAAGTCTGGAAGGGAACAGGAAAGAATCCTGAGCGGCACCTGATGGCTCTGTCTTCATCCTGCAGCACAGCAGACAGCCCTGCAGAGGCCAGACAACCAGGCTACCAAGCACAGCTGGGCATCAGGGCTGGAATCTGAAGGACACCCAGCCCTTCAAGCACCTGGCACGCATAGGTAGAGGGAGGTTGCTGGCCTTTATCTTCCCCTTGAGATTTCTCCAACTCAGAATGAATCTGGGACCACTGTTGAATGAGGAAAGAAGGTGACCAGTAAACAAAGCACTAGTAAGAGCTCCAGTGGCCTCCTTCTCATGGGAACTGGGTACTCAAGGCAGGCAATGATTTGCCAGTAAATTGTAAGTTTTCTTTCTGATCCGTCATTTCCCCACCAAGGTACTTTGGGGCAAAAATTGTCCTAGAGCAGAGCTGCCTTTCAAAGGCAGCCAAGCTGCAACCTGTCAGAACCGGTTTGAACCCACGCGAAGGTTTTTGATCTCCAATTCTAGTTGTTTGATTTGGACATCCCGTTGGATCAGCAGTTCACGGAGCCTCCGGATTTCTTCCTGCTGTCGGTAAAACATTTGCAGCAGCTGGAAAGCAGAGATTTTCACATGTCAGTGTTCCCATCTATCCACCACAATAACGGCATAATGCCTGTTTGAAACTGTACAGAACCCAAGAAAGGGAAGCAAGACAAAAACACAATGACCAAGTACACAAAAATGTGAACTGGGAACAAAAAAAGGGATGATGCCATTAGAAGAGGATGCAAACATCAACAAGTGAAGACTATACTGGAAAAAATGTATGGTATGTTCTGAAAATTCTTTACATACTCAGTAAATGAACAACCCATTCGATTTTTTTTTACATATAACAGACATTCAGGATCTTTCTTCCATGGAAACATCAAGAGAGACAGGCACAGAGTTCCAGGAAGCCCCCCATTCCTCTTTGGCATAACCAGCACATATGATGCTGATAGGAATGGTAAATTCTTGCATGGTTTTTGTCCAATCTCCTTCACACACATTTGGCACAGGCTACCGGAACCTAGGGGCTAAGTGAGGGAAAGAACAAGGCTCTATTGGGCTTGGTGCTGATTCCTTCATTCATTAAGAGGAGGTACCTTGAGGTGGCCAGCAGTAAACATGCCCCTGCAAAATAATCCCATGTGGTGTCTGTTAGGCCTAACTGAGCATCTCTGCGCTCCCTATGGTACCCCTTGAAAAAGCAGTCTCTCTTCTGGAATTAATGTTTTCTTTGGTGGAACCCAACCCTGAATGCCCACATTGAACTACTAGGCCTTGTTATTTAATGATTTTTCTTCACCAATCTGTTTTTTTCTCTGTTGTAATACCATACCTCATTTTCTGTTTTGGGTGGAGGACACTCAAATATGTCAAAGCCATTAGACAACCCCATTGGCTTCTCTTCCTTTGTCCTTTCCTCAGCTGTCTTGTAACCCCATTTCTCTTGGATTCTGCTTGATTTTCCAATGCTGTCAGCTGTTCTGCCCTGGTATTGGATAGGTTCTGTTTCTTCAAAGGATGGCTCTTTCTCAAGGAATGGTGGTAAAGAGTTCAAGATTACAGAGCCTGGTCTGAGAGACATCAAGACAGGAGCTGAAAGTAAAGAAAGGAGCATTTTGCACAAAGATCAGGTAACACAGAGGCTTCAACTGCAACCAGAAATACCTGTAAAAGATGTAATAGCCAAGACAAAGAATGAGACTCCACCCACTCCAATATTAAAGTATATAGGACTAATGCACAAAAAATAAAAAAATAAAAATTTTAAAAATCCAACCCACCTCCAAATCGTGAATTTCCACACCAACACAATCAAGACTGCAACCAAAGAAAAACAGATCCCTTAGATCTGCATTGATTACTTCAATTAAGTCATTTTGCAGTCTCTCTTATTTTGCATGGTGTGCTCTGGCTTTGCCAGGCATGGAGAAGGGCAAGGAGCTAGAAAGCCTCTCCCAGAAACAAAGTGATGGAAACAGTGGAGTACTAATTTCCAGGACATACAAAAGATCTGAAGAAAGGTTCCTTTCCTCATTATGTCACACCCATGCTTGTGACCCTAACTTTCTTCCAAAGAGCTCAGAGCCCCCTTCATCTGCATAAAAACACCAGGATGGAGGCTAGGTCAAAAGGGACTTTCCTATGGCATCACAGGTCTAGAGACATGATAAAGTCTCCACTATGAACGCCATTCCCAAGAACAAAAAACAGGCAGGCTCATATCTAGGAAGTTATTTTTAGTTGACCTTTATACATCAATACTAAAAATGTGGGACCTCTGTTTTTGCAGACAGTGATTTTGGAGGGCAATTTTCATCCCACTTTAGTATGTAGGTCTGCAGCTAACATAATGTAGTAGATGGACCAGACAGCCGAGGCAATTATTTTCATTCTGACCCTTCAGTTATTATCCCTGCTGACCTTTGTTAGCACCACTGAGCCACTCTTGCGCTGTCAATGCTGGCCGGACTCCAGCTGTCATTGGATAGATGTCTTCCTGGTACGATTCAGACTGAAAAGACGGCAGAACAGGTTTATTACATCTGAGCAATGAGCCTTAACAGAAGCCCCACCCCATTCAAAAACCACCTCTCCAAAACAGAAGAAATCCACTTACCCGGCGAGGCACAATCATAGAAACTGGCTCAATCAGGCTTTTGACTGGTATCAGTTTATAGAATCGGAAGATCTCACAGGATGAGACATCTAGACCCCTCTTTGGCATGACACCTGAAGACCAAGAAAGGGATTGTGATGGGGCCAAACCACATGCTCAGATGTCACATGGGGTCGGGGAATCCAGCTGCTGTTCCTGCACTTCTGCAAAGGGTCAGGGAGACTTACAGGGGGAAAAGACAGGATTGGGGGCTGCCCACTTGCTACACAGGGTAGGGAATAAAGATGGAAGTGCTTCAGGGAGGAGAAAATTACATACGCAAAGAAACTCTTTTCTCTGTTGGATGGAGAAAGAGAATAAGATATGGCCATGGAGGTGGAAAAGTAGCAACCAGGCCATCCAGTCAGGATAGCCAATGGGAGTATAAACCCACAGTCCAAAAGCAGCTGAAGGGCCACAGTTGCTTTCCCCATCTTGTTGCTACACTCTAGACCTGCTATAGAGCAAAATAAAGGAAACAACACAGAGCCTGTATAGGAGTGGAGAAGGAGAAAGCTGCATTGTCTTCCACAGATGTGGTGCAGCTGAAGAGACAGAGTGGTTCTCTAGGCTGTGGCCCAGCAATGCTGACTGAGGATGGCGGGTCTGTAATCCAACATACAGAAGGCACAAGGTTGGCAAAGGTTGTTTTAGTCAACACTTCCAGAGGCAAAAGGGAAGGGAAAAAAGCAACCCGGCTGCACAGCTGTGACAAAACTAAGGAGAGGGAAAACAGACTGAGGCCTGTTGTCTGCCCAAGGCCAGCTGTCCCTTCCTTGTCACATCAGCTGTTCACAGGCATCTTTTATCATCATCAAGGATATATAACAGGCGAGGAAATTGCTGTATACTTACCGATTCCTTTTTGGGGCAAAGGGGAGCGGTATTCCATCAGATAATTTACATATGGCTTCTCCAGACTTATCTCATAGTACCTGATATTCCCATCTCCCTGGAGATAATGTAAAAGACAAAAAAAGAGGTGTTGAAAAAGCATAAACTTGACTCCAGTTACAATTATGAAGAATATTTTATTGCACTCAGGTGAGAAATCAATGTGTCTTGAAAAGTCTCAAAAGAAATGAGAAAACCAGGTTCGAATCCTCTCCTCCTCTTTGATTTCAAAGCTTACTCTGTAGCTGAGGCCACATCATTTCTGAAGTGCAGTGCTCTGTTCACTGTACCACATGGGTTTTACTTTTCTGTTTTCAGTTCCACAATAGGCAATAGTAGCTATATTGGCCATAAGAACAGAAGACTTCAAAATCCATCTCAGTGTAAAGCTATGATGCATTCTGATAATATCTTAAGGCAGAGATTGGGTAACTGGGCATGTTTATGGTTTCTGTGTTATTTTAATCAGACCCTTGTATATAGCAAGGAGGCGAGGCAGCTTTAAAACATTTTAAGGAAAAAGTAATTAAAAACAAAGCTTTCCATCTAAGAAAGAATGAAACTAGACATGGTATGGGAAGCACATAGTGTATCTCTCTGTTGTTTGCTGTTACTACTTTTAATGTAGTAATGTGCAATGAAAGTGTTTCAGGGGGGCGTTATCAGAATAGCAACGGGGCTGAGGAGGCCTTAATTCTTCTCTCACTGGAAATTACCCTCTCAGCTAAGGTGACTTATTCCTTGAATACGAAAACATATTTTAGAATTGGTGCCTTCTTCCTTCACAGGAAAAAGTGAGCATTGATCAGGAAAACAGTGCACAGATAGATGTTTAATTACTCCAGCCACCTACCACTTGCTCTGTGCCTTCAAGTCATTTCCCACTTATGCAGCACCTAAGAGGAACCTATCGCAAGATTTTCTTGGCAAGATTTGTTCAGAGGAAGTTGGCCTCTGCCTGCCTTTGAGGCTGAGAGAGTGTGAGTCTCTCAAGGTCACCCACCACTGCTCCATTCTAATTCTGTCCCCACTTAGGGCTGTATCAAGTAAAAACGAAAAGTGCAGAATGACAGCACATATCCTGTATCTTACTAAGCTCCTTTCTGAGCCTGGCTAAAGTAAGTGAAGACTGCTTTTCTTTTCCCCGTTCAAGTGCCTTGCTTGTCAATCAAGTCTATGCACACACTTGAAACTGTTTTTTAATTGCTGCTCTCAGTATTCCCCACCACTGGCTGTGCTGCATAGCCCTGAAGGGAGCTGCAGTCCGGCAGTACCCAGAGGGCCATGTGTACTGCAGCCCTGCTCTAAATATTAAGGAGAGGGCTCTGTCTGCGTCTGAAAGCCTGACAGGAAGTACAGGAAGAGCAGAACAACAGGAGTATGTGGCCTGGGCACAATGTGGACAGCGGGGAGGGGCAAAATGAGGACACTGTGGATAACCATATATTACAGCTTTTGAAATAACAGTTGAATTATGTGCTGTTCTCTCACTGAGAAGAAGAGTGAGGGCAGTGGGTTTAGCAGATTGAAACCGTTGCAGCTTCTCATTTGTTCTGGGCTTACCACGTAGCAGAGCAAACCACATTCAGCCACTGAATATAGCTGCTGAAGGGAGAAATGAGGTATAACAGCACTTCTTAAGCTATCTGATGTGGGGGACCGGTAATTTTTTATCTCAGTATACCAGGGACCTGTGCCTATTGACTACAACTGCTTCTTTTTTTCCTGGAAACCTGCTGAGCACCAGCAGCCAACAACTGGCCTTGGCCCACAGACCACAACTTTGAATAACACTGAGGTAGAGCATCACCTGGTCAATTTTTTGTGCATCTTTCAGAGCGTCAGTAGTTTATTTGACCAATGAGAACTGGCTGTGTACTGTTATATTCTTAACTCACACAAATGGCAGCTCCTATGCAGAAGAGATTATACAAGGGTGCTAGTCCAGACAAAGGAATTACTAGTTACAATACTAGTTTGACTGTGGTTTCCCAAGCTCACTACTCCCCAAAACAATGTGTTGGCCCAGAAATGGTACAATATATGCTTGAAAGTCTTCACAAAACATAGCTGACTATTTTCAGCGGCAACTTGAGAGGTATCCCCATTATACAACTATAGCAGTTTAATAAGACTTTAAAGTGCCATGGTCCCATCCTATGGAATCTGGGGTTTGTAGTGTGGTGAGGTACTTGGAAGGATTTAGCACACTCCTCCTGAACTCCAGTACTGGAGCTCTCTGGCAGAGACTTCTAACTATCTCAGTGAACTATACATTGTGTAAGATGGAGCCACAGGAGATACAGTGTTACCAGAGCACTATAAGGGTGTAATATGGAGATGCTTCTAATTCAGGCTGGTGGTGTATGTCTTTTTTTTCAAGACCTGAAATGATCAAAAGTGTGCACAAAATGGCCAATTGTGTGTGCTGTGGACTGCTGTGGGCATATCTGGTCATTTTTCCCCAAGGGAGCATGGGATGAGATGTGGCTGGCGTGAGGCAGAAGGGTAACTCCAACTTCCAATTTAGACTTTGTGCTGACAATAAGAATTCACCTTGCCCAGGACATAAAGCATGTTAGTATCTGAGTCATAGAAGGGAAACAAGAGGCCTGATGATCCATCCACATCTTCCTCAAATAAAGGCACAGAAAGATCACTCTGCAGGAAAAAAAGAGAGAGAGAGAGAAACAGAAACTGGTGTTGAAAGTTGAGGACCACAAAAGCCTTCAAGCATCTGATTCCTCTCCACCTGCAAACTGAAGTGCTGAAGAAGACCAGATGGTACCACGTCAGCAAGAACTTGGCCTTACTGGATCTGAGGACATAATATCACTCTGCAGCCCAAACGTCACTTCAAGCTATTGTGTAGACAAAAGTAATACAACAAGAGAGCTTACACAGAATTCCCAAACTGCGGCAAACTTAGCCCTCTCCCAGCTTTACACCTTAAATAACAAGTGACCACTGGTCTTCTTCATCTTCCCATGGTTCAGGCATCCCATTTAATTCTTCAGTTCTTGATCTATTACTATTTTTTTCCTTCCTTAAGTAGACCATTGTTCTGGTTCTTAGAGATGGTTCTTAGGCCATTTCTGCACCACACTGTTATAATGCTATTATTCCACTTTCAATATCCTATGGAGTCCTGGAGTTTGCAGTTTAGGGACGGGCCTTTAAAATTCTCAGCCAGAGAGCTCTTTGGCCTCAATAAACTACAAACCCCAGAATTCCACAGACTGTTGAAAGTGGAATAATAGCACTATAACAGTGTAGGGTGGAAATGACCTTAGTGATATGGGGAGAATCAATCAGGACAGTGCACTAGCTGGTTTCTGCTTTGAAGTGCAGTGGTGGCTGGCAATACCCATGCCAGGGGAGGGGTAAATCCACTCTGGGATTTAGTCTGAACTTAAAAGGCCTATCTGAACTGTTGAACCACATCCCTCAAATAGGTTTCATATCTTGAACAGTTCACACTAAAGCCCAGGAATCTTATTTTATATGATCAGCATCCTTTAAAGTTCAGACTAAAACCCAAAATGGACTGACCCCATCACTGCTATGGGTGTCATCAGCTGCCAGTGTTAAAATGTGCAGAGTCATCTTTCCCTGCCTCAGAGCTGACTCTGGAAAACAATAAGAATGAAGTAAGGGCAGTTTTTCGAATCCCCTAAATCATTTCTTTTTAGGACTCAGTGCTACTGAGCTTGGGAAGGGTGAGGTTTTTGGAAAACTGAAAGCTACGATTTCCAAACTGCATTCCAGGAAACCCCAAGCTTCCTCAGACATTTCTTAGAGTTCCTTGTACAAGAGAACCAGGAACTGTAAGTGAGCTTCCTTAAAACTGATCTATTTTCATTTATATCCTGCCCTCCCTGCTTGGGAACCTAACAAAGACACCACAGTGCATGTTCACCTGCAATGCACAACTATGAGGGAGAGGAGGGTGCTGGATGTGTTCTATGACACAGGTCACAAGGCCAATGGCACTAACAGTAATGCTCAACAGGGCAGGATTACACTATGTGAACTGAGCTTGAACTCTAAAACAAGCCTCAGAATATTTTGTAACATGTAGAAATTCCTCAATAAACAAGATGAAGTAGAAAGAACACCTTGCGGGCAGAAAAGATTGCAAAAACACCGACACAAGAAAGAGGCAACAATGATAAATAAAGCCAACCAGTAAAGCTGTGAGGTTAAAAAAACTGAAGGAATTGTGTGTCAAATCATCAACAGAAAATACCACAAGGAAATCAAACTGGAATCTTCTGTGTGGTGCTTCTGCAACAGCAGTTCATGCCCTTTGCTGGACCCAATATGTGGTCTCCAACCTAACCAAAATTAGTTTGATAATCTCCACAACAGGCGCTTTCACACTTCACAATTACAATGCTATGATTAGACTTCAGCAGTCATTGTTCCATCCTATGGAATCCTGGGATTTGTAGTTTGGTAAGAAACTAGAGCTCTCTGGATGAGTGTGACACTCTCTAAACTGGAAATCTCAGGATTCCATACGATGGAACCACAGAAGTTAAAATGGAATCATGGCACTATAACTGCGTAGTTGAACGGGCTCCAAATCAGTTCTTGCAGCTGCTTCTACTACCACCCCTCTTCCTCTCAGACTGAATTATCAACCTGCTAGCACTTCATGTCTCTCTACTTCCAGGGCTGGTAGAACCCCTTATGGATGCCTAGTTCATTCCATCTTCATCTGCTGCAACACATGCAGCCAAGCAACATCAGAATGTAGTCAAGGTGATAAAAGTTATTAATGAGGAAGAACAGATACGCCGGAAGTTTGCTTTTGCCAAAAGCGAAAGGGCAAGATTCCATCCCTTGCTCTCCTATCTTCTCCCTCTGCCCCCGCTGACTTACCTGAGCACAACCTACTTTTTCACTTTAAACTCAGTCTGCAGCAACTGAAGTAAGTTGAGGACAAAGGGAGAAAATGGGAGAAGGAAGGAGAAACTGGGACATTTAAAAAGCAGCTGAAAAAGTGGGATGGCAGAGGATTAATTGGGACTATCCCCACCAAACTGGGACAGCTGGAGAGTGTTGGGATTTCACCGTGTTTCTGGTCATTTGGCCTGGGCCATTTTAAATAGGACTGCCAAAGCAAAAACTAGAGAGTGTGCTTGTAGATTTAATGATTGCATAAAAGACAGAATTTCAGCAGGTGCTGCTTATTACCTGGGAGAGCTTGCAGAGCAACTCACCTGATCCCATAGTACAATCTGCCTGTTATTCCACCTGGAAGTCCCCGTGGAGAGCAGTTTCTTCATGTTTCCTAGAAACAAAACTTTATTCACTCTGTGAGACTTGTTGTTTGCTTCCTGTAAGAATACATGGCATGTTATTAACAGAAAATCAAGCACACCAACACACAGTTTGTTCCATGAAATCTAGCTACGCATGTTAAATGTTAACAGGTTTTGTACACCCCCCCATCACAATTCACTTGCAAATCTGTCTTTGCAGCTGACGAAGCAGTATGCTCTTTGAAATGACTCCAGATCACTTGAAGGCAAGATGATCCAGGTGTCGAGTGGGCAAACAGAATAAACCATCTGAAGTAAAAATTGATGCAAAGGATTGCATGATTAACAGATCCTCTTGTATGCCACCATTTGCTCTCCCTTTCCATTCAAGTAAGCAATGACAGCTGTAGAGTTCAGAGCTCAAAGTTTATGGCAAAAAAAAAAAAGTTCCGGAACAGGGAATGGGTACTGAGACTATGAAAACACTTCAGATATATAGAGTTACCAGAACGAAAACTGGAGAGGGTTCCTGTATTTTTAATGGATGACTGTAAGAGGAAATTCCAGCAGGTGCTGCTTGTCACACAACCAGATAACAAGCAACACCCACTGGTTGTGTACAAGAGGGCATTTCAGCAGAGAATTAAAGGGATAGGAGCCGTCTCCAGTTTTCATTCTTGCAACTTGAGATGTCAAGCAATGAAACAGTGCTTAGATACTGATGGGCTGGAAGCCGCAAGTGGATGCTAAGGTCTAGCATGAGAGCCACTGTCATTGAGTAGCAAGTGTTGAGATGAGGTGAAGAGGAAGCCAGCAGAATCCACAATTTTCTCCTTTCAGGTGCTTCTTTCTTAAATGTCTGTTCCTAATCTAGCTGCTCTTGGGAACTTCATCACAGTCTAGTAGCCTATAATCACATATTTACTGGACTAATGGATTCTTCAGTGGGTGATATGAAAGGCCTCAATTTATCATGCTTTTTCTTTAGACACCAGTTCCTACCTGCCTAGACTCCACATCTTGGTCAAGTTCTTGTTCACCAGTCACAGAGCATGCTGGAGTTACCAGAACTTGCTACTAAGCAACTGCAATGGGCAATACAGCCATACACTCGGCCATTATACAATAATTAATCTAGCTCCTGAACAATGTTCCAAGAACAGCACTTATGGAAAGTCTTAAACATTAACAACATTAACTGTTTGAGCAATTCCTCGGTAGTGGAATAGGGCTTGCATAATCCTGACTGAGGCCCTTTCCACAACACACCTTTTCGTGGAGCTGGGGTGTGGGGATCATGCAAGCAGCCTCTAGCGAGAGGTTCTCGTGTCCCAGTTCCTTCAGCTCCGCAGCTGCCGCTTGCTCGCGTGAGAGCTCTGCCTCTTCCTTCTGCAGTGCAGCCTGGGAGTGCAGCCTGGGAGCCTGGGGCAGAAAGCGCAAGTGCTGCGGCTCCGGAGCTCCGCACGCATGGCAAGTGCACGCGGGGTCCCAGAGCGATGCGCAATTGTGCGCCATTTTTGGCTCACAGCTGAAAATGAAAAAGTGCGCAGTTGGCACCTGCCAGCCCCTGGAGTGTCACGTGATTGTTAGTGTGTCATGTGGATCGCTCCTCACATTCGCACGACGCTTGAGGGGCCCTTTCGCATGGCAAATGCTGTGCAAAAAGGGCCTACGATACCGTCCTTGCAATCTCCAAACAAATGGAACCATTAATGATATTTATATCAGCATAAAAAGTCCAAAATGATTCCTGTTGTTTTAAGCTGCTGGCAGTGAAGAGGACTGTGCTCTTTTTCTAAACTGCACTATATATAAACCAGTTTTCCAGGAACTCCAAAAGATAATGACTGCCAAGTGTCATACAGATATACTTTCTTGCTTTCATCTAATGGGTAATTAATAAAAAAAGGGAGATTTCTGTAAACATCCTAATCTTTTGCAAATATTATGATTTGGTAAACCACCATCACTGGAAAGCGCTTGAAAAGAGTTGAAGTTAACCTCTTGATTGCCACTGAATTGCTTGAGATCCAAGAGGGCTGCATCAGCTCTCTTCTCCCAGAAGCAGAACTGCAGCCAGATGCTGCCTGGATGTCTTCTGACTGCTCACTTCCCCAGAAAGTAAATGGTTGGGGCAGCATGCTCCAACACCTGAAACTGACTCTTCCTTGGAGAGGGAAAGTATTGCATAAGGAGGTACGGAATACCCTCTTCTGAAGTATCCAAAAATCGAACAGACATGCTAATGTATCCCTACGCAAGCATATGTCACCAGCAGGATTCTGGCCACTGTGAGCCTCCAATATATCTGAGTTTTTATTCTGACCGGTGAGAAATGGAAATTCACAACAAAATGAAGTAGAACAGCCTATTGGTTTACTTTTAGGCAAGAGTAACACAAGCTGGTGCTCTTATAAATATTAATTTGGGGCAACATCAGAGGAGAAGGCACCCCATAAAACCAGCTTCCCTGGTATGAGATCTCATTGAAACTCTACATAAAGAGCTCAGGTATGGAGTGGCTCCCACAGCTGACAATTCTCAAGGTTACTTGGAAACAGCCCCAACAGTTTTTTCAGGTGTTTTCACTAGTCATGGTCAGAAACAGTTTAAAACTTCATTGAGTTTAACATCTGAATGCAGCTAATAATGCCTCATTCACTCCTTTCTGCAATTCTTCACCCAGCTCCCCATCCCACGTCCACTGTCCTCCTGAGCTTTAGAAAAAGCAGCTGAGGGTGAAATAGAGATCATATTGTAGCAATTGTGATGAGAACAATGCACACTCATAATGG
Organism: Iguana delicatissima; assembly: GCA_948472985.1. Taxonomy (NCBI): domain Eukaryota; kingdom Metazoa; phylum Chordata; class Lepidosauria; order Squamata; family Iguanidae; genus Iguana; species Iguana delicatissima. The sequence goes on from CAOKZL010001824.1 coordinate 197,655, forward strand.
CAGCAGCTGCCACCTGGACACCAGAGGGCAAAACCCAGGATTTGGAGGCCCAGGGGCTTCACCTGGCTATGCAATCTTGTCTGGTACTGACTACAGGGTCAAGGCACCTTTTTAAAACTTTTTAGATGTGTGCACTGGGCTCCTGAAAGCAGACCTCCCTGCTCCCTTCATTCCAAGGCCAGGGGCTGATTTGTCTTTGCCATTGATAGGAATTGATTACTTTTCCCAGGTTTCTGGAATTAGACTGAGGGCCAGAAACAGCCCCAGCAGGTCTGCAGATTACTCACTCCAGCTGAAAATTGAATGTAACGTGTACCTCCTGTACTTTTTCTCCTTATCTGCTGCATCATTTAGGTTTCTTTTCTTTTTAAAGTATGAAGAAGAGGGCAGGAGAAGGCTCACTGTCATACCACCATCTCCCTTGTTACTTGAACAGGAAGAAGCAGCTTCAGAGCAAGCCTGCAGCCTCCAGTGTGTCTGGCTGGCATCCCCAAATATAGCTCAGTTCTAGGATTAGAGCCAGTCCTTTTGAGCCAGATATGGGCCCCAGCCATGCTGCTTCGGAAGAAGGTGGACTCCACCTTCTGGACTGTATCTATTACTACCCTGCAGACAGGAGATAACTTCCTCCCTGCCATCTGTCATGCCAAAATAGCAAGCAGCCTCTTTGCACTCAGGGCCAGTTCATCTCAGCAGCCCTGCCTACCTGCAGGAGAGTTCCTGCTCGTGGGTCGATGATCCGTATTTTCCGATCCCTGCAGGCTGTGGCTAAGAGGCTGCCATCTGTGTTGAATGACATGGAGAGGATCACATCCGTATGGAAGCTGATTGTCTTCACTGGGGCCTGAATGACAGACTCTTTGGTGTCAAGGTTCCAGATCATGATCTGAGGCAGAAGATATACGGGCATGAATGTTTCTCTAGCTATCCACCCACAGTAGAGACAAAACACAAGAGAACCATGCAGCAACTGTGCCCCATGGTGTCCTTCTTGCACGTTCACCTACACAGATAGATCTTAGAGGCATTGCTGACTACGCTGGCTGGGAGATCTGGAGAACTGTAGTTTAGAACAGTAACATTTCTAAACTCTGTACATAAACCAGGAAAACTGTTCTACGTGCAGGCCCAAATGACTTTATGAGTTGACGGTAGATGCACAGCACCTGGCAGCATCATTCAGTGGCCAGAGGGAGAAGGACTCTGACATCATGCGCCTTCAGTAAGATATAATTCCAAACTCTGCATCATATTTTGCAACATTAAAAGAGATTCTGGTCACAGTTACTTGGAACACAAAACGACATTATAAGGCAAAACTGTAGCACAGATAAGCCACCTGCTCTACCCACTGTGCTGACATCTGACCTAATCCATTACTCATATGAAACAAAAGAGAACTACAGAGGTGTCCCTCATCATTCACAGAGGCTGGGGCACAAGACCCTCACAAAAATGGAAAATCTGCAAATATCACAAGCTGCCTTAGATGCAGACTCCAGACTCTTTTCCATCCACTCCATTTCCCACTTTGCCACAGGATGCATCAGCCAGATTTTCAAGTCCCTCCAAGTAGATCCAGCCCCTCACCACACTTCTTCTCTCCCCCTCTTCCTCGCCTGTCTCCTGTCCTGCCAAAAGCAACAGCCCTTGACACCCTTTCCCACCCTGCCACCACCAAGCCTCAGCCAGATTTTAAACCCCTTCAAGCCCATCCACTCCTTCGTCCCACTCATCTTCTCCAGGAGATTGAGAGAAGGATTAGGAGGAAGAAGAGTAGGGGAGGAGGTGGATAGATTCGGAAGGGGTTTAAAATCTGGCTCAGGCAAGGTGGGAAAGGACTTGATCGACTGGCCTTGTTAGCAGGACAGGAGGCAGAGAGTAGTAGAGCAAGGAGGACATGCTAGTCAAGCAGCAATTACAAACTCGGGAATAATCAAATCTGCAAAAGAGAAACCCAGGAATGCGGAAGGTGGACTGTTCAGATTTAACATGAAGGTTCGCAAGCTCCCACAAACTCACTTTGTAATCATATCCAGTGCTGAAAAGGATATTACTCGCTGTGGGGTGCCACTCAACGAGCCCCACCCTTCGCGCATGACCAAGAAGTTCTTTCTGTGCCTCTGTGATGCTATTTGTCAGTAAGTGCTGAGGAATGTTCCAGATTTTAACCTATGGGATACAACAGTGCAGCAGAGTGTAAGCAGGGTCCATCCATCTACAGGCATCATAAACAGCAGCAGCATTCACGAATAATAACACGGAATAACGAAAGTATGAAGCAGCAGCTAAAGGTGGAGGAATTTGAGCTGCAGAGATGGTTTGCAGGAGTGGGGAGTGAGGGGAGAGAAGAGCAGAAATGGGATCCACGTGAGATATTTCATCCAGTTCCAGTTTCCTTGCTGGTTTCACAGTTCCAAACCCACTCTTCATTTTTACTTGCTGCTATTCCTGGAGTTGCTCTGAGTTGCACAGGATCTCCACCAGTGCCAAATCTCTGAAGGAACAGACAGGGTCCACCGCTGGTCCAGCAGAAAAACCAAGTGTGGATTCACCATCATCACAGCAGCAGATCCTCCCACCACCTGATTCCACATGACCATAATAACAGAGGCTGATATTAAACAAAACAAAGTGATGTCCTGTCTGCACCCTTGAAATGAAGAGACAGGGGAGCTGCTTCATGTCCCTGATGGCATTTCTGATTTAAAAAGCACCTAAAAATAAAAGACCTTACACAGTGCTCTCTGGGCATATATCCCATCCAACAGAGATATGCCCTTTACCCAAATTTCTATTTTTTTCTAAGAAAAATCTGCCACAATTTATCTCCCATTTCTTCCTGCAAAGGATGTTTTAGTTTATCAACAGCCCAATGTTTTGTTTAGACTGAGACATGGTGCCTTGCCCAAGGCCAACCAGTGACTAAGACATGAGCTGTGTTTTAAATATCCAAATGTATTTGTAAAAATAAATGTAAAAGATAAATATCCAAACTCTATCCAAATACTCTAACCGCAACATCATGGTAGCTCCTTAGCAGCTGTCCTTTTAAACCTCCCTAACACTTGACACTAATATAAACATGGCACTGTCCAGTCTCCAAACCACAATCAGAAGCATGTCAATGGCTTTCACATTCTTTATTCTTTATTATTATTTATTTCACATACTTTATTCTCCCTTGCACATTAATTCTGCATCCTTTTATTTTTAAAGCTAACCATGGTCCAGTGTTTCTTCTACATCAGTGCACTGTAGCTTAACTCCAAGCTGCAGTTTGCAACCATGTTTTAACTACAAGCTGTGATTTGAGTTAACCATGGTTCCTAGCAGTGCTGACATAACACTCAAAGCTTCCAAAAACTTACAGTAGTATCTTCAGAGCATGAAGCTATTACAAAGTCATCAAAAGGATTCCACTTGATGTCTAAAACATTTCCCTTGTGCCCACAGATGCGAGGATAATGTGGGTCAAGTTTTCCTGTCTGGAAACAAATGCAAAAGTTTAGTCTCCAAAAAAAAACCAAAAAAAAAACCAACAAACCCAACAACCCCACAAATGGCTCATTTATGTGCTGATTCACGAAAGCTTTCAATTTCAATTTGTAGTCCATGTAAAGAAAAAGATTTGGAATCACTCTGTGAGGTAAAGGCACTGTGGATGTATGAGAAAGACCAGGATATAGTATAGGTCTAGTGGAAAACCCATTCCTAAGTGAACAGTCCTGGAGACAAGGAATTAAGAGCGGCAAAGCACCATATTCTTTGGTATTTTTTTTAAATATAAATGTCTAAGGCAATAGCATGATGGTAGACAAACATAAATGATCAGCTACCAAGTGGGAGCTTGATGTACTTCAACTTGTTTGATGAACCAAGCATCTGTTACTTTCTGCCAAGACATGGTGAACAGATTTTTACCACTCCCTTGGGGCTTCCAAGGAATTCAGGAACAGGAAAATCATCTTCAAAGACCTACATCCAATTGCTGATCCCAACTAAAATAAATCCACTGAACTGTAAACCAACACTTATGTAAACCCCACTGATTCCATAGGTGTGCTCTAATTGGGACTAGTAATTGGATTTAGTTCAAAGAATGCTCCCTATGCTATTCCAGTAATCATTTGAATACAGAAACAACATGCATGGCGCCCAGCTCTACCCAACCATCACATGGCCTGCACAGTATTTCTTTATGCTTATGCAGTGGGGCAACAATATCAGCGACAGGGCCAGGAAGGGGAGGGAAAAGCCAAAACCAAAAAAACAGTACTTGCATGTGTTACTGATAATAGTCCTAGAGTTAGAGCTAAAAGCAGTAATTCTGAAACTGCCAGCTGGGAGAGAAATGTGAGTTTGCCAAAAGAAACAAGCTACTGAAACAACTGTAAAAGCTGCTTAAAGGCATCCTCAAGGGAGGCTGCATGTTACCCTCTGCACGAGTGACTGCTCTGGCCTCCTTTCACTCTGCTTCTTCTGCAGGTGGTTCTGCACCAACTGTGCTTGGTTCATGCACAGCAAGACCCCATGCGTGTCTGTTTAGAAGCCACTGTATCCTGAATTAAATGAGGCCTACTCCCAAATAAGTGGCTATAGGGACTGCAACCCCTGTCACTCCCAATGAGAAGACTCAGGAGGAATACCCACCCTTTGTGTTTCTGTGTGAGTTAGTGCTTGTGGCTTGTCTCCTATCAGCACATGCAGAGAGACACATTACTGCTGGCTAACTGGTTCCTCATCCTTACAGTTTCATGCTCTAAAACAGAGGTGGGAATCACACAGCCCAAAGACTATATATGAATCCAAAGTCCATTTTTTTTAAACCTCACTGCCCCAATTTATTAATTGATTGCAAATAAGAGATACTTCCAGGAGGCAAGATTCTCCTCTAAAGCAAATTACTCCTCTCTTTTAACCTCATTCCACATTTTTTTATAATTATTTTCGAACAGTTCGTTGTTTTGCTTTGTGATCATGATGCCCAAAGAGTTTATCTTCTTATCTGTCTTAAATCCAGTTAACTATAACAATTCTTCTGTTTCTTCCTTTCTTATGTTTTTATTTAATATCTTTGTTTCGTTCTTGTTAATTTTAAATTCTGCAATCTCTACAAACTTTTTACATATTTCCATTAATTTTTGCACACTCTGTTTGGGATCCTCTAGAAAAATTACTAAGTCATCTATGTAGGCTCTTAATTTGTATTCTTGACCTTTGACTCTTGTTCTTGTGATATCTGTTTCGGATCTAATTGCTCTTAAAAGAACCTCTAGTACCATTATAAATAATAACAGTGAGCGTGGACATCCTTGTCTTGTGCCCTTTTTAATATCAATAGGTTTTGTCTTCTCTCCGTTGATTATAATTTGGGCCTTGCCATTTTTATAAATTTCACCAATCCATGTAATAAATTTTCGGCCACAGTTCATCTTATTAAATAATAGCATCATAAATTCATGGTTAACGTTATCAAACGCTTTTTCTGCATCTATGAAGATCATCGCAAAAATTTTTTCATTATGTTTTTCATAGTATTCTATCATATCTATCACTGTTCTTGTGTTATCGCTTATGTATCTTCGAAGTAAAAAGCTGCTTTGGTCTTCATGAATGATTTTCTGTAATATTTTCTTAAGTCTGTCAGCTATTATATTAGCAAAGATCTTATAATTGACATTTAGCAATGTTATTGGCTGGCAATTGTTTGGATCCCAGGGATCTTTCTCCTCTTTTAGTATTAAAGTCATGTTCTCGTCATGCCAGGATTGTGGCTTGCCCAAATTTGCAATTTCATTAAGCATTTTATGCATGAGTAAGATTAATTCATCCTGGTATGCTTTATAGTATAATGGTGAAAATCCATCCGGGCTAGGTGATTTAGCTGTGTTTAGTCTTTTGATAGCCTCTGTAATCTCCATTACAGTTACCATTAAATTGAAACTATTTTTTTTGCTCCTTGGTTAGTCTAAGAATATTTTGATCCTCCAGGTAATCTTCTATCTTTTCCTTTCTGTCCAAATTAGAGATATTCTCAAAGAGATCTTTGTAATATTTTTGAAGATACTTTTTATTGTATCTTGATCTGCTACCATCAATTTCCCCTTGTAAGCTTGTAGGATCAGATTTTTCTCTCTATTATTTCTTAATCTGTAGGCTAACCACTTGCCCAGTTTATCTGCGCTTTCATAGTGCCTTTAATTCTTTTTAATTTCCTGTCCATTTCAATCAAATTTTCAGATCTAATTTGTTTTTGTAGCAACCTAATCTCTTTTCTTAATTTGTTATTTGCAGTATCATTTCTTAATTTTTCTTCTTTTTGTTTGATCTCTGTCTCTAAATTCTTCATCTTCATTTGTCTTTTTTTTTCCCATTCTGTATTCCATTTTATGAATAGCCCTCTCATCACTGCTTTTCCAGCATCCCAAATTGTCTTCATTGTTACATCCTCCATCATATTTTCTTTAAAATAGTATTTCAGCTCCTCTTTTGCATTTTTTAAGTATTCTTCGTTTTGAAGTATTAAATCATTAAGTCTCCAATTTCCATACTGATTTTTCTTTCTTATGCTCAATTTCGTCTGAATCAGGTTATGGTCAGATGTGATTCTTGGAAGTATTTCCATATAATGTATTTTTGCATGCAGCATCTTTGAGATTAGAAACATATCTATCCTTGACGTAGTCTGATGGCTATCTCAGTAATAAGTAAATTCTTTTTCATTTCCGTGTTTTAGTCTCCAAACATCCGTCAACGACATATCATCCATTAATTTAAAGAAACTCTTTGGCAATTTTCCTTGTCTTTTCTTTTGACCATTCCTTGTTGATCGGTCTTTCTCAGGGTCTAAGAGTCCACTGAAATTATCCTTAATGGGGAGAATGGCAGCAATAAAGATGAATATCCTCCCCAAGATAAACTTTCTTTTTCAGAATCTGCCAATAATCATAAATGATAGATGTTTTCGGGAATGGAAGAAAGATTTATCTAATTTCATCTGGGGAGGAAAAAAAAACAAGAATAAAATGGAAGATTCTAACGGATAGGAAAGAAAGAGGTGGATATGGACTCCCAGATTTGAAGCTCTATTATCTTGCAAATGGCCTAAGGTGGATAAAGGAATGGATTACATTAAAAAATGAAAGAATTTTGAAGTTAGAGGGCCCAGATCTGAGATTCGGATGGCATGGGTACTTACGGTACAACAAAGCAAAAGTTGATAAAAACTTTGTGAATCATTATCTAAGACACTCCTTATTAAAAATATAAGAAATTCAAACGTAAGATGTATAGTAGAATTCCATTATGGATATCACCGTACAAGGTTTTATTTGGAAGATAGAAAGACCCGAAAGAAAGATGGCTTAGATATAAAAATATAATTGAAGAAGAGAAAGCTAACTTAAGAATAAAATAAAGAGAAGGAGGGACTCTATTGTCAATGGTTTCTCCACGTCCAACTGAAAGAAAGATTTAAAATGGACTCAAAACTTGAAGGTTTTGAAATAAACAAACAACTAAATGAGTTCGAGAAGGTTATTTTTGAGAAATTGGAACATTTAACATCCCAAATCTATAGAATTTTATTAGAAATGATCAAAGACTCAATGATTCAATGGGCATGTAATATAGGACATGAAATTAAACTGGAACATTGAGAAAAGAGCTGTAGAAATACTCAAAAATTTACACCAGCCCAGAATCTGAAAGAAAATCATCTTAAGATGATGTACAGATGGTATTTAGATCTGGCAAAGTTAAGCAAAATGTACAAAATACAAAATAATAAATGCTGGAAATGCTATGAAAAAGACGGCACTTTCTTTCACATTTATTTTGCCCCAAAGCAAAATAAATAGGAAAAATATTCACAAAAGAATAACTGAATTCTACAGATAAATATTCCATTATCCCCTGAGATCTTCTTACTAAATATGTTGCACGAAATGGATAAGGTATCAATGAGGTATTGGAGAGCAATACTTTATACGGTTACAGCGGCAAGAATAATATATGCTAAATACTGGAAAAATAATGCTATTCCGGAAATAGATGAATGGTTGCTTAAATTAATGGAACTGATAACATTAGATGATTTAACTATTGCAATGAGGAGCGAGATCCGGGGAAGAATGAAAGAGAAATGGCACCAATTAAAAACTACATGAAACAAAGTTGGGCATTACAAAATTAAAGATCGGTGGAATACAAAAAGGGAATGAGAATGGGTAAAAAATTAAGCAAGAGGTATGAAAAACTGATGAAGTTGAAATCTTTCATGAGATGCTGGCAGGCCAACACAGGTAGTAAAGTTTAAGAGGAAACTTTAAGAAATAAGATAATCAACCAAAGAAGAGGATGGTGGGAAGTGGAATTTATGTATCTAAAACACAGATAATGGTAAGCTAAAGATAATAGAATCTTTGTAAAGGTAAATCTTTTAATCTCTGTAAAGGAAGACCCTTACTGTAAACGTACTGATAAAAGCAAATCAATAGAAGAACTGTATTTTTTATATAATTGGAAAAACAAATGACTGTTGGAATGATACTTGTAAATATCGACCGATATAAATAAATAAATAAATAAATAAATAAAGCAAGCAAGCAAGCAAGCAAGCAAGCAAGCAAGCAAATTACTCCTCTATACTTCTTTTAGCAAGTGGGAAACCCCAGTTTTCTGAAACCACATTTTTTTTTTTTAAGGGTTGGACAATACCCTGAAGAGCTTTCAATTTTGCCTCCCAACGCTGCTTCAAAAGGAAGTCTTGCTAACCTTTCAATTTCAGTTCAGCTCAAAACATGTCCCCCTATTAAAAACAAATGGCTACATCTGGGTTTAGAACAAGGGTGGGAATAACGTGGCTCTCTACATGGTGTTCAGCTGCAACAGCCCTAACCAGCACAACCCACAGGAAGGAATGCTGGGAACTGAAATCCAACAATAACCTTGAAGGTACGTGATTCCTGCCCTTGCTGTAGAAGGAGGTGGTTGCATATTCCTCCCTGCCAACACACCAGTTACGTGGGACAGATTTAAGCATCACTTACTTGACTGATTGGTATTACAAGAAAGGCTCCTCCACCTGCGCATTCTGTCACAACAGCAATGAAATGTGGGTTCACAGCACAGAAGTGGTTGTCATGGACACTCTGGGTAATAGGTACACAGTCATAGCAATTCTCCTTGCTGGCTGGCTTTCCATAAACATGGCGGAATTTTGAACTGCGATACTGAGGGTTCCATGACATCTGCAGGGTACAAAGAGAAGACAGGCATGAAGCCACACGACTCTCATTTCAACAGGGGAAAATAAGGACACATTTTGTGGAAGTGTAACAGCTTACTCTCACATCAGAGATCACTGCCTGCATGCCTCCCAACACCCACATAAGTGCACACACGCACATTAAAGGCTGAAGAGTTTCCTCCGACTGAGGCCATTTCCGTACTACATTCTTATAATGTGATTGTTGCAATTTCAACATCCTATGGAATCGTGGGGTTTGCAGTTTCCCCTCCCTAAACTGCAAACCCCAGGATTCCATAGTATGTGGAAAGTGCAATAATCATGCTATAAGAGTATAGTGCAGAAATGGACTGACTGCTGCATTCACTTAGCCTGCAACAGTCGGTCCTGAGCTGGCTTAGGAAGCAGGCATTTTGGCCAACTGCAATCTGATGCACACTTCCATCAGTGGATGGCTTTTACCTGATGACAGGTGTAAGGCCCCACTTTGGGGATCCCCAATATCTGTATGGTTTGGAATGGGCATCATATCTAATTGGCATCATATTTAACTGGCACTAATATCAAATTCAGGTCTGAGAGGTGACTGAGAGGTCAAACTGAGTGAGGGAAGAAATCTGACTGTAAATGTGAGAAAGAGAGGCTAGTCAGCCTAAACACCCTCTAGGCGAGATTAGGTCATTTGTCAGGCAGTAGCTGTTGTTCCTATGGATGAATGGCTTAAGCAGAAGCTGGATGTCTTTCTAGGAAACACAACTGGGAAAAGCCCACCAGGACACTGATTGATTGACAGACATCCATCCCCTGTGTACCTCACAGCACTCCTTCCTCTTGCCTCATAGCACCCACTCCTGGACTCCTTCCTCTTGCCTCATAGCACCCACAATACAGAGCTATCACAACAGTCATCATGTCTTTGTCATCCAAACAAGGCGAGCATTAGTCGGTTGACAGTCCATTGTCTGTGCTGCAATTCCCATTGTTCTGCACTTGGAAGCCCACACAGCCTCCTCCGCCACAGGCTATTTTCAGGGTACAAATACCCCTGATTTCAGGATGCCCAGTGCAATCTCTCAAAGGTCTACCCATCACTCTGTCCGTCTGGCTCCTGAATGAGAACTGTCCTTAGGTCCTACCTAAGCCAAAACACATTTCTGCTCGTCACTACTCTTCTAGACTGGTAATTATAAATCTTCCAAAACCCCTCAGCCTCTCTATAATTTTTTTCCCTCCTTTTCTCCCTCAGTTAGCTCTTCTGTGAATGTTTGACTGTTTGCATTTTTTATGCATGTATGAGTGAATTCCCCCACAACAAAAACACATTTTTAGCTTACTTTTGAATCTCTGGTTGGTTCTTTTTCTGTGAGAGCCTGTAAACACTGGTAGGTAAGAGCTCATTAAGTTACCCCCCTCTCACAAGCCTCCTCTTTGAGCTAATTCATTCCCCACTATTGCAAGAAGTATCTGGCATCACGGGGTGGCCCTTGTGGTACCTATGTTTTGGGCTGGACTAGTATTCAGATTTGGAATCAGGAAGATGTGTCACTCAAATCAGACCATGCCTCTGGGGTATGGAAAACTTCCAGGGAAGGTGTTAGTTATGAAACTCTGGACCAAGGCTATTTAAGAATTGAAAGATCAATGCCAGACTTCTCATTGTGCTGGAAACTAGAAGAAATCTTAGAATGAAGGAAGGTCTAATGAAGTTCTAAGTGCCACTAAATCCAATCACTTGTCAGGCCACTGTCAAGACGAGATCAGCTGACTTAACCACACAAGGCAGTCTTCAAGGGCAGCCACACACAGAGTTCAATTCAGTAATCAAACCAGCCAGCTATGAAAGAATGTTAATACAGCTGTTAAGTCCTTCTGAGGGCAATGCGGCAGAGTGGGAATACATACCATGATGTCTTAGTTGGATAAGCATTTTCTTTTTTTAAGTAAAAAGTGTATTGCGATTTGAAGAAGTCAAGTGCTTTGCCAACAGAACTTGAGGCTGAATTCCAATATCTTTCTTAATCCTTTCTTCTGCATTGTAAGCATGAATATACTGTGTGATTTCTTTACACAGTACAAAGGAATTTAACAATCAGATTTCCTGGCACTAAACAGAGTAAGATGGTTATCTCTCCTTTAAAGAGCATAATAGACATGTTCCCTTGAAATCTCCAAGGAAATATTTCTTTTTATCTGTGTAGACTAAAATCTGTGAACTCAAGAATGCTGTGCTAACTCATAGCACATTATGTTCTCTGTGTAGGCCTTCCTTTTCTCTTGCAGCATAGGATACCAAATCCTTGATCCTACACCTACTTACCAAACATACCTCCTAATATTTCAAAGGGACTTACTTGTGGATGACTATGCACAAGACTGCAGGCTGCAAAGCGGCTGATTGTGTATAAAAACACTGTGGCAGCTCTGTGTACAAGCTCATTCATTCACCATTTTAAAAAGTGACATATTTGCAAAGCTATACCAAAAAAGACGGGAAAGAGAAAACAAATGGGAGAAACGAAACACCTGTGAAAACACATATCATTTCCCCCTATTGAATTCTGTATGCAGAATAATTTGCATATCCTACTCTGTCCTCCTAGGAATGTGGTAAACCTGGATAGTGAAAGTATAGGAGGGAATAAGAATGTGTGGGTTAACCTCCCGCTCCCCGAAAACTGACCACACTATACACCACTACATGTTCGACATCAGTTTGAAAGAAGCCCATAGGTGTACAAAAGTCATTTCCCAAGGACAGGCACATGGCTGGAAAAGATGCATGTTTCTGTTACAGGAGTTCCCCTATATATATGTATGTATGTATGTATGTATGTATGTATTTATGTATGTATGTATGTAAGTAGCTGTACCTTGGATCTTGGAAGTGTTTGGGGGGACTATGGTGCACTCACTTCCATGTAAGTGAGACAGACTAGAGGAAAATCTCTCGAAGAAGCAGATCTGAGAAAGGGAAGGTGGTGATGGTTGCAGGTTTTGCTACTCAGCCTCCCCACACATTCCTTTTCACAGAGAGCGCAAATGGACCCAACTACTGCCTTCTATGTGAACAGAGCATACAGACAGACAAAATGCAATACAATTTATTTGGGTCCTATGTGGAGAGATCGGATATAAATCAAATATTTTTTTTTAATTTTTATCCCATCTCCCCATATGGGACCCAAATATATCGTACAGTTAGCCCTCCACACTTGCAGGTGTGACTTTCATGGATTTGATTACTTGCAAGTTTCTTCAAACCCTGCCCTCCCCCTTAACATATCTCAGGCACTTATTTTTCGGTGGGAACACTTTTCCTCTCAGCAGCTCTGATCAGGCCACACAGCCCTTTAAACACCCACCTCTGGTCCTCCTTCTCCTCTTCTATCAGCCACTGCCTGGCCAGCCCAATTTCTCAGCACCAGTTTCTCGCAGCCCAGTTTCTCAGTGCCACAAACTCTTTCCCAGTGCTCTCACACACAGCCAAGGAAAGAGATGGGCAAGAAAGACAAAGTATAGGGCCACCATGTCAATCTACCCCCCTTCCATCTCCCTTTCCCTTCCTTGACCTGGTTTGGACCCCAGGTGCTTGTTTTCCTCACCATGCCTCAGCCCGCTCCCCAGACACACACACACATTTTGATATTTGTGATTTTTCCACTTTTACAAAGGTCCTGCACCCCAACCCTAGAGAATCTAGAGGGCCAACTGTATTGTATTTTGTCTCTGTGCATGCTCTCTTCACAGATAAGGTAGAGTTGGGTCCCTTTTGTCTTCTGTGTAGAAAGGAACGTGTGGGAAGGCTGAGTAGCAAAACTTGTCATCATCACCACCTCACTTAAGCCATTTCCGCTCTACACTGTTATATTGTGCTATTATTCCACTTTCAATATCCTATGGAATCCTGGGATTTGCAGTTTAGGGAGAGGCGTTTAGAATTCTCAGCCAGAGAGCTCTCTGGCCACAGTAAACTACAAACCCCACAATTCCACAGGATGTTGAAGTGGAATAATAGCACAATATAACAGCGTAGGGCAAAAATGGCCTTAATTTTCTTAAGACAGACAGCTTTGGACTAGGACTGTGGAGACCAGGTTATGGAAGCCCACTGGGTGAATTTGGGTGAGTCACACTCTCTCAGCCTCAGAAGAAGGCACGGCAACCCCCTCTGAACAAATCTTGCCAAGGAAACTCCATGATAGGTTCACCTTAAGACAGACCAACCTGAAGGCAGAAACATTTTCTTAAACTATCAACTGTAAAATGCAGATAATGGAAGAAAGACAAGTCCAGTGAAGATCTAGTTATCTTGATCACTGGAAGCCAACCATGTTAAACTACATAAAAATGGGTTTGAATCCTTCATTTACAGTGAAGTCTTTCTGCAATTCTTCCAACTTATTTCCACTTTGTAAAATTAATTCCCTGCTGGTTATTTATCTTGCACAGGCAACTGAAATTGGAGATCAGTATATCATATATTACCTGTCCAAATTACAAGAAGATTACACCTAAACTGCACCTCCTGTTTATTCATTCATACTTCCAACTTAGCTGTCTCCCATACTATTAAAACAGAGCCTGGAGAAGTAAAGTTTTGGATGACAACTAGCAAGAATCTACCAGCCAGCAAGGCCACTGACTATATTGCCTGGGGGATCCTCGTAATCTGAAAAGCTATTTTATTAAACTCTGTTTTAAAATAAAAATTTAGGGCTCCTGAAACAAAGACTTTTCTTGCTGGTTTATGTTTACTTTACCAATGCACACCTTACTACCCATCAACCCAAACTCAGCCCACTAGAAGTGCAATACATTTTTGCTGCTTGAGACTGCAAACCAGGATCAGGTCTTTGGCAGGTTGCAACACAAAGCTAATGGCGATGGAACTACCAACTGGGGTACCAGGGAGGTGCATCAGTGTGTATCATCAGGCGATATTTTTCCTGGTACACAAAAACATTATTTTCAACAAGCATGTACAGATCAAGCAGCTGCTTAAAGCACAAGAGTGTGCCAAGAAAGACTGTGGCTTCCTACCCCCGCTCCTCAGGCAGTCAGCCACCCTAGCCAACAGCTGCATATTGTGACTTGCCAGCTGCCTGATAACCTCCCCTGCTCTTGAAGCTTAATCTCTAAGTGTATCAGCCCTCAGGATGGCTTCCATGCACAGCCAGTGGGCTAGCTTGGTAGGTCACCAGCTGTGTAGACCCGTATTACACAAATATATACTACAGAAACAGGACCTATCAAAACCACTTACCTTTCATTTATTTGCAACCTGCTCACAATAATTAAGTGCTTCTAGAAGGTCTCGCTGGCTATGTTCTACTACCCTCATGAAAAACAGAGTGTTGAAGGATTTTTCAAAAAATAAAAAAGTTCCAGGCATAGATTAGCTCAGCAACCCATGCTGACTTATACACACGTCTCCCTTCAGCCTGTGCCGCCCGTCCAGTGTGCGTGGAGCAAAGAAAACAATGAAATTGGAACCTGAAACCTTGCCTGCTTAGGCGTGGCCATAGCTCCCTCCCTGCCAGCCAGGTGAATCAGCTCTGTTTACAGTCTTTGCATGTTTACCTGTAACCTCAGGGTATCACTAGTCTGCCCTGCTGTTTGATTAACCTGCTTGAGGGCACCAACCAAAGCTCAAGTAGAATGCCAACGGCTTCCACCAACGTGGATCTCTTCTCAAGACAGGCACACACTGGCTTAGCCAGTTTCCCATGAACTGTGTTTTTCTCTCTCCATATTTCCCCCTTTCCTCTCCCTTTTCGAAACTGTCCAAGACGAAAGCACCAAGCGGACTCAGATAATCTCAGAACTTGGAAAGTTACTTTGAAAAAGTTTTTTTCCTTGTTACTCAATACTGTACAGTGTTTGAGATGTTAACTGTTGTCCTTTCAGTATTCTAAAAATAATGTAATAGTAATATTCTTACTTTTAGTTAACTTTTTAAAAAACTCCTTAAGATCAGTAAGAAAGCAACATAAGATTTGAAAAAAAAAATCCTGCTAAAAATGTAACTTTCAAAATTTAGAAAACGTTATTCACATATTCATACTCCTCAACGTGACTGTTTAGTACTATTTACACTTGCTGTTTCTTTTGAAAGGTAATCCCCCTTATGTTAATCCCCAAAGTGTAACTTGCTACAGATAATTATGGTAGTTGTGTAACTCAGCTTCCAGACTTTAGATAAACTACTCATTGCAATACAGTGCAAATGAACCATGTAACTTCTTCAAGACTGCATCCCATACAAACACGTATGTGTAAAGAAAGTTTCAAGACCTGGCCAAAACAGTATCAGCAAAATCAAATTCAGTTGTTGGATCTTCCAGCAGAACCCATTCCCAAAATTACATGCAGCAATTTAGGCAGGATTAAATAAGACAACGCAGACCGGGCATGCACACTTTCTAACACATTAGCCCGAAGTTGGCCCATCAGCTATGTGTTTTTGTCATATCTCCACTGGAGGAATCCCTCTGAGCCATGATCTAGAACTTCCTGGGAGCAGATAGAATAGAAAAGCAGGCTGTATCTAGAGATTTACAAGGATGCCCAAGAGGTCTAGAATTCTTAGGCAAGAGGGATGTTAGTTCTGCCACCACTCGCTGAGAAGTGGAGAGATCTGCTCTGCAGGTAAAGAAGGAGACTGATCCACTTCCTAGCCCAAGACAATTTGGTGTTTAAAGACGCAGGCTGAGGGTTGGTAACTACATGAAGGAGTCTCTACTTGCTAAGAAAGGCTTCTCTTGACAAAAGGGATGATGGGGAGCATGGTCCTCCTTATAAGTAGAACTTCTGCCTCAATATCAGCACTAGGAACCCAGACAAGTAAGCCTCAATGTGAGACAAAGGAGAGTTGCTGGAACAATGTCTATGTACCAGTTCTTCCTACCAGCCTGTCAGGATGGAGACATTCACGTTCTTGGGCTGAATCTACCATTTCTGGAGGCCTAAAACAGCAATATGGGGTTTCCGAGTGGCCCTTCCCCACAAAACTATCATTTAACTCACTCCAAGCTTTTTTATGTTCCTTCCCCATTCTCCAAGACTGAAATCCCTCTCCTATGGCTTAATTACAGGCAGTATAAGATCTGGAAGCTAAAATATGCTGGTATTTTAGCCCCTCAGCCAGCTTTTGCCTTTGGGGCATTCCCCCACTGGAATGAAAATACTGAAACCTAGATGAAACTGAATCTAGTCCTTAAGATAGAAGAGGTTTCCCTTCTTCAATCAGCTGGATCCTTTTGTGTTAAGATATCTAGACTCGGCTTTTGGAATTCTGTATGACTCAGAGGCGGCTCATGGACTGAGCAAGGGGTGACATTGCCCTGAAGTGGTGAACAAGGCACTTCACCCCTGCCAGGACCATGAACACCTGGTGTCTTGCCTGGTTACCTCTTCCCTTTCTGGACCTCTACAGTCTGGACTCTCAGACTGCCTTTCCTCTGGTTCCAGAGCATAGCAGGCTTTGGCCATTTTCACTGCCTTCTAGAAGCACAAAAAATGGTCAAGTGTGCTGCTGGGGTAGGGTTGCCAAGTGAAATAAGGAACAGGGCTGTGTAGGAGAGGACATTTCAGCAGGTATTGCTGGTGTGATAAGCCATAAAACTACTAAGTCAGTTTCATTTGGCAACACAATGCATCGGGAGGGTGAGCTATGCTGCAGTTGGCAGGCTGGGAACTTGCTTTCCATTTGGTTGTAGGTCAGCAGCTCTACAGCAGTATCCTTAAGAGAGGGGAGACATTTCTGATACGATCGTAATTTGGGCGACCTACATCCCAAGCCTCTCATCTAGTTTAGCCAGATTGGAAACTGGAGACGGCTTCTGTACCTTTAATGGCTGTGTAGAAGAAGGAATTTCAGCAGCTGTTCCTTATCATGCAACCAGGTGACAAGCAACACCAGCTAAAATACCATCTTTTACACAGCCATTAAAGGTACAGGAGCTCTCCCCAGTTTTCACTTTGGTAACCCTACAGTTTCACCATTAAGCCACACAACTTCTGATTCACCCTGCTGAGCAATGGAACCCTACCCTGTTTCACATGTCAGTCTCCACAGGAAGTACAACAGAGAGCCCCCCACCCCTGATGCTGTGGGCAACCAAGGCCATGCACCAGACCAAGGGGAGAATAGAGCCCAAAGATACACTGCCACTGATGTTGTCATGTTTCAGCAGTTCTAAGAAACTTGTCAAAACATTCTTTGTATAGCATAATAGTCACAAACAAAGTTTGCAGCAGCGCTCCTCAGATGGTGACTAAAAGCATAAACAATCACTGAGGAAGTCTCTGATTGAAATTTCTCATCAGCCATGAACTCGGGTGCTTTCCACTATCACTTGGTTTTTTGTGTGTTTGGAAAATCACTCCCCCACCTCATCATCTAAAGCAATGGCAAACCACATCACACTTTCTAACAACCTTTAGTAGTTGCTGTCAACCTTGAGATTAACAGTTGCAGCACTTCCACAGAAGCTGGCGTTTATAACAGGGCTTTGACAAATCTGTAATTCCATAAGGGGCGGGGGGAGAGGGGATCAGAAATACTCCCTTGTGTCTTTGCCAATAGCTGATGTCACGAAGTGGATGCTTGTTGTGGATTTTAGAGGTTTTAACAGGACACAAAGAAGGAGGCAATCTTTCTGTTTACGTCATGCATGATTCTTGTGGTTTTATTTCAGGAGAGAGCCTTCTCAATGACTGTTCCCAACCTGTGGAATTCCCTTCCACAGGGGGGCCATTTCCACACTACACTCTTATAGTGCTACTGTTCCACTTTCAACATCCTACGGAATCCTGGGGTTTGCAGTTTATGAAGGGGCCTTTGGCAAATACAGTATTGTTCAGCCTTTGGACCCTCCCTAAAGTATAAACCCCAGGATTCCATAGGATGATGAAAGTGGAATAATAGCACTATAAGAGTGTAGTGTTGAAATGGCCAAGGCTAGATTGATCCCCAATCTGCTCTCCTTTTGCTAGCAGACAAAGGCCTTTCTGTCTAAATAGGTATTTAGTGATTAACTGGTCGGCAGGGCTTCATTTTTATATGTTTGTATGCTGTATTTTTACCTTTATTGTTATGTTTTTAAACAATGTTTAATATTTGATAGCATTTTAGTATGATATCTTGTTTAATTGTGTTTTAACTTTTTCATCATCAGGACTTTAGCTTTTTAATTTTCGAGTATTTTCATAAGCTGCCTTGGATTCCATATAGGGAGAAAAGTGAGAGAAAAATCAATTAAATAATAAATTCAGCACCCTACATTGCAGTCATGATGAAAAGGACTTGCCCACCCTTGTTTATAGCTGTTGAGGCTTTCAGGTAAGGGTCTTTCCCAGTCTTGCGTGGAAATTCCAGCCAAGGGGTTTCTCCCATGTGTGCTGTACCTCTGAGCTATTCTCCTTACCCAGCTTCAACAATCTCTGCTGGGAAGTTTTATCGACTGCAGTGCTGTTATCAGAAGCAGACACATAACGTTCTCCTTGGGCATTTACTAAACTAGGATGAGGCAAGCCTCTGCTTGTGAGCAATTCCATAAAGATGCTGACTCTGGAATCAATGCAGATTGCTGAAGAGGAAGTTTTAAGTGCTGTCAGGAAGCCAGCAATCCGTTTCTGGGGAGAGCCAGAGGCCGGCTGATCCTGACACAACAGAGAGAGTTTCCCAGAATTGACATCCAAAACTGAATTAGTTCTAGGTGAACACCAGTTTCCCCTCACCTTCAAACCTCTTCCTAATAACTTCCTAAAATTTCCCTCTCATTCTGTCGTACTTTTTTTTTTTTTGGACAGGGCATAAAACTGTCAGCCTTTATCATGTCCCACAGCAAGCAAAAGTACAGCTATGCTGCCAGACACTCGCAAATGAATGGTAATACTCCTCAAATGTTGGTCATCTATTCTCAGATAGGTAGTATGGGCTGACTTGTTTCTAATCCTTTCAATCATTTATTGTGACATAGGAATAATAATAAACACAACTAATTGAATCATCTTCTGTTTTAGTTTGGAGCACTTTGCAGGGAAAAAAAGTCAGGACAGGATACTCTCCATATGACGAAACCTGGTGTTTTACTACTGTTCAGGAGGAAATGCAGTGAAATAACCACATGATTCAGCGTTACTAAATAGAGAGACTCACTCCAGGGGACTGACAAACGCCCTCTGCTGGTCAAAATCACTGTGCTAAAAAAAACAAACCCCTGAACAATATGGAATTTTAGAACTCTTACTTCCTTAAATACCAGGAAGTGCCATGTGAATCTTTTTATCAGGTGAGTAACTCAGGTGGGTAAAAGACTACAGACGCCTCGGAGAACATCCTGTAATAAATTCAGCAAGTTCAAAGACAAAGATGGCATGTCACAGGCATCAAGGATGTAAAGAATCTTGAAAATTTTCTTGTCCTTAACGAGATGTTGACACAGAGGAATGAAAAACAGTTAACTGCCACAAGATTTTCTTGTCCCAAAAAGTTTATTTTATTTTATGTCTCTACTGGGTTTGGTGCAAAACTGCCTTTGTTGTTGCTTGTGCAATTTTACACCAAAAAATAAAGGCGCAGGAGGGTTGCACAATCAGCTTTTGCAATGTTTTCACAGAGGAGCCTTAAACGGAGGGGGGAAAAAATAAAAATCATTTTAAAAAATAGCCCCAAATCTTTGTATTCTTGTCCAGTGGATATTTTTTCATTCTTGTAGAAAAGAACAAAATACAGTCGGCACTCCACATTCGCTAGGGTTAGGGGTGCAGGACCCCTGCAAAAGTGGAAAAAATATCACAAATATCAAAGTATCACAAATATCAAAATGTTTGTGTGCATCTGTGCCTGTGTCTGGGGGAAGGTGGCCAAGACATGTTAGGGAGAGTGACCCTCAGGGTCTAAACCAGATCAGAAGGAGAGGAAAAGGGGGTTGGTTGGCATGATGCCTATACTTCCTCTCCCTCAGCATGGGAGGGGCATCAGGAAAGACTTTGTGGTGCTGAGAAATTGGGCTGTGAGCCAACCTTTGCTGGCCGGGCAGCTGCTGGTGGAAAAGGAGGACCAAATGTTTTTAAAGGGCTGCATGGCCTGATTGAAGCTACTGAGAGGGAAAGCTCCCCCACAAAAGAAGTGTCTGAGGTGGGGGGCAAGAGTTGGAGAAATTAACAAATCATCAAATCTGTGAAAGACAAACCCACAAATATGGAGGGCCAACTGTAAATGAAGATTCATGTCTCTGGCATGGATACTTCCATGAACAGTGCTGTATCAAAGCAGCAGCATCTGCAAATACAGAGCCGCAGTTCCACAACTCCAGCGTTTCAAAAGCAGCTTTCTACTTCTCCTGTTGTTACATTCAAAGTGCAGTAGCTAAACTTATTTTAAATTGGACACTGCTCCTATAAATATATAAGTAATTGTAATGTCCATCCTACAAAATGCCAGGATCTAAAATACTTCAGAGATTGAGATCCTATCTGCCTAACACAATAGGGTAGACACCAGTTATTTATGTATTTATATAAGCAGCATCTAATTTAAAATAAGTTTAATTTTCCTAACTTGATGCTAAGAAATGTTTGTGCAACTGAAATGAAAGGTGCTATAATTAAGAAATGTAAATAAATCAACCTTGAACTCTCCCTAGAAACCACAATGACTAAAGTGAGACTGTTGTATCATGGCCATATCATAAGAAGGGCACGACTCATTAGAAAAGACAATGAAGCCTGGTAAAGCAGAAGGCAGCAGGGAAAGAGGAAGAGCACACTACAAGTGAACACAATCAAGGAAGCAAGACATGAACAAGGCTGCGGATGACAAGAGTGACCTGGAAGGTTCTCATTCATAGGGTCACCATTAAGTTGAATGGGACTTGACATCTTCTGCCAAAGGAATTCACATGCACAAAGGCCCCTATGCACATCTCGTATCTGGAAATGTGGAAAGAGGTAACAGCTGTTGAATGGAATCTGTGCGCCACTGAATCCAGCTTCCTGCAAGCATGGAGTACCACTTTCAGAGGGACTTTGACTAGGCTGCATCAACAGTAACAAAGTTCGGCTGAGAATAATGAAACAACCAGTCAGAGCCATTTTCCACAACTTGGTACAGGACTGGAGACCACAGATTCAGACTCCTTACCCTCCAGGTCAAGAGCATTCATCATCTACAACATCTGGTCAGCAAATGCATGGATGTCATCTGTGGGAGAAGATGGATCATGGTCTCGGAAAACAGTTGGTGCCAAGTGCATGACTGGAAGATTGGAGGACTCAGGGGAGGAATGCAAATCTCCATCCAATTTGGATTATTCTGGCTGGGACTGATTGGCCAGACACAGTGTGGAGATGCCGATGGAAAAGGAGTGTGCCTCAATCCTGGTGATGGTACCAACTGAGGGCTGCTCCGTGGTAGTATACCTGGAGCTGTATGGTTTGGGAGTAGTCTGAGCAGGCTCCAGCAACAGTACATGTGGCCAACCAGAAACCATGGTGCAGGATTGATCCAGAGATGGTGAGAGCACCCAGCTACCAAGGTGGATGGTACCAAAGCTGGATCCGAGCATCGGTATTGATGGTGGCTAGACCAGCAAAAAGTGAAGTCCCCACATAGGTGGTAGCAGTCTTAGTCACAGTTGTGGTAATATACATACCCACAGGATGGAGAGCATTCATAGCAGTAGCAAGGACAGCTGATACAATGAAGATAGGCCCTGAACCGCTCTCTACCCCTCTCACCATAAAGCTCCCTGCTATACCAATGTCCACATAATTCCATTTTGTAACAGTACTGTCGTGGAGATAGAGACCTGTGTGACCACAGACTATGGGATCAAGCCCTGTACAATCTGGATCCAGCGTGCGAGGTGTAGAAACCTAATCAAGATCTAGAGAGATGATGGTGCTGGTGAAACAAGTGTGAAACCAGAGCAAGAGGTCAGTCTCGAGCATGCAGCAAGAACAGAAGATGACAACAACAGTGCCATATAGAGCCAGAGAATGGGTCAGAACTCACAGTGAGGAGTCAAGGATCTTGCCCTCCAATTCTGGATCAACAAAGAGAGCCTGAGGGGACTGCTCTCACACCAAGACATAGGTGCCACTTTCCACCTGAAGAGGGGCTACTGCCAAAATGCTCATCTCCTAGCTCTAGAAGGTTCCTAACAGTGCAGTACTCAGGTGCAGATGACCCATTTGTGTGAGTTACAGAAACCATAAAGAAGTAGCAAGATTTCTGGAAACCGTAAATCCATGGGACAACTTTTTCCCCAGGAGGGGTCAGGAAAAAATGGAAGTTTGCAGAAGAACTGAAAAAAATGAAATATTAGCACTCTTTACAGCCTAAATACACTAAAAACACCAGAGTCTGATTTTGGAGACTAAACAGGTACAGCCCTAGTTAGTACTTGGACAGGAGATCGCCAATGAACAGCAGGTGCTTCAGGCTGTATTTCAGAGGAAGGAACTGGCAAAGCCACTTCTGTGTATTCCTTGCCTAAGAAAAATCTACGAAATTCATGGAGTTGTTGTAAGTCAATACAAGCCTTGAAGGCACACACACATGCACACAGGAACTAAAAGTCATTGTGTTACTTCAGGAACATCTGCAGAACTTGGTTTGGCATAACAGTATCATGTTTATTTTACTTTTTAAAATTTTATTGTTACAAATGAAGCCCAAGGTCCTGAACTGTAAGGAACACCAGAACTAAAAGGAATCTTTTAGCTTTTGCCAGTTTACCAGGAACAGTGGGGTGGGGTGGGGAACCCAACGACAACAGAAGAAGTCATCAACATTAATAAAACAATTAATAAATCATTTTGTCTCCTCTAGTTCTCCATAGTGCCAAGCAGACATAATGCACTCATCCCCATAAAAAGAAATGACAAAATGAAATTAAGACCAGGAATAGCAATAATGTGAGATATGCTTCAAACCCCTATGTAAAAATCTACCTGCTACATAGAGTTTAGAAATAAAACATGGGGAATAAATATGTCTTCAATATTTTGTTCATCATCTAAAAGAGAATAGTTTATTCTCTCCCCCTCCTCCACTTTTCTAGAAAAAAAGATTTGGAAAAAAGACAGGAAAAAGCAATTGTTTTTTAAGCCTTTACTTTTCTGTACATGGCTTCTGGTTCCTCTTAACTCACTTCAGACTGCTGCTAAAATTCCATCTTGGACACACTGAGGGGTACTTAGGAAGAGACTTAAGGTACAACATCTGATCGAAGTCTGATCTAATTCAGGTTTGAACAACCTGTGTCTTTCTAAATGTTGTCCTTAGCCAGTGGTAAGGAATGCTGGGAGCTGCAATCCCACAAGTGGAAGGCTGCAGCATTCCCACCTGTGATCTGGGCTAGTATCTGTGTCCAGTGGCAGGCAGCCACCTAGTAAAGCAAAGGTGGAACTCATAGTTGGACTGCAAGTCCCAGCAGCCTAGCCAAGGCAGCCAATAGCAAGGAATGCTGGACTTGGAATTCAACAAAATCTGAAAGGGCACATGTAGAACATAAAGGCAAAGCTTCTCTGACTGTTAAAATCCAACTGATATTCAGTGGTATACTGCTGCAGAACATGGGGTTCTACCGAACTTTCAAGGTCATGGTTGTTGTTGCATGTCTTCAAATAATTTCTGACCTACAGCAACACTAAGGTGAACCGATCACAGGATTTTCTTGGCAAGATTTGTTCAGAAAGGTTTGTTGCCTTCCTCTATGATTGAGAGTGTGTGACTTACCCACGGTCACACAGTCAGTTTCCATGGCAGAGCTGGCATTCAAACCCTGGTCTCCAGAGCCGTAGTCTGATGCTCAAACCACTACCCAATGTTGGATCTCTACAAGGCCATTAACCTTTGATTAAGGCTGTTTCCGCACAAGGTCAATACATCGTAGTTGCCTTGAATTCTCACCCTCCCATCTGCACGTTGCACTGTTTCAGCTTCATAGTTTTCCTCGTGGTTCTGCATCTTTTCAGCCCCTAGCATGGTTCACTGCAGCGAGAAACCGTTGTATACGAAAACTGGAAAAACTCTGCTGCAAACCTCCCAAACCACTTCTGCTTTGTTTTTGCCTACATGCAGAATAGTAACATCGATTCACAGGGCAGAAGTGGCTGGCTAGGGGCGCTCCCAGTCTGTCCCTTCTGTCATTTCTGCCCCTCTCTCTCTTGTCAAGGGACAGGCTGCTGTCATTATCGTCTTCAGGCATTATGGATCATTAAGACGTGCTTTTTTCCCACATATCAATGAACAGACATACCTACACGCAAATGTAGCACTGCAAAAATGTGTGTGAGCAAAGAAGGAAGTATCTTTTACCGCTCTGCTAGAAGATTGTTGCCGCTGCAGGCTACTGATCAATTCTAGAGACGATCAGTTTGTTCTGCACCCCAGATTTTGGAGGTGCAGCCAGACTGTGGCCAGTGATGTTGCCAAAGCTGTCCCCACACTCAGAGACCATATTTTGACAGTTTAGTTTGAGATCTTCAATTGACAGTTTAATTTGACAGCTTAATTTGAAAGACCAGTTTGAAGTTGTTCTGTACGGCTTTGCCCACCTTCTTGTTATATACTTTTTTTTTCCCTTCAGATGTTGCCAGGGGATTTTTTGGATATTGATTTTTTTCCCCTTTTGGACTCTTGATGCTTTATTTAGCCTGGATTTTGGGGATGTTTGTTTTTTGACCCAGCCATTGAAAATGTGTTGTTACTGTTGTTTTCAAACAGACGAATCAGTGATGGCAGGGCGGGGTGAGGGAGGGAAATGGGAGTGGCCAGGGACTTGCTGTTGTGGATGCAGCAACCACTTTTCTTCGTGTTAGTTTGTTATAAACTGGAGGGCGTGTAGACAGGAATTGGGGCAAATCAGGATGAAAAACACCGCTCATGACACGCAGTGAACCGCTCCTCCACTCTCCTCCCCTCTTGTGCAGAAATGGCCTAAGCTATATGCATGCCCAGGGTGCCACTTACTGCTTTGAAATTACCTCTTTATATATTTACTTATTCTTGAGATACCCAACAAACTATACGCAAGTAAGAACAGTGTAGGACAGTGGTTCTCAACCTGTGGGTCGCGATCCCTTTGGGGGTCGAATGACCATTTCACAGGGGTCGCCGCTCCTCTATCCCGCCCCGCCCCCTTTTGAAAGAAGGTGGCCTCACAGCCAATGGGAGCGCTGTTTCTGAGACCCCGCGCTGGGAAGAGGGGAGAGGAGGCGTGCTAGGCGTTTCCCCGTCTTTCCCTGCTGGGCGGGGGGACAGAGGTGGCGAGAGGAGACCCCACACTGGCAGGAGGTGAGAGGAGGCGTGCTGGGCGCATGTGGGGACATTTCCCCATCTTTCCCTGCCGGGTGGGGTGGCAGAGGTGGCGAGAGGAGACCCCGCGCTGGCAGGAGGGGAATGGAGGCATGCTGGGCGCGTGTGGGGATGTTTCCCCATTTTTCCCTGCCCGGCGGGGGGACAGACGTGGGGAGACCAAGAGGGGCTCGTGGGTGTAGTGTGGTCGAGGGGCTACAGCGGGTATCGCACCCCACTCCCGAGCCCTCAGAGGGATGAAAGGGGGAAGGAAGGGGCGCCCGTGCAACATGGGAGTGAGAGCGTCCGAGCAGCCGCGCTCCCTTTAAGGAAGGGAGGGAGGGTGGGAGTGAAACAAAATGTGTCTGCTTATGCCGCCGCCATCTTTCCTCTCTCCCTGTCCTTTCCTCCCTGCGCCTCGTGTAAAATGTGGGCTGTTTCGCTGTTGCCTTTGGGAGTGACTGGCTTTCTGAACTGTGGAAACCTAACATTCAGAACTAGAACTACTGCCTTAATTCTGGCATTGATGGACGCTTTCTGTGCTTAAAAAAAAGCGGGAGGGTTACCAGTTTTTAGGCATTAGAAGTCTATCCAGAGCAGTGATTTAGGGCAGTGTTTCCAATCTATTCAATGTTGGAAATAACTAACTAACTAACTAACCAATAAATAAATAAATAAATAATAATTAATAAATAACGAAAATAGTTTTATGGTTGGGGGTCACCACAACATGAGGAACTGTATTAAGGGGTCGCAGCATTAGGAAGGTTGAGAACCACTGGTGTAGGAAGAGTTGCTAGGTCACATGCTGTGTCCTGAAACTTTCACTTCAAGCACAGACTTATTAAGCCTCTGGGCACACTGACTAAGTGAAAGTGGAAAGGAAGTCATGCAGAACAGCTTTTGGCAAGAACAGGTAAGAATGGATTTTCTGAAAAAAACAGTTTGAGTCTTCAACAGGTATTTTATACATTTATTGTTAAATAGCTTCAAGTCATTTCTGAGTTATGGTGACCCTATCACGGGGTCTATCTTGCCAAAATACAGTTAGCACTCCATATGTGCGGATTCTGTATCCATGGATTCAACCAACCATGCCTTAAAAATCTTCCAAAAAAAATCCAAAAAGCAAATTTTGATTTTGCCATTTTATTAAAGGACTCCATTTTACCAATGTACATAATGGGACTTGAGCATCCACAAATTTTGGTATCGGGGAGGGGGGTGTCCTGGAACTTTAGCAGATACCAAGGGCCCACTGTACCCTAAAGGTACCAGACCATATCTGATTTTGGAAGTTAAGCAGGGTCATCCCCAGTTAGTACTTAGAGATGAAACCACCAATGCATAACAGGTATTGTACACTATATTTCAGAGGAATGAACTGGCAAAACCACCTGTGAGTACTCCTTGCCTAAATAAACCTTATGAAATTCACAGGGTTGGTGTAGGTCAACAGATGACCTGAAGACTCGTACTCATGCATGTCAAGGGGTCTACTTCAGGGGTGTCAAACTCAATTTCATCTTGGTCCACATGAGCATTATGGCTGCTCTCAAAGGGCTGGTTGTATCTGTAAGACTATATAAATATCTACTCTTTTATCATATTAAATAATTGCTCCTGCATTCAATTATTACTGGTTTTTAAATTGCCTTCCCTCTCCATTAACTTTTCTTTCCTTGGACATTTTGGGGCTATAAGATTGTAGTTCATGGTCCCTATACCTCTATAAAGTGACACAGAATTGGTTAGTATATCGAAAGTGTGCCACTTCTGCTCCTCAGACTCTCTCTGTGCCACTTTCTGCTCTGCTCCCCAAAGTGGTCTCTCTTCAGAATACCAGTAGCAGGGGCCCCGGAATGTGGGGATCAAGTTCACCAGGCGGAGGGAGTGCTGCAGCTGCAGGAGAAGTGTGCGGACCACATGAAATGGCTTAGCGGGCCGGATTTGGCCCACAGGCCTTGTGTTTGACACATGTGGTCTACTTGGAAAGATGTACTCAGAGGAGGTTTGCCATTGCCTTCTTCTCAGTGGTTCCCAAACTTTGGTCTTCCAGGTGTTTTGGACTTCAGCTCCCAATAACACCAGCCAACATGGCCAACAGTCAGGAATTCTAGGTGCTGAACTCCAAAACATCTGGACGACCAAATCTGGGAACCAATTTTCTAAGGCTAATAAAAGTGTGACTTGTCCAAGATCACCCAGTGTGTTTCCATGGCTGAATCAGGATTCAAACTCTGCTCTCCAAAAATCCTAGACCAAAACTCAAACCACTACATCATGCTGTCTCTCCTTCTCCCTCCCTCCCTCCTCATTCTAATTTTAAAAAATATATTTAAAAAATGGAATTCAAATACATAATCAAGATATTACACATCATTGTTGTTGTGTGCCTTCAAGTCATTTCCAAGTTATGGTGACCCTAAGGCAACCCTATCACAGAATTTTCTTGACCAGATTTGTTCGGGGGGGATGCCTTTGCCTCCCTTGTAGGTTGAGAAAGTGTGACTTGCCTAAAGTCACCCAGTGGGTTTTCACAGCTGGGGTGGTGAACTGAACCCTGTCTCCAGAATCATAGTCCAATGTTCAAACCATTACACCACACTGGCTCACATCATATATATGCATGTGTGTGTCTATTATACACTTTGTTGCTGTTGTCCACTTTCAAGTCATTTACCTACATATTATATACAGCATTTAATTAGGTCAATTAATATTAGTATTAATATATAGTACATGTATTGCATTACACGTAATATAACAAATATATGAGATATATATATAAAATTTATATATTTAAAAATATTGTCTAAAATTTATATATTTATATATTTAATATAATTTATATATACTGTATATAATTTATTTTAAATATGTATTTTAAGAAGAAAATTACATTTTCATAAAAATATTATTTTATACACACACAGAAATACGTGTTTGTGTGTGTGTGTGCGTGCCTTCAACTAGCCTGTCAACCTATGGCAACCCCATGAGTTTTCATAGGATTTTCTTAAGCAAGGAATATTCATAGGGTTTACTTAGGCAATGAATGCTCAACTCCTTCCTCTGAAATATAGCTTACATCAGCTGGTATGTGTTGGTGGTCTCCCATCCAAGTACTAACTAGGGATGATCTTGTTTAGCTTTCAAGATCAGATGAGATATTGAGCCTTTAATTTTTTAAAAATCTGTGGCAATGTGGGTTTTTTTTTTCAGGCTCACATCTATTTCACTCTAGAACAGGGGTGGATAGCTTTTCACTCTAAGGATGACATGTGATGATGAGCAGCCAGTTGAGAACTTAAGCACATGCCTCCTCCCCTCTCTTCGACCCCTTAAGTGCTGCCAGGGCTGCATCCCAAGCAATCCTCGGGTTTGTGGTTTGGTGAGGCAATGGAGGAGCTCTCTTGCAGAGAATTCTAAATGCTCCTCCCTAAACTGCCAGTCCCAGGTTTCCATGAAAAGAAACCATGGCAGTTAAAAGTAGAATCATACCACTATCACTTTATACTGTGACAGGACAACAAGAAACTGTGTTCTGGTCCAGAGGTTGCCCAACCACTGGAAACAGAATTGTGGTTTTTGATCTTTTCAAACCTAAGACCCCAACTTGGGACACTCTTGGTTTTTTGCCTATGTCAGTCTCTTTTTCTTCCTCTCTCAGGGCCAATTACACCCATTCCTAGGAATATCAAGGTTGGCCACATGGCACATGCCTTAGCTCCATGCTGTTTGGATTACTGTAACAGCTCTACATGGGCCTGCCCTTGAAGAATGTTCAGAAACTTCAGCTGGTCCAAACTGCTGCAGCCAGATTGTTAAGTGAGGCTGCTTACAAGCACTACACAACTCCTTCTCTTACCACAGCTCCACTGGTTGCTAGTCTGCTTCTAAGCTCAATTCAAGGTGCTGGTTATGATCTATAAATCCCTATACAGCCATATCTTCCCATTTGGGCCTGCTTGAACATCTAAGATGGTCAGGAAGACACTTTTCTCAATCCCACCACCTTTACAGCACAAGATGAACCAGCAGTGTGATGCAGTAGACAAAAAAGCCAATGAAACTCTAGGCTGTATCAACAAGAATACAGTGTCCAGATCAAGGGAAAGAGTATAATTACTCCATAACAATTTGGTCAGACTTCACCTGGAATGCTGTGTCCAGTTCTGGGCAACACAGTGCAAGAAGGATATTGACAAGCTGAAATGCATCCAGAGGAGGGTGACCAACATGATCACTGGTCTGAAAACCAAACCCTACAAAGAATGGCTTAGGGAGCTGCCTACATTTCGCTTGCCGAAAAGAAAGCAGAGAGGTGATACTGATAACTATCTTTAAATACTTGAAGGGATCACATGTAGAATATGGAGCAAACTTGTCTTCTACTGCTTCAGACACTAGAGTATGAACCAATAGATTCAAAGTACAAGAGATTACACCTAAACATTAGGAAGAACTTTACTGTAAGAGCTGTTTGACAGTGGAACAGAGTGCCGCCAGAGAGTGCTTGACTCTCCAGCTTTGGAGGTTTTTAAACAGAGATTGGATGGCCATCTCTTGGGGGTGTATTGTGCATTGATGCATAGTAGAGCATTGAACTTGATGGCACTTGCGGCCTCCTCCAACTTCATGATTCCACGATTTGGTAAGAATGCAGAAGACAGCCTTCTCTGTGGCTGCTCTCGGTCTCTGAAACACCCTTACTTAGGGAGGCTAGACTGGTCCCCTGTTTTCTGTACTTTCTATCTCAGCAGGCATTTGGGAAGCAATTATTTTCCATGTAAAGGACTTTCTGTTTGAGTGTGCTTTAGTACATTCACATTTTTAAGTTTATTTTTTAAATGTTTTCAATTCTATAGACAATTTGATACCATTTTTGTTTGTTTTTAGCTACATGGGATTTTACCTGTATTTCTTTTTGTCCTGTAAGCCTCCTTCAGTCTCAAGCTTGGGAGAGAAAACATAGGGTAGAAATAAAGTGATTGATTGGGCACATGTATATCATGGAAAAAACTAGTTTAATGGTCATTCCCCCCCTCTAAGGAATCTTGAGAATTGCAGTTTTGGAAGGAGAATGAGGGACCTCTAGTAGAGAATTCTCTACACCTTCACCTAATATCAGTTCCAAAATTCTGCACCATAAGCCTAATGCATAAATTGCCTAGGCTAGGACCAAACCAACAGGAGTTTATAGTATAGTATACTATACCAACAACACTTTATGACAGATATATTCTCTTATCTGTCTCTTATTGTCCCCCCTGTGATCTTTCTGGCTCTCTTTCTCCTCTTGGACATGGGCTTTCTTCTTTTAAAATAAGTCAGTGATGGTGCCAATGATGTTTGTGAAGTATATCTCAGACTGGGCAGTAATCCACTTCAGTTGAAGACTAGTAGAATTTAGGATACTTTCACATATACAGAGATCAGAGTGTAGGAAAGCTACTTTCCGAGGGTACAGCTCCCAGAATATCCCAACCAGCATGATCCAAAAACATTTTTTTCAAGGTCTGGTTGTGATGGTATAAGAGTACAACTCAAGAGAGCTCTTTGCATGTGTAACACCTGAACCAGCGCTTGAACATAGCTGGTCGAGCGATAGCTCAGTAGTACAGCCTTCTGCTCTTTTACTGTTTTACAGCCTGCACTACCTAACAAATTGCCAGACACTTGCCATCTGCTTCTTCTGTTCATATCATGATACATTACACTGGATGCTGTACTTCAGAGGAAAGCTCCTTTTGTGAAGGGAGAAGCTGCAAGAAACATAAGACAGGCAGACAAGAACACTACATGCCATCTCCTTCTCCCACACAGACTGTCATAGAAATACTGCTGACAACCTCAAAACACAAACAGTGCATTCCCATCAATGCAGGATACATTGCAGCAATTCAGGCACAGCAACCATGGCTTTTACACATGCAATTAATTCCAGTGTTAACGCCCTCCCTGAAACTAGCTTATTTTACTTGTTTCAAAACTCTTCTTGAGGAGTCCCCTTACAAAAGCTTGAGGACATATCTTTAACAACACCAATAACTGCTGGCTGTGAACAAGTCTTGAAAACCCATCATCCCTTTCCATTGAGCTGAATTTAAGGCTACTGTCCTAAGAACACCTACTAACGAATCAGCTCCATTGGTCTAAGAAGGATTTAACATCTAACTAAACATAAGGCCAGTGTGGTTTAGTGTTTTGAGGGTTGGACTATGACCCTGGAAACCAGGGTTTGATTTTCCACTCCATCATGGAAATCCACTGTGTCATCTTGGGCACATCACACACTCTTAGCTTCAGAAAACCCTACGATAGGGTTGCCTTAGGGTTGCCGTAAGTCAAAACAACTTGAAGGCACACAACAACAACAAACATACATAGAACCACATACAAGAGTTACCTGATTGCAACCTAGAGACAAGGGTTACTGTGCTGCCACCCAGATATAGCCTCAATGCTACCGTTGCTCAATTCTCCTCCACAGTTCAATCACTCACTTTCCTCTGCTACCTACTTTAGAAAACAGTATTTCTCTCTTGGCCCTCCTAGCAAGGAAGAGGCTGAGCAAAAGAGCCATGCAAGAAACCAGCACACAGATAGACAGCAAGGTTTTCTGCTGTGACAGGAGAAAGAAACATATTGATAACCTCCAGGTTCAAACCCAGCAATCCTTTTGCAATTTTTTTTTACATGAGTATGCAGGATCACAGGGTTCACGGTTATGCATTTTAAGTTTACCTTCTAATTTTGAATATCACACAATGATACCATCAGGATGATATGCATCTTGGCTGAACTTCAAAGGAGAAATGGTCATTTGGGTCAAGGAAAAATCAAGGACACCATTTTAAAGAGACACACATTATGCTTCACATCTAACTCAAGCCACCTTGCTGGTTTTACATGCTACAAGAATATGGCTGGTAAGCAAGTTCATGTAATAGGTAGATGTGCCAAAGTACTTCTGATTTAAAGAAGAAACTTGACTATGTTCATAACGCAGTCAAAATTATTATAGTGATCCCAAATCACTGATTGCACCACACATGAAATCTCAAACTAGACTGGAGAAAAGTGGGTGTGACCTTTCTCACCCCATGTCATCATGGTTAATTGGGAGGAAGCAACTACTCTAAATAGAGCTAGTGTGGTATAGTGGTCTGAATACTGGACTATGGCTCTAGAGACCAGGGTGATCTTAAGCAAGTCACACTCTCTCAGTCTCAGAGAAAGGCAAATGAACCCCTTCTGAACAAATCTTGTCGAGAAAACCCTGTGATAGGTTCCTTTGAGGGTTAGCATAAGTTAGAAATTATTTAAAGTCACACATCAACAACAATAACTAGTCCAGGGTAGCCCACAAAGGTTCACAGCTAAACTCACCCACACTCAAGTCTTCCCAATCCAACCCGCTGTTGGATTGTGGATGAAAGCCAAAAGATAAGTGTGGATAAAAACTCCACTTTCCCTTTAAATTTATGAGACAAATATATCCCTCATGAGCCCTCTTTGTAACAGACTTGGCCCTGTCTTCTAGATTACCCTTCTTGCATTCAGGGAAAAGAGAGAAAAACTCTGTGTTCTCTACAAAAAAGATAATCTGCAGAGTCCTCCTTGGGAACTTTGGGTACACAAAAATCTAGTGTTTAGAAATAAGAGGGATTACAAAACAATGTTAAAAGAAAAAGCAGATTAGAGAGATGCCTGCTTACTTCATATCCCTATCTATCACATTCCTAAACTGCAGAATTGTTTCAAAGTGCTCCGCCAATGATCCAAATCTATTATACAGTTCCTACCCAAATGTGCCCAAGACTATGCAATCCTGTTACTGTGTCTCACCATTTCAAACAGCCCAGATCTATTGTGCTCTAAACAGCAATAATGAGGATAAGAAAAATGGATCTGAATTTAATCCCTAAGAACAAGTCCAAAACTGGTGTCCTATAACCCATCTCACTTCTTGTATACTGCAGTGAGGAAGCTGCATAGCCAGAACACACTTGGGCAATATCCACTGATAGAACTCCCTATCTGTTTGCATGACTTTATGAAACTCTATCAGCAAAAGCAACAACAGCTTAAGGATTTTCACCTGCCACTGGAAGTCCTTCCACCCATGAAATTCTGAAGTCCATCAAGCAGGAACCTGTGTGTAGTAACTGAGAAGATTTTGTGGTGGAGCTTCTTTCAGTTGTTAACTAAGTTGCCCTCATATCAAAGATGTATGGGGCACAGAGCCAATTCTCACATTTATTGCTAACGAGGTGATTTTCCTTCTTCTCATCACTTCCCCAGACAGTAAATCTTTTCTTCTGAATGAGATTCCTACCCAGTGTGGTAAAAGCTGGGAAATCCACTGCATCTGAGTTAACCAGAAGACATTAAATATTGCAGTAAACTTTAACTAGTCCACTATAATAAAACACAAAGAGATTAATCATTGCATAACGGTCTTATAAACACTTCAAGAATCAATGGGAAAAATTGGAACTATGACATTTCCTTTAGCCACTTATGCCTCTACAACACAAAATATCACCCTGTGCAAAACAACTAACTACAATATTAAAGAGTAAGGAGGCAGGTTCATGTACAAATGGCTCTCAAGAGTATCATTTGCTTTCCATTATGGCAGCATCTCTCAGAAAAGGAAGGAAGAAGTCTCAAGCAGCAAGAGATGTACTTAGGCACCTAGGAAAAATAAATCACTTGTAGTTCTTCAGTGCAGGGCTGTCAGGAACAGACAAGCCATCCCCCTCCCCACAGCAGGAGTTCATAGCATCTTACCCATGCCAAAGTGCTTCCATTTGGATTCCTGCCCTAAAAGGATTATGGGGTAAGAACCATCATTTGGCAGCATTAATCAATAAAGAAACTGCGCAACAGACAAAGATTTAAAGTGAATATTTGGCCACTTTGGTTGAATCACTTAATTGGATGTTTCAAATTATTTGCAACAGCATTAATTTGCAGTTCCAAGCCACAGAGTCTTCCACTTCTAATTAAGGATTCCATAACCTGCTTACTTACAGCATTCCTGTACTGAGTTCCTCCTGGAACGTATTTATCCTTACCACTTTAACACTTTATCACTTTAGGACTACTGCCTTACTATTTTAGAACTATTAGCAGCTCAAGTCAGGAGAGGGTTTCCAGATCTGGAACCCATGACTGAGAGTGTCAGAGTGAATGGGAGCCGAAAGAACAGCAGTATAGTTTAGATCTCACTTGGGATTGGGAAAAAAATATTTCTTGTACAGAATAATGCGAGATCCCAAAGTGAGTCTTGGAAGATGTTGAGAAGCTTGGAAAACAGAACAGCATAAATCTCAAGGAGTATCTCTTTCATACTGTACCATACTGCACTAAAATGATCACATGCTATCAACCTTTTGCATGCACCCCTGATTTTATACAGACATGAACAAAGCTGAAACCCACCAAGACATATGTAACTTATCAGCTATTTTAAACCCCAATGAATGCTTGCCAACCCTTCCGACCATGTTGTGCATCCCAAACAGAAGAAAAAGAGAGTTTTTGAGCCTCTGGTAGGCTGAATTTGGTGCAATAGGTCACAATTAGTGTGGGCCTGATATATAAACAAGTCTTTAGCATGTTGTTGTGTTGTTGTTGTTGTTGTTGTTGTTGTTGTTGTTGTTGTTGTGTGCCTTCAAGTTGTTTCCGACTTACGGTGAATGCACCACAGGGTTTTCTGGTGCTGTGTGTGTGACACATGCAAGGTCACCCAGTAGGTTTCCATGGTCAAGAAACTATGATATACTTGCTTCTATTCCACCAGTAGGGGGTAGCAAGAAAGAAGAGTCACCCTTCATAATGGCACCTCTTTCTGCTGCATGGCAATTAGGACTTCAATGTTCTATGGACTTTATCACATGATAAATTTGTTACACGACTGCACTGGCTTAGGTCAGTGTTTGATATTTCCTTATCACATATTGTGGTGGTTTTCCCACTGATGCACTGCATCTCCATTGTTACTGGATCCCACCTTTTCACTGATGGGAAAAACCCATTAATGGCTCCAATACTGCTTCTGTTCAACTACTGCTTCTTGGTGGTGCAGTGGTTAAATGCTGGTACTACAGCCACAATGTTGTGAGTTCAGTCCTGCAGGGCTCCAGGTTTACTCAGCCTTCCATCCTTCCCTAGGTCGGTAAAATGAGTACCCAGATTGTTGGGGGCAATTAGCTTACAACAGTATAAACTGCCTAGGAAGTGCTTCACACTGATAAGCGGTATAGAAATGTAACTGCTATTATAACTGCTATTGTGATTGTTTTGGTTCCTCTACTGATAGGCTATTCCAGCAAACAGCTGTTGTGAGTGGGCATGGTTCTTCTCCCCATGCATTCTAAAGCAGGAAGTCATTCCACTTCCAGTGTCTGGACAAAGAAGACATCTTGATGCACAAGAACGATGTACTTTTATTCCATTCCCCAGAACATATTTTTTTAAAAAAATGTTTTGCTATAATTGCACAACTGTGTTGCTGGGGCAGTGGCCAGCATGCAGCAATTCTGAAATAACACCAAAACAAATTTTTAAAAAACGGTACCAAGGAACAGAAATTGTACACTTGTTGAAAAAGGAAACAGGAACAAAGTTGCTTTTACTCCATTCCCTGGTGCGTATTTCTTTTTTGCTACTTGTTCTGCTGTACAAGTGCACGATTACAGCAAAACAAATAAATAAATACATACCAGGTAACCGAAATTGTGCAACTGCAAAAAAAAGTGTGCATGTGCTATGTTGCACAAATATGGGTACGAAGGTAGGGTCAGCAAGGCAGTGAGGAAAGCTGATTGTGGGAATGTACATCACCAAAGTGACACCACAGCATTATTGCAGAGATGGTGTGAAAGTCATTGTTTCCATTTACTAAACAATGCTATTGCTGCAAGACAACAGGGTGGTATGATAAAGTCTTAAATTCCAATAGTAATAAGGGAAGCTCAAGCTTCATCAGTAAGTTCTACTCAAGAAAACCACATAAAAAGAGATACGAAAACAGAAGAAGCACCAATGTGCTATGATACAAAATAGGTCTTCTTGATGAGCAAAGCTCACAGCTCATTTGTCACAAGCACATTTATTACAAAGGAGTTTATTCATACTGCCAACCATGAGGACAACACAAATAACCATTGTCCCTGTTCTGACTACTATAGCTACTATTTGTGACTTAGAGGTCAAGATACGCTCCATTCCATGTATTAGGAAATCCAGCTCTGAACATCCTGTCCCATTTCCCATCATTCCACCACACTCTAGTGTAGCCAATAAGAGACACAAGAAACAGAGGATATTAAGATGAAAAGCCAGGAACAGAACATGGAATTCTCGCTTTTTGGACTATAACTCCCATAATCCCTCAGTCATCTTCTGCATTTGAAAGTAATGTTTTCAAGCTCTTTGCCATGTGTATAACAACCAGTTTGATCATCAGTGGTTTCAGACAACAAGGGGAAGGGAAACAGTTTAGCCCTTACCTCAGTGGTGTCCCAAAGTTCCTTTTTCATTTTACACACCCTAATGAATGATTAGTATTTGATCTTATGCATTAAGTAAACCCATGCACTTGAGGACAGTGACTCTGAGGGAGAAGCACCCATATCATTCCCACAGCAATTCTATAAAGCAGTTCAAGTTGAGCAATGTTTATAGGGTACAAGATTGGGAAAGGTTATACTAAGCTTTATGGATGAGTGGGGATTTGAACAGATAGCCAGTGTTGGTAGTGTTCTGAGTGTTCTGACTAGGACCCTGGGAGACCATGGCCACTTCCACACTACACTATTATAATGTGATTATTCCACTTTCAACACCCTGTGGAATCCTGGGGTTTGTAGTTTAGGGAGGGGTCTTTAGAATTCTCAGCTAGAGAGCTCCTTGGCCTCACTAAACTACAAACTCCAGAATTCCACAGGATGTTGAAAGTAGAATAATAGCACTATAGCAGTGTAGTGTGGAAATGGCCCAGGATTCAAATCCCTATTCAACTATTTAAATGCACAGGTTAACTTGAGAAAGTCACACTATCAGCTCAACAGAAAGGCAATAGCAAACCAACTCTGAAGAAATCTTGCCAATGAAGTTTCATGATACAGTCATCTTAACTAGAAGTAACTTGAAGGCACACAACAATAACATATTTGAAACAGGAAGTGACTTCTACTTACTTCCCGCTGATCCATGACTTAAATCCAGGAAGTCAGGTAAAGAGCATCTGGGTGAGAATTAAGGGAATGAGAAACAATAGGGATGTGATTGTGGGGGTTTGCTACAGGCCTCCAGGCCAGCCTGAGGACTTGGATGAAGCCACCCTGGAGCAGATGACCACACATTCAAAAAGGAGAGATGCAGTAGTAACGGGAGATTTTGACTATTCTGATATATGTTGGCAGTCAAACTCTGCCAAGACCACCGGGTCCAACAGGTTCCTCACTTGCCTTGCAGACAATTTCATGGTCCAGAAGGTGGAAAAGGCGACAGGGGGACCAATTATTTTAGATCTGATCCTGACCAACAGGGATGACCTTGCTGATGAGGTGGAGGTGGTGGGATCCTTACGGGGGAGTGACCATACTCTACTGGAATTTGTAATTCAGGAGGAAGGAGAAGCCAAGTGTAGCCAGACATGCATCCTAGAGTTTAAAAAAGCTGATTTGTGTAAACTTAGGGAGTTACTTGCTGAAATTCCATGGTCAAGAATACTGAAAGAGAAAGGAGTTAATAACAGATGGGAGTTTCTTAAAAGTGAGATACTGAAGGCACAATTTAAAACTGTGCCAATAAGGAGGAAAAATGGTAGGTGTCTAAAGAAACTGGAATGGTTGATGAAAGAACTCTTAGCTGAGCTAAGTGTTAAAAGAGACATGTACAGGAAATGGAAGAATGGTGAAACCATCAAAGAGGGAATTCAAGCAAATAGCCAGGATATGAAGGGAGAAGGTTAGAAAAGCTAAAGCACAGAATGAACGCAGGCTTGCCAGAAACCTTAAAAATGATAAAAAGAGCTTTGTTTGATATGTCTGCAGCAAAAGGAAAAACAAGGAAATGATAGCGTTGCTACCCGGAGAAGATGGCCAATTACTAACAGGGAGAAGAGAGAAGGCAGAACTACACATCATCTTCTTTGCCTCAGTTTTCTCCCAGAAGGATAGAAGTACTCAAACTGGAGGGTGGGGAGCAGGTGAGGAACAGGGAGAAATGCAGTACAGAATAGGTAGAGAAGTAATACAGGAATATCTGGCTAAACTAGATGAATTCAACTTGCCAGGGCCAGATGAATTACATCCAAAGATATTAAAAGAACTGGTAGAAGTCATCACAGAACCACTTGCAATAATCTTTGAGAACTCTTGGAGAACAGGAGAAGCCCCAGCAGACTGGAGGAGGGCAAATGCCATCCCCATCTACAAGAAGGGGAAAGAAAGAGGACCCAAATAATTATTGCCCAGTGAGCCTGACATCAATACAAGGGAAAGATCCTAGAGCAGATCATTAAAGAGTCAGTTTGTAATCACTTAGCAATGTCATAATCACTAAAAGTCAGCATGGATTTCTCAGAAATAAGTCATGCCACAATAATCTGATCTCTTTTTACGATAGCTTGATAGACAAAGCTTGATAGCTTGATCGATGAAGGGAATGCTGTGAACGTAGCCTATCTTGATTTCAGTAAGGCCTTTGACAAAGCTACCCATGACGTTCCTGCAAAGAAGCTAATAAAATATAGGCTGGACAGGGCTATAGTTAGGTGGATTTGTAATTGGTTGACAAACCAAACTGAAAGGGTGCTCACCAATGGCTGCTTTTCATCCTGGAAAGAAGTGACTAGTAGGGTG
Source organism: Iguana delicatissima (assembly GCA_948472985.1). NCBI lineage: Eukaryota > Metazoa > Chordata > Lepidosauria > Squamata > Iguanidae > Iguana > Iguana delicatissima. Next base: position 237,103 of record CAOKZL010001824.1, read on the forward strand.
CCACAGTGTTCTGCCCTGGGCACAGTACTATTCAATATCTTCATTAATGATTTGGATGAAGGAGTAGAAGGCATGCTGATCAAATTTGCAGATGACACCAATTGGGAGGGGTTGCTAATACACCAGAGGACAGAATCAAAATTCAAAATGACCTTGACAGATTGGAGAGCTGAGCCAAACTTATCAAAATGAATTTCAACAGAGAGAAATGTAAGGTCCTGCACTTAGGCAGAAAAAATGGAATGCACAAATATAGGATGGGGGACACATGACTGGATAATAGTATGTGTGAAAGGGATCTAGGAGTCTTGGTAGATCGCAAGCTGAAAATGGGTCAGCTGTCATGCCCTGCTTCCAGAGCATGGACTCTGACTGAGAGTCTGAAGCAGATGGCACCTCAGAGGCTGAAACAGAAGGCATGCTAGGGCCTGCTGCACAGAGACAGGTTACAGTGCCGGAAATAAAACAGGGGATGGTGCCAGCTCCAACAGAGAGTCCTTACCTAGACTCAGCCTCACACAGCACAGGCAGCAAAGAGAGACTTAGCATCACTCTCTCAGAATTTATAACCAGCAACAATCAATCTAGGCACAGCTGCACTAGGCTTTGGGTCTATTTAGCTGGCGTCCTTCCTCTCCAGGAGTTGTCAGAGCTTATCTGACCTGCTACCTTGCTGGATGCCTTGACAAATGCTCGGATTCACCTTGGACACTGCCTTGCCATGAAACCCTGCCGGACTTTGTTTATGTTGGACTTTATTTATGATTCTTTGGTTACTGCCTGGAAGTAAGTAACAAGCTGGGAGATACTCACTTTGTTTGTTTGATCAGCTGTACAGAACTGAGACACGACATCAGCTGTGTGATATGACAGCCAAGAAAGCCAACGCAAGTCTTGGTTGCATCAATAGGAGTATGGTGTCTAGATCGAGGGAAGTAATGGTACCACTCTATTCTGCATTGGTTAGACCTCATTTGGAATATTGTGTTCAGTTCTGGACACCTCAATTCATAAAGGATATCAACACGCTAAAGCGTTTCCAGAGGAGGGCAACCAAAAGGGTGAAGGGCCTGGAAGCCATGCCCTATGAGGAGCGGCTTAAGGAGCTGGGGATGTTTAGTCTGCAGAAGTGAAGTTTAAGAGGGGACATGATAGCTATGTTTAAATATCTGAAGGGATGTCATGTTGAGGAGAGAGTGGGCTTGTTTCCTGCTGCTCCAGAGACTAGGACAAGGAGCAATGGATTCAAACTGCAGGAAAGGAAATTCCACCTGAACCACAGGAAGAACTTCCTGATGGTCAGAGCTGTCCGGCAGTGGAACACAATAGAATACAACAGAACAGAATCTTTATTACTGTCATAGACCAACACAGGTAAAAAGGGGTACAGAAAAGATAAAAGGATAAAAACACAGGTTAAAAACAGGTTAAAGACAACAGCACTGAAATTCTCCTTCAGGTTGCACAGCTCTCATATAACAAGACAAGCTTGGAACTAGTCTACTGCAGAGGTCAGTGCCTGATGAATTTTAACCGCTGCTGCACAGAATCTGGCAACATTATATGTTATATGGGCGTTGGTCTCTGAAAGTAACAAGTGCAGAATTCTCCAGTGCGTTCTTGGTATTTATGCAAGAGAAGGGAAATAAGGCTGAAGCGAACGTCCCTGTAGTATGAGCACTGGAGAAGCACATGCTCTGTTGTTTCAATTTGGCCAGAGCCACAGGGGCACAGTCTATCTGAGAAGGGGATTTTCTTGTATTGGCCTTCAAGGACAGCTGAGGGGAGGGCATGACATCATGCCAAAGTAAAGGCCCTCCAGTGTTTAGGTACTTCTAGTTTTGCTAAGTATGCCAAAGGTGAAGCTTGATATCTGTTGGAGTCAGAAGCAATAAAGGCTGAGGTGCTAGCTAGATCCAGCAGTCACTCTGTATCTAGCACCTGTTGTTTGACAGCTGCTTTGGCCTTATCATATCCCATGCTGAGCAGAAGCTCTGAGGAAAAACTCAATGATGAGATTTTAGTCATCACTGTCTGTTTCCACATAGACTGGAAGTCATCTCTCAAGGTTAGTGGAGCCAGGCCAGCGGGAAAGAAGGATAGCCTAAGCCAGTAGCTGAGTATAGTTACCCACACTCTGGCCTCCACTTTCATAAAGCCTGACTCCAGTCTCAAGGTTGTGTTGGAGATACATTTTGGAGCTCGGAAAGCTGATCTTAAAAATTTGGATTGCACAAGTTCTAATAGTGCAGGGTTCGGGAAGGGTCCCAGCTGGGATCCATACAGGAGTTGTGCTACTGATTTGGCTTCGAAGAGTTTGAGCGCCACGGGTATATATTGTCCTCCTCTTGTCTCAAGAAATGTGAGGATGGCTGATGAGCTCCTCTGTGCATTATTGGCCACATACCCTCCGTGTGCTTTTCTGCTACCAGTAGCATGAAAGATTACTCCCAGATATTTGGAGCAGGAGACATGTTCAATCTTTTATCCATCTATACTCCAGGTATGATTCTTGGGCCTTTCAACAAATACCATGATTTTAGTTTTTTGTAATTGAGTACTAGCTGATCCTCTCTGCAGTACTGTGCTAGTGCTCTTAGCGCTCTTTTTAGGCTAACGAGTGTTCTTGAAAGTATTGTAGTATCATCAGCATAAAGTAGAATTGAAATGTGTCTTCCCTCTATTTCAGGGGGATGGACATTTGTGTTGTCAAGAAGGCCCATTCTGCAGTTGATGTAAAAGTTGAACAAGAGTGGAACTAGTATGCAACCTTGCTTGACGCCCTTCTCAGTGTCGATGGCATTGGTGAGATGACCCTGGGGGTTACATCTTATTTTGAGTGAAGTTCCTCCATGCAGCATACGTATTAAGTAGAGTAGACGCCAATCGATCAAGGAAGCTTCCAGTTTTTCCCACAGTTTGGTTCTAGATATAGAGCAAAAGCTGCTTTAAAGTCTATAAAGGCAACATAGAGAAAAGCTGTGTTGCAGGAGGAATATTTTTCAATAAGGTGGTGGAGTATGAGGCATTGATCTATGGTGGACTGGCCTTCCCTAAAGCCAGCTTGTTCCTCTGCAAGTATGTTTTCTTGCTCCAACCAGGTCTGGAATTTCCACTGTAAGTGTCCTGCGTATAGTTTGCTGATTGTATTGAGGAGACTGATTGGTCTGTAGTTGGCAAGATCATCCTTCCTTCCTTTTTTGTATATGGGGAAAATGATCGCAAGCCCCCAATCCTTGGATGTACAACTGCAGTTGTCAAAGTAGTTGAAAAGTGAGGCCAGGATAGGAGTCCAGAATTCCAAATTGTTTTTGATGCCTTCTAGAGGGATTAAGTCTTCCCCTGGTGCTTTCCCCATTCTCAGTTGCACTACAAGGCTCTCAATCTCTGACGCTATCACTGGTGCCCGGCAGTGGAATACGCTGCCTCAGAGTGTAGTGGAGTCTCCTTCTTTGGAGGTTTTTAAGCAGAGGCTGGATGGCCATCTGTTGGGAATGCCTTGATGGGTGTTCCTCCATAGCAGGGGATTGGACAGGATGGCCCCTGTGATCTCTTCCAACTCTATGATTCTATTCTCTAAAGTGGCCCAGGAAGGCCACAAAACATGGTGAAAATGCTCTCATGGGTGTGGGGGGGACAATTGGGGCCATTTTTTGTGGGAATATGTGTAGTGGGGAGTGCAGCCCTCTAAGGTAGAGCTTTCCAAACTGTGTGTTGTGACATGTTAATGTGTTGGCTGGAAAGTGTAGGGGTGTCACGTGAACGTAACAGGGAGGGTTGCTTCTCCCCCTGCCACCACAGGCCAGGCCTGGGTGAAGGGGCCACCTCAGTCCAACGAAGACCCTGGTGACGATGGTAGTGTGCCAGGCTCAGATGGAGGGACTGCCTCCACTTACTGAATTACTTACTGAATTACTGTGTTGTAAAATGTGCATGTCCAAAAGGTATGTCACCAACATGAAAAGTTTGGAAAGCTCTGCTCTAAGGCTTCCTTGAGGCTAAAGTGATCCCCTAGCCTTCCACCATTGCCCACCCCTATCATAGATATGGGGAAGGCCAGCTTAAGCCAATGGCTTGCTAACAATGCCTTAGGATTGGCTAGATTTCCCTTCAGGGGAAATTCATCACTAGGAAACATTTTTTTCTGGAAAAAACAATCTACTTGTAGGTACTGAATCCCCAAAGACTTTACAGCTGTATGTGGACATCAGGGAAAGACAAATCATTTGAACTGAAAGAGAGTCTCTCTTTCAAGATACTACACAAATAAGGAAGCTAGGACTGGGAACTAATAACAAGCCTCAGCACTGTGAAGAAAATATTCATGTTGGATGAAACATCCTCACATCATGATGCAGTTCTTTCTTTGTGGTATCCTAAGAAAGGAATAAAGAATGCTGTTGCATTATAATCCTCATCATCCCTTACTGCACACTGTGCTAACTATAACTGATGGGAGTTGCAATCCAGCAACATCTTGGAGGGGCACAAGTTCACTATTCATACCATCCAGGATTAGCTGATGTGCTGCCTTTTCTACTGGAGTGCATTTCCTTCTGTTATGCTCTACTATACAACTCTAAATAAGACAAATTTTATAGAACGATTCCCTAAGTCCCCAGTGCTCTCAAAAAAGAAACAACATTCTGTAATGCAAGCCCCTGGAACCTCTCGCTGTCCCAAAGGTGAGAGCAGGTAATTGTGTTATTTTTTTTGTTATTCCTGATTGCAACAGGCATCCCTCTGTGTTTTTAAGCCTTGTTCATCCATAGTTCAAAACATCTTCTTTAAAAGTCATTTCCCTCGAGAAAAAAGCAGCAGTGATTCCAATTTATTAGTCATTTCTCATTCTTTTCAGACTTGGACAGATATCTGAGAATCACTGTCTGACACTGGCTATCTTGCAGACTGGGAATAGCTGCTGTTCTTATACTGCAATCATACACAAGGCTAGCAATCTTCCATTTATCCAAACTGGCTTGAGGAAAGGGAACTCTCATACCAGCTTTATGTTGTCCATTTGATAACTCTGCAGCTGGAGAGTAATTTTTATTATAGGATACCATATCTCTGACAGTTTGTTCAAAATGGAGATAATATACTCATGGCCAAGAGAGAGAGACAGAGAGACAAGGGATTAGCAGCAAACTACTGGGGATGGGGAAATAGCTCGGGAAAGATGAACTTCACATACTATGCACAGGGAAACCTATAGGTCTAGATGAAGTATGAGGTCATAGCTGGATGGTGTCACACTTTTTCCAAAGGACAAAGTGTGTAGTTTTGGGGGTTCTCCTGGACTTGAAACTACCAATGAAGGTACAACTGGTTACCACCAGCTGCACCTCTGACTGAGAAAATTAACCTTGCTGCAGTCATCATGCTTTGGTCACATCCATCCTGGGCAACTGTAATGCACTTTACACAGGGATACTTTGAAAGATCATCTGAAGGCTCTAGCTCAGTGGTTCTCAACCTGTGGGTCCCCAGATGTTCATGGACTTCAGCTCCCAGAAGCCCCAACCACTATGGTCAATGCTCAGGGCTTCTGGGAGCTGAAGTCCACGAACATCTGGGGACCCACAGGTTGAGAACCACTGCTCTAGCTGGTACAAAATGCAAATTGTCTGTTGTTTATAGGAATTAAGCAGACCAAACACATAGCACCAATTCTGTACCATGTACGTTGCTTACAACTGTGTTTTCTGGCCCAATTTGAAGTTGTCACCATTAAATCCTAAACAACTTGCGACCAGGTTATCTGCAGAACTGCCTGCACTCGTAAATCTGTTACAGGCTCCAAGATCAGCTACAGAGGCCTGCTTATATGCTTGCTGGAAAGATCTATTATATTCTTGCAGTTGTGAGAGGCAAGGCCTTCTCTATAGTGGCCCTGTCATTATGGAATGCTGAACGCTGGCTTCATTAGCCATTGTTTTTGATTCTATTATTTTAAAGTTTGACTCTGTGAACCACCTCAGAGAAGCTTTGCCTGGAAAAGCAGTCTAAAAGCCTAAAAATACTTTAAATCAGCAGTAGGCATCAAATGGCTCTCCAGCTGTTGCTGGACTACAACTCGCAGCATTCCTCACCATTGGCTAAGCTGGCTAGATGTTGTTGCAGTCTAACAACATCAGAGTGGTTTCATGATTTCTACCCATGTTAAACAAGTAAATATAGAAGTAAGCCAACAAGTGTTTGGCACAGAAGTTTACTTCTCAATGGGAATCATTAAATCTCTCCATTTATATTAAAATCTTCCTTGGGAACAATAAATTCAGGCAGTCTTCTCCTTTCCCCTTCTCTAGAGCTCCTTTCTTTAGATATTAGGAGAAAGGGTTTAGGTACCAAAGCCATTCAAACATGTATGCACATTGTTTAGTTGACTCCATACGTACAGCTGTGTGGCAGGACTCCTCTTCAAGACACTGAATTTGAGAGGAGGCAACGTGAATGGAATTAAGATGAAATTATTCATCTAAACATGGAAGCTGCCAAGGGATAAAAGTGCAAACATGTGCAAGTCAAAAGAATGAGAATCTAATAATCTGTACACAGAAGATCCTAATTAAAATGCTATAGTTTCTTTAGTAAAACTGACAAACAGTAAGGAACATGGTTTTTCAGTAACTACTTTATATAGAGAGAAACAGTGTGACCAGGTTTGATTCCCTACTCAGCCATGAAAACCCACTGGGTGACCTTGGGCATGTCACACATTCTCAGCCCCAGAAAACCCCATGACAGGCTCACCTTAGGGCTCCCATAAACAACTGAAACAACTTGAAGACACACAACAACGCACGTATGCAATTATTTGCATCCTATTTGCATCCCAAACTGGAAAGAAATCAGTTTCATCCCAAGAAACATTCTGCCTCTCTTCTTCCTTCTTTCCTCCGTTACTGTCTCTAATGCAGAGCTCCTTATGGATGTGATCACATCATAAAATTAGAGACAAACATCATCCTGATTTCCTGTAGCCTGGACACGCTGCCCATGGAAAAGCAATCTGAAGATAAGCAATCATCACTGAGACTGGCAGAGGACTTAAAGACATTACATGCCTCCTGCAGGTTAGTTTCCCAGTTTTTGTTTATTTTCCAACCTTAGTATGCTACAAATCTGAACAGCAAAATGACAGAGTGAGGAATTATTTAACCCTTTGTTCTGTTCCTTAGAGACTTTCCCCATTCAACACCCTGCATCTGTTCCGACCCCCAACCCCGCTGCCCAAGGATAAAAGTGTACTGAATTTGGGAATGGGAAAATGGCTAAAGAAGAAAGATTTAAACTCCTCTCCTCTACTGCTCCTCTAATCACTCCTACAGCCTCTCAAGGTTGTTTCGGGTTTGTTTAAAAATGGAGGAAAGCAACAGGTCTTGTTACCTCACCTAAACTACCTATATACTACGTCCTGAGGATCATAATTATTTTATATCAAACATAGTGAGCCAAAGAGATCTACTGGAAGGACATGTAGGCAGTAGAGCTATGGATAGATCAAAGAGTAGCACTGTTTTCTATCACGCATCCTAGGTGAATCTTGCAAATGGCTCACACAGACCATTTGATTGGATTTTCAGCAATAATAGCAACCAACAGGACACAAGAGGTCTCTGGGATCAAATTAACATTTCAAACAGCCAGGAATGTTACACTTTGGAGGCATGCATCCCCAGATGAGAAACTCATCTTGCAGGAAACTACAAGGATGCTTGGCTGTATTTTCTTTGAACTACAAAGCTGAGATCCATCTTCATAAAAATGCAGCCATCTGATCCCCAGAACGTATTCAGGACTACAACTAGGACCCCTTTTTCTCCTTCATTTCGGAGTTCTCCCAGACTCGCAACAATGCTTTTGCTAGTGGAAAAGCTCCCCTCTGCCCTGCCCCCAGAGGCTGAGTTGGGATTTTTGCTTGTCTTTTCCCAGCCGAAGACTTCTGGATTGGTATAGTATTACCCCAAAACCCTTATGTCTCTCTCTCTCTCTTAATTTTCACCTCTTTTTAAATTTCTGTGGCCTCTTATATGCTTGTGGGAGTGAGTGCAGCTGAGTGATTATATAGATTTTAACATCTATTTCAATAAAATATTTAAATTTGAACAGTTAGCCTTATTCTCTGTGATCCAACTCTGTAAAGCTGGGCTCTAGATCCTTAATTACCCTGTCCTCTTTCCATTGCTAAAGCAGTGTTCCGAGCTAATTTTCCCCACAAGTGATAATTTTGACAGGCATTCGGAATCCCCCTAAAGGACCCCCAGCAAGCAGGGTAACAGTCTGAAGCAAAGCAAACAATGCACCACACATAGTCCTATAACCTCTTCTCTCAATACAAAGTTACTGATGTATTCTATACTAAAATATCCAGGATGTTAAAAAGTTAATTGGTCCTTGTGGGATACAGAATGATGGATTAGTTCAGAAGTATAGCTTGGGGAGTAGGTAAAATGAGGGCACATCCCCCAAATAAGAATTCTGCCCCCCAATGAAATTTTCCTTCAGTCTCCGAATTTCTCGCATTGGAGAGCAAGACATCAAAAATCCTTCAAACTTAGAATACTCATATATGTTTCGTTCACATTCCCTTGGTAACGTTGCCTGTTCCTTGCCTTTGGATGCCTAATCTGAATTCTAAATGTTCCACTGAACTTTTTAGTTATTGCAATGCTAGAAACTTGGGGACTGAAGGAAAATTTCAACTGAGAAGTCAGAATTCTTATTTGAAGGGGCAATGCTCTAATTTGGCACAGACAGCAACCCAGTCCCTTGCCATTAGCTGAACCCTTGGTGTAAACCAACAGGGCTCTAGGTTATTCAAATCAGCTATTCTGGAAACTACACCCTGGTTTTAATTTCTATTCTTTATGTGTCATTATCATGCACAGTGACCCAGATGCCATTTACAACTTTGTGCCTTGTGCTCACTGATTTTCCATATTCAGAACATTTTTGATGAAAGACATCCCCATGTGGTGACGGTTAGTGTTCACTTAGGATCTACAAGATCAGGCCTGGTTTGCCACGAAAGCCACTAATTTTGACTCAGTTCCCCTCTCATAGCCTGGCCCACCATACAAGGTAGCTGCTGCTGGGATCAGCTGAAGAAAAAAGCCATACACACCACCTTGGGCTCTCTTGAGGAGACTCAGAATATAAAGGTAAATTAATAAGGGGCACAGCATGCATGGCAGGGGGCAGAAAAGTAAGAAAAGATTGGGGCCCCTTCACACCACACTATTATAGCACTATGATTCCATCTTAATGTATGGCTGCATCCTATGGAATCCTGGGTTTTGTAGTTTCATGAGGCACTAGAGCTGCATGACTGAGAATTCAAAATACCCCTCCCTAAACTGCAAACCCCAGAATTCCATAAGACAAAATCATAGCAGTTGAAGTGGAATCACAGTTACACGCTATGACTGGGTCCTTGGTAACCTAATCCATTCAAATGTTTCTTAATTGTGTTAATTCTACTGGTAAAATACATTTTAACTCTATAAAATGTAAACATTAATTTCCCTAGTACAAAAAGGTCATGACAGACCAAATATCACAGGCACAACTATTTTTTATTATTTAATTTAACATATTTCTGTGCTACCCACTAACAAAAATTGTCAAAGCCGCTTACAATAAAACTATCACATACTCTCAAACCTCATGCTTTTCAACAAAGTCATTACGCACATCCATCTGCCAGTCATTAACCGCAGGAAAATCAAGTGATAAAAGTGCCTCTGTGAACTTCAGTTCACCCTCCACATTCACTAGAGTTAAGGGCTCAGAACTCCTGCAGAAGTGGAAAAAACACAAATATCAAAACATCTCTCTGTGTTTGTGGGAAGGGAGCCCAGGCACGATGGGGAGAGCAGGCACTCAGTGTCCAAACCAGGGCCATTTCCACACTAGACTTTTATAGCGCGATGATTCCACTTTCAACATCCTCTGGAATCCTGGGGTTTGCAGTTTTGGGAGGGGCCGGCCGGCTGGCCCCTCCCAAAACTGCAAACCCCAGGATTCCAGAGGATGTAGAAAGTGGAATCATCGCACTATAACAGGCTACTGAGGAAATGGCCTAGGTCAGGGAAAGGAGTAGGAAAGGAGGTGAATCACCACGGTGGCCCTGCATGTCCTCTCTCTCACCCATCTTCTTCCTTGGGTGTGAGGGGCACTGGGGAGGGTTCATGGTGGTGAGAAATCGGGCTGCAAGCTGTCCTTAGCTGGCCAGGCAATGACAGGTGAAGAAGGAGAAGGATCAGACGCAGGTATTTAAAGGGCTGCATAGTCTGACCAAAGCCACCAGAAAGGAAAGGTCCCCTTAAAAAGAGGTCCTTGTGGTTGCGGGGGAGGGGTGGAGCAAGGGTTGAGGAAACTCACAAATAATCAAATCCTTGAATGTTAAACCCATAAATGTGGCGGGCCAATTGTATTCTCAAGTGCCTACTCCAAAGTTAACACAGAATCTAAGAAAATCTAGCCTGTTCAGACTGAGAATCAAATCCTGCCTAAGTTAGACCCAAAGCCTCATTGTATGACCAGAATTAACTTTTAAAGGTTCTTGATACAGCCTCAGTGGGCCTGGCCATTTCCTGAAAAATATGAAATAAAGCAGTATTAATGGATATCTGCTTCATTTTTAAAAGTGCTTTAATGTGCTCGCATGCTGTTTTATCTCCAAAGGCAAAAGGAAAAGCAAGCAGCAAAGTCTTGAAAATTCACCACAACTTGTGTGAAATCACCTCTGTTTGTCACAGTTGCTAAGGAGTTGACCACAGGCGGGGCCAAGCCTCCATCCCCGAGGAGAACAATGCTCTTACCCTGTTTGTTGTTCCCAGTGACGTGTCTGAGGTGGACGGATTCCACAGGCTCTCACAAGTAAATGCATTGTTTGTCTTTACAGTTCAGCTCTCAAAGCAAAGTTTAAAGGAAATCACTACCCATTCCCAGAGCTATCGCATCATAAGGCAAGCCAGTTTATTACTGTGCACTTACCTTTCTCATCTGCAGCAAATCTGTGAACCGAGGGCCAGGGTGTACTTTTAATAAAAGCCTTCCCTGTGAACTGCCCAGGAACTATCGTAAATGTTCTAATATAAAGGTAAAGCAATTCCAACAAAATCAGTTCAGCTGTGCCAGGTTTCCAACACCCCAATGAAGGTTACATCACTCTGCAACATTCATGTTTGCAGAACATCAAATCATTAAATGTCAGCGAGGACCAGTTCGGTCATTTCATCCAACATAGTTTGATGCTCCATGAATAAACACCGAAGGACTCTCAGGATAAAGTATGTCCTCCTAACTTTAAGCAGTGATTCTTTCTTTTCTGATTTGAGTCAAACCATGGTTTGCCCTATGTCCAAACTCACAAACTGTGGCTCACACCTCCCTTTACAAACAAGAACTTGAATATAGCTTGATCCTGATTTCTGATACTGGTTTGAAAGCCAAGCACAAGCCACAGTTTGCTGACTTAGATTTAAACCCAGGTAATCAAAGGCTGCCTCACAGTAAAGTAACAAAGAAAGAAAAATACAGTCCTCCTCCACATTTGTGGGTCTGACCTTCACAAATCTGATTATTCGTGAGGCACATGCTAGCCTCCTCACCCCACCCCGCATTTTCCTCCTCCCACTCCTCCATTCCTCACTCTAGGCTTGTGTTTAAAATGGATGCTTTTTTCCTTTTGGGTAAGCAAAGCCCCCACCCACTGCCGAAGGCATGGCTTCTCTGCCATGTGGTTGCACTTTCTGCTGTATATTGGCTGCTGACTGGTCAGGCGCTCTCTATACCCCTACTCCTGCTTTCTCAAGATGACTGCCCGAAGTAATTAGAACTCCAAAACTCTCCTCTTCTCTGTCTGAGGAGAAAGTACCAGTAAGCCTTTTAGGTTGTCTTTCTCCTCCCCGCCCACCACCACCACCAATACCAGGGTCAGAGGCAAAGGAATGGAAGGGGGAAGCTCCGGAGGGAGAATGGGAGGGGAATTGCGGGGGGGGGTATTTGTGGTTTTTCCACTTTCTTTGTTTTATTTTCTTTTTATTATACATACACATTAATAAAATCCATAAAAGAAATTATACATTTCTGATATTGTTTATCATATATACAATTACATATATATACATCTTTTCTTAGTAATGTAAAAAGAAAATATAACTGTTTTTATGCTTATCTTGTGTCTTTTTCCATGACTTATACCTTTTACATTACCATGACTTCCTTACCTCTACCAAGAGTCGCTATTCGTGCTATTTTGTCTATAATGAAACTCCCCAATTCCAATCTTTATATACTGCTGCTAACCCTACCATCTATTCTGAAATCACTTATAAAATCACCGGCTGACTTTACTCTTTCTCAAGTTATTTTTCAGTCTTTTCTTATCTTTATGTATTGTTAAATACATCCACACATTTAAATACTCTTCCGTCTATTTAACATATTTATAATATCTTTAACAAAAAAGCTCTACAACTTTGGTTGCCACTTCTCCTATATATTCCAATCAATGCTGTTGTATTTTATTTTCTGTCATTTTCTGTAACTCCTTTCAAAACCAATATCCATGTTTCTTCATGTACATTGTTATTGAGTTCCAATCATTTTCTACCTGTTCCATTTGTTTCTCCTTCAGCCTAAGAGAAAATGCATCAAATTGTTTAAACTCTGCTATTTTTTGGGTCCACTGCTCTATGTCTGGGATTGCTGTTGTTTTCCATAATCTCGCAAACACCATTCTTGCTGCTGTTATTAAATATAATAAAACTCTCTTATTTTTCGATTGGAAGGTTCTGTTTTTCGATTGGAAGGTTCTTTTTCTCCATTTTCATGAGAGCTCTGTGCCCCTAACTCTCATGAATGTGGAGGTCCTATTCTATAGCATTCAAGCCTGAGAATATTTTCAAGGTTCATTCACATATCATCAAGCCATGGCTTGATATTATGTCTGAATCAGCCTTTAATAACTGGATCTCCAAAAGGAGTTCCACAGTCACATATATACATACACACACACACACACACACACACACACATGCATGTGCACACACGCACACACACACACACACACATATATATATCACACATATATATACGTATACATATACAGAGAAGTTAAAATCTGATGACAGATGTACGATGAAGTTTTTTTTGTTTCTTCTCTTAACTAAGATGTTAAACATTTTTATATGGTATGGAATAGTGTTTGGTCTTGTTAAACATTTTTTTTAAAGGGAATTCCACAATCCCAATACATATTCATCCAGCATGTTAAAGGATTCATAGGACAATCCTTGACCTAGGCCATTTCTGCTCCTTACTCTTTTCCAGTGTTGTCCAAGTATCATCCCAGCAGCACCTCTGCTGGGATGGGAGCGTGTTCCCAATGCTCCCCTCCACACCCAGCCGGCTGCTTCCAAATGGGAACGCGAGCACCATGTGCCTTCCTTCTACAGTGCATCCGACCTTTTTCCCATGCTGCACTCAAGAAGAAAGCACTTACGTTCCGCTTCCGCCCATTCTGCATGGCAGCCAGCGACGGGAGTGTCGTGTGATCAAGGGCCATTAACAATTTTTTTCCGTTAATGGAAAATCTTGCAATCATGACAGATGGGGGATGTGTTGGCAGTGGGACCATGATGACATTGTGTGAAAGCACAACTCACGGACCACCAGCAACACGTCCCCATCGCGAGACAGCAATGTCAGGAGGAAGTGGCCCTAGTCATATACACACACCTCTGTGTAACTTAACTGGGGAGATTCCAACCCATACTCTCCAACATTTCACAGATGAAATCTGGGACACATATCAAGTATGCAAAGCAACATCAGAGTGTGGTCAAGATGGCAAAAGTTCTCAGTGCAGAAGAACGCTGAAGCTAGGCGAGGCAGCAGCTTGCTTCTACTAGATTTTACAAGAGGGATTCCATCCCCTCCTCTCCATTCCCCCCTGCTGAGTTAATTCATTGTTTACTACTTTTGGACTTGGAACTCAGGACTTTACCATGCAGATAAACTGCACTTACAGCAGGATAATAGCATCTTTGGCTGGGACTTATCACATGATTAATCTGTTAATGACCTCCTTTGTAAAAGAAATAACTTTCCCACCAGGGGAACAACCAAAGATGACCCACCTTGTGTGGTAAGTCCCAACCAAAGAGGCTCTAATCCTTCTGAAAGGGCAATTTACCTGCCTTGTGTGATCAAGCACTCAGTTCCCAGCAACTTGAAGCAGGCTAAAGAGTGACAAACAAGGAAAATGGAACAAGAAGATATTTTAAAAGCAGCTGAAAAAGTGGGACAACAGAAGATTGATCAAGACAGTTCCTGCCATATCAAGACAGTGGAAGGGTATGCCAACCTATTACAAGGAAAGAGAGAATACATCAAGGACCTCTGCAAAACCTCTGCAGAATCTACCTCTTCAGCACTAAGGAGGAAGCCTAAGAATAGATTTGCCTTTGATGAGACAACACCATTTCCTCAATTTCTTCCCAGATCTCCAGTACCTTCCCAGTGCAAAAAATGACCTCGATCTGCAGGCCTCTAAAATAGACTGCCCATCCTTTTGGCATTAGCCAGGGTCAGAAGTGACGCACTGTGTAGGTCTGTTGGCACAAATAGCTTTACCCAATCTAGCAATATTGTTCAAGCTGCCTTCTGCCTGACTAAATGTCAGGTGCTAAATGTCTCAAATGTAGCTGGGTGGCCATTCTTCAATTTAGCCCAAGCACTCCCATGCTGCAGTGTGAACACTCGCTGGTACCAACAAAGCTATGTCTCTGTGAATTTCAGACAATCTGTCATAAACTTAACAAAACAATACAGACTGATCAGCGGCTACTAATGGAAAGCTTCAAATAAGGATTAGTTTTTCTGCCTCCTTCTTATGTTATCAGCTGCAACAGACTCTTCTTTTGGCCTTTCAAGCACTGAATGCATGAGCTAAGTACATTTCACGCCACAAAGCTAAGAGAATCTTGGTTGATTTAGAGCACAAATAACATTTTTATCTTACTTCTCTCTGGGTGTGGGGGTGGGTGAAAGGAAAAAGAAAAATTATTTATCAGATAACCAGAGAAGTAAAATGGCTCCATACATTTCCATTGCAGGTTGAATAACTGAAGGAGAAAGGCTTACAGCAATAAAGGTAATAAAAGGAAAGCAGCTGCCCCCACAACTTTGCCCAGGCCCGACTGTTTATCAGGAGGAAAGCTTTTTAATGCAATACTCTGTTCCTCCAGGCCTAAGCAGTACTGCTTCTTCCAGGGCTGAATCACTTTAGGAAGCTGTTAAAGGAACCATTACATGATGTCACTTTGTTGATTACTAAGCACTGTATCTCAGGAGCATGAAGTGGTAAATGTGGAAGTTGTCCTTTCATCTTCACAATAACCCTATTAGATAGTTGGTTAGGTAGATAGAAAATGATGTCCCATGCACCATCCAAGGAGCTTTATGGCCAAATAGAATTTTGCCGTGCCCTTTGTATTCCTAAAAACTCTCTGGGGAATCTGTGGCTTGAAATGGGCAGGAGAGACATTCTCACATTGGCCATATTTTATATGAGCAAGAACAATAGTGGCATCCCATTCATTCCTCTTTAACTGCACCTTCTCAGTCTACATAAGCATGCTGCCTTCTTAATACTGTTAGGCAACATGAGAATAGCATTTCCTGGGTCTGATGAAATGGGCAATATCCACAAAAGCGTATGAACCACAGAATTTTATTTGGCTTGGACTGGGTTGGGTTTTCTTGCAATAAATTAACATGGCTATCCCCTTTGGAAATTGACACTACTTGTTTGTTTGTCGACTTATATATAGGGGTGACCAGCTGAGATGCCTAGAGGGAAAATTCCCAATTCTTGTTCACATGATGAGAGAAACGTGCAATATGTGGAAATATGCAGTCTTCCAGAGGTTTAGGAACCACAACTCCCATCATTCCTCACCACTGGCTGCAGTCGAGCTATACCTGGAGGGTCATGAACTCCTCAGCCCTGGTTGAAAGCTGAGCCCCTTTGCCTGTGTCTCAGTCAGAAATAACTGATGATCTGTTCTTCAGATCAAAGTTGTGCTGGAAATTCAGCCTTTCATCACAATTGGATTTCATCCCTTAGCCTCCATTTACCTTGTCATTATGTGCCTTCCAGTTGACTCTGATTTATGATGACCCACTCCTACGGTCTACTTGGCAAGATTAAATCAGAGGTTTGTCACTGCCTTCCTCTTAGACTGAAAAAGAGGGACTTGCCCAAGGTCAGCCAGTGGATTTCCATTGCTGAGTGGACATCTGAACACTGATTTCCAGGAGTCCCAATTCAGCACTCAAACCAATACACCACACTGCATCCTCCAATTACCTACATCCTAGTAAGTTATAAAGACAATCAGCACATCCTATAACCTACTGCCTTTCATGTCCAAGACTGTGGTCTCCCAAAAAAATTAAGTTGCATAAAAATGATTCTAATAGGCAGAAACATTATCATTGCTT
The DNA here is from genome assembly GCA_948472985.1 of Iguana delicatissima. Taxonomy (NCBI): domain Eukaryota; kingdom Metazoa; phylum Chordata; class Lepidosauria; order Squamata; family Iguanidae; genus Iguana; species Iguana delicatissima. Next base: position 253,621 of record CAOKZL010001824.1, read on the forward strand.
ATTACTCATTAGTGATTATTAGTCATTAGTGATACAGAGCCATCAGTTAAGACAGCGCTTTAGAGTTCTGTCAGATATCTGTCTCTTCCAAGGTGTTTACATTAAATCTCTAATAGCAAAGGAGGCAACTATGCAGCCAAGAACGGATAGGAAGGAAGAGGCAAGGGCAATGAGTAAGGATGATGGGCAACAAACGCATTTACATATGCTTTGGCTTCTTGTCAGTGTCAGCTGAAGGTGAGGACTACATCATAGTCCACCAGGTCCATCCTCTGGCAACTCCAAGGGAGGGCTGGGAGAAAACTTCTACTGCCTGATGCTATGGAGAGTTCCTGCTAACCAGAGTAAAGAGGACTATGCTACAGATCATTGGTCTGATACCAGGCCAGATGACACATGAAAATAACATTGCCTTATGGCCTGGAAAGTGATAAAAAAGGCAGCACCATACATCTAATGTGAAAAGAAACTACAAGAATTTTGCTCTCTCTTAGAATTTTTAGCAGTTCTTTTTACTTTGTTATATTGTATTTGTTGTATTTTAAAACGACAAGTGTCATACTTCTGTCCCAAAGGGTGGGGGGGGGGTTACACTGCATAAATAAACAAGAGGTGCCAAAGGAGAAAGTCAGGAACTTCAGAATGCTGGGTGTGGACAATATGGAGAAATAAGTCACAAGTAGGATCACGCTGGGAGATACGGACTGGGAGATGAGGATAGTGTTGGCTACTCAGAACAAAAAGGCAACTGAATTATTTTGGCTGCAATGTTTTGGTAAAGGTCTAAGAACTATGGCATAATGATGCAATGTCAGACAGAAGAAGAATTTAGCACTTTTGGGCCTCTTTTTCACTGAGGTGATAAAGTGGTTGTCCAGGTTGTATAACTGTGGTTAGGTTTCATGATAATAAGTACTCCTCCATACAAAACTATTCCCTGAACAAAGAAAACTAGCACATCAGGATAAAAAGCTAGGCTTAGAACCCAGTTCTGACAACTAATTTTCAACAAGGATGTACCATATTTGCCAGCGTATAAGACGCATGTATAAGACGCATCCCATTTATACACTGGCGTATAAGACACACCAGTGTATAGGCCCATTTTCAAACAGTGTTTTTTTGGGGGAAAGTGAATCTTATACACCAGAAAATACAATAATTTTTATCTTTTTTTTTGTAAAAATTTTTATTGAGGTTTATAATTGAAAATAAATTTAAAAAATCCTCCCCACTTCCAAGCTTATTTTCCAGTTGAATCTGCTTGTTTTCATTCCATTCATACTTAGTTACCACTTACTCAAAGGAGAAGATTATCTTACATTGTTACATCTTACATTATTACATTACTACACTGCTTCGTTGTTGTTACTTTGTTGCATTATTAACAATCTTGCTTTATTCCTTTTTCTTTTCTTTCTTTTTATCTTTTAGTCCCTCATGGCACCTGAAATGATCCACACACAGGTTTGCCACCTGTGAAAACCAGTCCCATGTATGAAGCACACCAAACATGACCCTGTGTGGTAACAAAGAAGATGAAAATAATCTCTCCCCCACTACCATTACAAGCTAGGGTATTCTTGAACTACTCAAAATTTTTTTAGTGTAATGTTTCAATTTTGTCAATACAACATACAATTAAAGCCAATTCTAAGAATGAGAGAGTCTGAATGTCTCTTACAAATTCTTCTCTGAATAAGGCTGTTTTTCTTGCCTACCAGACTCCTGTTTTCCAAACCAATATAAAAAGGATCACCAGGGGGAAAAAATCAAATAAATAAATTCCAAGTCCTCCAGTCTACTTTCTCTAGAGACAATGCCTCATTTCACTTCACTCTGTTACTTGGACACCAAGAAAATATTACTCCTTATCAGTTTTCTTCACAAGTAATTGCATACTTTTGGTTTCAGTGATAGGGCAAACTTCAGCTTACAAAGCTTTCATGTCTTGGCAAGTAAATTCCTTGGGTATTGGAGGAAGAAAATATACCCACCATGGTCACAACACAGCAGGAAAAGAGCAAAATGATACACTAAAGACAGCAATAAACTGGGTCTGACAGTAAAGATCTGCACACTGGAATCCACCAGCTATAAATTCTGAAAGCAATAACTTCTGGAAATACATCCAAGACAGCTCGTGGAAAGGTTATATGTCAAATATGTCAGCTGAACACATTTGCCCCAGTTTCCTCTATAAGAATACATGGAGTCTTAAAGACCACTGGCTTGCTCCATACAAAATGTGTTGAGTACAGAACTAATTTAAATATTAATGTCTAGGTCACAAACGGAAGACATCTGTAACCTCTGTAAGATTTCATGAGTGAGGAGCAACCTAAAATACCAGCAATTTAATCAGAAATCTGATTAAATAAAATAGGAGTTGGTTTAACTCTTGGCACACATTCCACACCACCAATATGGTCACAGCTTGGGGTCCTATCACACTACACAGTTATAGCGCTATCGTTCAACTTTATCTGCCATGGCAATATTGCAAGGAATCACGGGATTTGCACTTCAGGGAGAGGCATTTAGAATTCTCAGCCAGATTGCTCCAGCGCCTCAGTAAACTACAAACCTCAGAATTCAACAGGATGCAGCCAGGGCAGCTGAAGTGGAGTAATTTAGTATGATAGAGACCTTGGAATTAAACATTAATAACACTTCTAACCCTTCCCCTTCCATATACACAGATACTTATCATTACAGTTAAAGAAAATTTCTGCTTTCTCATTATTTGAAAGTAACTAATACAATTGGGTTTTAGCTAATTAATAAATAGAAAACTACAAGCTGCCGAACTGTAGCAGAAAACTCTCCAAAGTAGTGAGGCTAGTCACATACAGTAACACATATGCTGAGTTATACTGCAAAAGGAATGATACTGCCCCTTGTGATCACATTACAATTATAATGTTCCTCAGTTAAAGGGGGAGGGAATTAATTACACTGTCCTGTGACCACTACCCCCTAAGCTTTGCCAGTACTACCTCCAAGACTGCAACATATTAGGATGAGGAAGTTTGCAGGGTTTTGAGTAGATCTGGCAAAAAGTTAGTGCTGCCCGGCCTAATCTACTATAACACAAGGCTGGCTTTGGGGTAGAGAAGCACATCCACAAAGATTTTTTAGACCTATTTTTGGACCTGCTTCAAGGCTCTGACCTTAATTGGGTTTGGGAATTGAGGTCAACAACACATACAGAGGGCACAAAGTTGGGGAAGGCTGATTAGTTCAGTAGCACATACTTCTTTATGGAAGATGAGGTGAGTTCATCACCATTTTATTTCAGTTACCCTCATGCAGCTTAAGGAAGTACGGCCATCTATCAACCATCTCCCTTGCTTCCCTGATGACTTTCACACAGATACAAATAACTGAAATTTCTTTTCTATGATTTGATCTCATGCAACCACTGTGGTGCAGTCGTTAGAGTGTTGAACTACAACCCTGGAGACCAGGGTTTGATTCCTCATTTGGCCATGGAAACCCACTGGGTAACCTTGGACATGTCACAACTCTCAGTCCCAGAAAACCCCATGATACATTCACCTTAGGGCTGCCATAAGTTGAAAACAACTTGAAGGCACACAACAGCAGCAATGACATCTTTTCATAATGTTTTGTGTCTGAAGTTCCTAGCTGTGTGTGCCATTTCTGCACGACGGTGCTCCTGCATGTCATCCTGTCGCAGTCCTGGCAGCGCCTCTGCCGGGATCCCCTCTGCACCTTACCAGCCCCCTGTGGAAGGGAGCACAGTGGCCCCGCCTCTTCCTTCTGCAGCGCAGCCAGGCAATTTCCATTGCTGTGCTGGGGAAGGAAGCATCGCTAATGCGCTTCCAGCCCTTTCGCATGGCTAGGAAGGGTGAGAGCGCTGCACAACGGCAGGCACAAAACAAATTTTTTCCATTTTGTGACTACTTCATGTGCACACCACCTGGGGACAAGGTGGTGGTGGGCCGGCGACAATGTCACGCGGAAGCACGACTGGCCGACCACTGCCACTCTGGCCCCACAGCTGCATAGCCCCATCATGTGGAAATGGCCTAAGGGTAAGCCCCTCAAGAATTCAATAGGACTGTACAGGCATTTATTTATTTAATTCATTTTTACTTCATTCAAAAAAACTCCCAGAGAGACTTGCAAGTACCAGAAATAGGACAGTCTCTGCTTGATGGCTTACAGTCTAAAAGCTAGCACAAAAGGAAAAGGTATTAAGAAGGAGGAAGAAAAATATGTGTACAGGATTGTATGGTTAATTACTTTATTTTCTATAGTATATTACTAACCTTTCCATGTGTACCAATACGCATTCGGGATGACTATAAATGAATACTTCTGATTAGTAACTTCCCAATGTGTGCACAGAACTGCTTCATCAGTAAGTTATATTGATCTCATGCTGAGAAATACCAAGTGGAATTTGCACAAGCTTATTTCTGCAGGAACAATGCTACAGACATGTTCAGCCCTAACATACAGTAGCAGAGATTTCTCCATTGGGAGTAGGATCCAGCAAAGAGTATTCCTGAGCTGAATGGGAGAAGGCTAAAATTAAATCCGATCTCAGTCATAAATTTACAGTTATGTCTTTGCTCATCTCCGTACCTGCATTGACATTTGTTGTTGCACTTGAGGTTTCCAATGAAAGTTGGCATATATATTCCTCTGATCCCATGGAAGTTTGTGGAGTCATACATAATTCTCTGTACTACCATATTAATAAAAAACTATCTTTAATGTCCTTTCTCAAGCTTCTTTATTCATGTACAAGTTCAGGCAAAACACTAATACAAGCACAGAGAGAGAGAGCTGCTACAGGTGGAAAAAGAAGAAAATATGAAGAGGAAAGAAACCAAGCAACAGATAACAAGCCAGAAAGGTAGCTGTGAATTATCAGCAAAACAGCTGAATCACTTTCAACTATTTTCTTACATAAATATGCAAGTCATATGTCATCCATAGTTCTGCTCATTCTCAAGGAGAAGGAATTCACGGAAATTGGATTCTGTAGGTTCTGCAGAAGACAACTGCTAGAATCACAGTTGTGAACAAGGAGCACCACTATGGCCATTTCCAAACTATACTGTTATAGTGCTATTATTCCATTTTCATCATCCCGTCAGCTTCAACCTATGGTGACCCAGTGAATGGAAGACCACCAAGAGACCTTCTCAGGTCTTGCAAACTCACTCAGGGCAGTGGCTTCCTTGACTGACTCCATCCATTTGTCATGTAGCCTTCCCCTTTTCCTACTGCCTTCAGCTTTTCCCAGCATTATCATATTTTCTAATGAGTCTTGCCATCTTATGGTATGTCCAAAGAACAACAGTCTCCGTTTAATCATTTGAGCTTCTAGGTAGAGTTCAGGTCTGATTTAATCTTATCAAAACAATTAAAAGGCAGCCATGTTGATCTATGAGTGAAAAACAAAATTCCCATCTTCAGGAATTAATATGGCCATTTCCACACTAGACTGTTTTAGCGCTATCATTCCACTTCCAACATCTTATGGAATCCTGGGGTTTGCAGTTTAGGAAGCCTTTGAGGCCACACTCTAAACTGCAAACCCCAAGATTCCATAGGACGTTGAAGGTGGAATAATAGCACTATAACAGTCTAATACAGAAATGGGCTATGTTTGTTCACTCTCCAGCTTTGCTGACATATGACTCATGTTACTATGTGCAGCACCAGAAAATAAAATTAGTCTTGTACAGGACATTTTTATTTTGACAAAATATTTGTTTGTTGCCTCTCAGCCTCCCAAAGCCCTTGAGGCAATGCACTACAGATAAAAAGAGATAGAAACATTAATTTAAAACAAACAAAATCCATTAGAAATAGTTCTGAAAAATACAAAACATTTGTTTTAGGGAGCAAAGGCCATTGTGCAGGACCATTGTGTGATCTCTGCGATCTTAACTGTCCACTAGAAGCTCAAAAGGGATGGAACCAGGGATATAACTGCTGAAAGAATTTTTCTTTGGTTCCCAAATTTTCAACATTGAACTAACTTCAGTTGAGTGTTTAGAAACAGAGTTTGGGCATCCAAAGAAAAGGGGCAGAGAGAGTTCGCAGGGAAATGCAAACACAGCAAATAAAAAGGAGTGGTCTGAGCACTGGACTACAACTCTAGAGACCAGGGTTCAATTTCTCACTCAGCCATGGAAATCCACTGGCTGACCTTGGTCACATCTGATACCCTCAGCCCCAGAAAACCTCAAGACAGGTTCACCTCAGGGTCTCCATAAATCGAAAACGACTTGAAGGCACACAACAAGTGTGAACAATATTCAATGTCTCGCTCTCTGAAATGCTAGAAATTTGGGGACTAAAGGAACATGTTCATACTTCTTATTGGGGGGGCAATGGCCTCCTCCTCCCCCCAGTAGCTACACCCCCACATCCCAATTTCTGTATTTAGGAAGATGTGTTTTAGAGACCTATGGGGACCTCAGTCCAACATCTCTGGGATGCTGCTAAGAAATGAAGCGCTGCTACGAATAACTGGCAGCTGTTGGAAGAACCAGGGAGAGAGCTGCGGCACAAGTGACAGGTTTAACTGTGGTGCCACTCTTTTTAGTGGTGTTGTAAACTACATCAAGTTTTTGTTCAAATAAGAAAGGGTATAGAAATATTTATAGTTCATAAATAAATTACATTGCAAGCCATCACTTGTTTATCCCTGGCACTAAAAATAAACAAAACAGAAATCTGGTTTCTATACAGAAGTCACAAGAACACAAATCACGGTTGTCCCATTTTTCTGAAGGAAGATTTCTTCTGACACTATAACTGCCATAAGTTTTTTCCCCCCTACTAACCTATCCTTCCATGACATCCTCTAACACCAGAAAAAGGAAACACCAGCATGTGTTTATCCTGTTACCATATAAGCACTGCCCAAGGCCAGTTATAACTTCTATGTCAGGGGAGTGGTAGATCTGCTTCTAGTTTTAGTCTGAACTTTAAATGGGCTGTCTAGGGTACTGAATCCTGTCCCAAAATAGCTTCAACACCCTGGATACCTCCCTTAAAGCCCAGACAAACCTGGAGTGGATTAAGCACCTCACTGACACTGCTGACACTGGTCAGATTTAATTCTTGCCTCAGCTTTTTCCCCTGAAAACAGAGTTATCTGTTAGCAGCTTTGTCTTGAAGGACTACAGTTCGGTAAGTGGAAGTCATACCTGATCATGTCTGGTTGTGAGAATCTTTCATCGAAGGCAGGGCAAGGGAAGGTCCCCACTTTCACTTTCAGATAGATAATGAGTCACTAGCTGTACCTCAAGTCTTTTAAATAAACAGATTGATTTATTAACTCAGATATGGCATTCAATCCATTAAAGGAAAATTCTTCTGGGCAGTACTTGCACTAGAAGTCTCTGCTTACTTTCCCTGGCCAAGATTCTCCTGATCAACAGCAGAGCAGAAAGTAAAGCTGAACTGCCACTGCTTACTCATGTGCACACACCAATCCTCATTTGGAAGATGTGAATTCCATTTATGAAGGATGGTTCTGGATATGTCATTGTAAAAGTGGCAAGAATGTCAAACTGCTCATGCTACAGCCCACTGTATGAGCAGTTTGTTGATGAGATCTTGGTCCATGTTTATCGTTCTTTCCTTCTACACCCCAAACTGCCCTAATACTGAGACAATATGCCTTTGTTTTTAACTATGCTGAATAGTTTTAAATTCTCTGAACTGTTTTACACTTGTTTTAATATTGTTTTACATTTTCTTTAAGATTGCTGCTGACAAAGACCCTGAGCTCCTGCTCTTCCATATCTCTGTAATCCACAGCCACAAAGGAGAACAAGGAAGCAACAGATCAGAGAACCAGGCAGAGGAGGGAGACATTGCTGATCCTAAGGCCAGGGAGCCATGCATTTACTGTTAGAACAGCCATCTGGCATAGAACATGTTTCCATTAACACAGAGCCAACTATGCTTAGAGCTGCTGGGCATCAATAGTGAAGGGGGCAGATTGTTGATTTCACTTTATTTCTTTTGTAAAATATAAGAACAGCTTGTCTTAAACATTTCATGTATTCCATATTTTTTCTAATTTTTAAATTTTTCCAATCTCCTTCCGGGGAAAGAAGCTTCAGAAGGAAAAAAAACCCAACTCAATCATGAAGGATGTCATTTTGATTGTTATACTTATCTTGTAAAATATTTATATCTCATCTTATGTACAAATGACAAAGTAAAGTCAGTAACAACCTTAAAACAAGTGAAAAACAGTTTAGAGAATTTAAAACTATTCTGCATAATTAAAAGCAAACCCAATTTCAGCCATAATCTGATTAGCCAAAACCAAACCATGACCAGTGGCCCCATCCACATACAGCTCGCAAGTCCTCTGTTTACAAGTTTCAACCACAAGGACAACATTTTCTCAGCCACAGCTTTCCACACTCACATCCACTCCTATGTAAAAAGAAGATAGCTATATTGGTTTACAAGGCATTGTAAGAATTAAGCACCTGAAGTACTTGGAGCTTGTATTCAGTTTTGACTTGGAGTGGTGGCTCTCCAGGTACAAATGGACCACAATGGTCATCATCCCTGCCAACTGACCATGCTGGCAGGTCCACTGGGAACTGGAATCTAAACATCATCTGAGGGAGTTTTTTCACCCCTGCACTTCCACTTCTGTTGTAACTACTACTAGTATTTATTTACAACAAATATTTGACCTCCTGAGGTGATATGCAGAAAATAAAAAACAAAAAGTAAAACGATTACTTGAAAAAAAGACCAAAACTCCTTTTTAAAAATATAGAGAATTAAATAATCTGAAAAAGTGTCCTGGTCTTAAGGACCAAAGACTGTACAAACCAAGGGGAGCACAAGCAAGGACATCTGAAGATTGCTGATTCCCCACACCTACTGTTGTCCCTGTAGTCTTCCCTATCATTCAGGAGGATCCCTTAATCCTCAAAAGCAGCTTTGGGAAACAGCAGGGATAGAATTAGCCAAAAATGGGTTTCTCAAATTGACCAACTGTATCTGCTTTCTAGTGTGAAAGCGCTATTGAGATACCACCCTATATATTTTTAGTTCATGTGACACCTTTATATTTTTAGTCCATACGCAATTAAGAAGGAATGTCACAACTCTTAGAAGGACATCTAAAGGCTAAATGCAAAGAAAGCTTTTCACATTTTTGCCTTCTCCAAGTGTCCCTCCTTGAAATTCCGGAGATTTTCAATAATTGGAAAAGTTCCTTTTTGTCTCCTAGAACCTCTCATACAGCTCAGATGATACCCCTGCATGGACAGATTTCACTGCATGGACAGATTTTACTACTTTTGATAAGTTGGCTCAAACCAAGGGACATGCTGTTGCACTGATACATATCTATATTAAGATCAAGGTTGCCTACCAGCGGAGAAGGCCTTTATCCTAAGCCAACAGAGCATCACTGATAAAAACCCAAAGACACCTCAAAGAATATTTAATGGAGCAGCTGCAGAAAATCAGTCTTGAATAGCATCTATCTGATAGCTTTTGGAAGAGCCAGGCTCTCTGCACAGCCAATGACTAAACCCGTCGAGACATCACAGCAGCCAGGACTCAGTAAATCAATATGCGATCACAGTGTCTCTTTCATTCTTCCACCTTAATCACACCTGCAAGAAGAAAAGCTCCAGCTAGCCCTGATTACATCTACTGTATGGTTGGTGGGCATGAAGTCACTCCTTGGCCTCTGGCAAAATGCTCATTTTACCCCCTGAAGCCCAAAAAACAACTTATCAGGGTATCATTTTACCTTCGATTAACTTCACATTAAAGCTATTCATCAAGAGGTGATGGGGATCATGTCAGGCTAACTTCAGTGGAAGTTTTATATTCTGTGGAGTCCTCTATGGATTAAAATACACCTCATTTAGCCACAGTTTTGGCCTATGCACCCTATCAAAATGGTTAATGCTGGAACAGGGAAAAGAAACTTTTTTTGGCCCCCTCACATTCCAGTGAGGGATGGGTCCAGAGGGCTAAGCAAAGTGAGACCAGACAAGATGTGTTTCTTACCAATTCTAGCCAATAAGGACATTTTCCTCCCCAGCATGCAAATCACAGCTGACATCTATGCAATGCTTACTCAGGCACAGATTCCAATACAACAGCCTTCTGGGCTGCAAAACAGCAGTTAGAATTACATAGAGCAGAGGACAGCTCAGCTTCCAGGCTTGGCCAGAAGGCCAGGGCCAAGAATTACATGGACCATAGATCGGTGCTACTTAAAGTGGTGCTCTGCGGACCAGTGCCGATCTGCAAGCTATTAGCTACCAGTCTACAGCAAGTTTCCAGGAATAAAAGAAACAGTTGTAATTAGTGGGTATAAATACGATACCAACCCTGCCCATATTTGAAAGAAAAAAACTTCCTAGATATCCCACATCCCACATCAGAGAGCTTAAGAAGAAGATAACCACTTGGAACTGTAGGTCCTTACACTCACCTATAAGACAAGCACTGCTGAGCCACAGGCTGTCTGAGGTGAACCAGGTGCCATGGGACAAGCCAGCAGTCAAGACTAAATAACCAGGATTGTTTCAGACTACACAAGTACAAGCACTCTGATCCCACCTTCAACTGACAAGACTGCATCCTATGGAATCCTCAGATTTGTAACTTGGGCAGACAGTAGAGCTCTGCAGCAGAGAATCCTAAGTGCACATATGCCTCCAAGTCACCTGTCAGCTTATGACCCTATAAATTTCTCAGGGATTTTTCAAGCAAGGAATACACAGAGGTAGTTTTGCCAGTTCCTTCTTCTGAAATATAGCCTATGGCACCTGGTATCCTTCCTCAAACTAGAATTCCACAGAATATCTCATACTCTAATTGTGTAGTATGAAAGAGACCAGGTCAAATCAGGAGGCAAGTTCAAGAAGCAAGCCAGACATCTGGGTGAAAGACCAACCAAGTAAACTTCTCAAATACAACCCAGTTCTCACCTTGTCACTCAAGTAAGCTTTCTCTTCCTCTCTGGGAGGATCCAATGGCTGACTTCTTAAGCAAGAAGCTGAAATGTGGACCACATGAAGCAGCAGTTCACAGATCCCACTACTTCCTGACGGCCAGGAGCCCTTGGCAAATTCCAGAACACTTGTCTATAAAGATATAGGGCATGGAACATTGCCTTGTGAAAGTAATTTGTTCCTCTTACACCTTATAGTATTTTAAGTAATCCATTGTTGGTATTCATTACACTGATGAAAAATAACATTTTGATTCATTTTCTTTACTTAGATGGAAACCCTCTGTATTGACAAGAGAATGGCTAAACACTTTTAAACTGTGAAATTTCCCCCCATTATTTTTAAAACTAAGTGGGCAGGAATTAACTAGAAATGCCTATACTTTAAACCATTAATGGCTTTGCTCCCACTTATTATATAACTTTTGAAATGTAACATCACTGCATCTTTGCTATCAAGAGGGGAGCAATGATTTGTTTCAGGTAACTACATTTTTTGTAACTCAATATGTTGTCCCGTCTTAAACCTGAAGCATCTATATTCTGTGGAAAACGTATGAAGACAGGGAGTACACCTACTACCCCTGCCTGACTATATTACCAGTTCTGTCAGCCTCTCCACATGTCAGATGAAATGCCTTGAAAAGAAGAACTTTCTTTATCAGTGGAGTCTCTCTTTTTTGCAACCCATCACCCTCCATACATACAGATGGGCACAGAACTGGTGACAAAGGGGTGCATGGCTAGCACCCATACCACCTTCGGGTATTTAGCATGTACCTGCGCTATCGAGTTACAGCAGTTTGATACCACTTTAACCATAATGGTCCATCCTCCCTCCATCCTTTCCAGTCACTTCCAGTCACTCCCTGCCAGAGGTGTCCAGCCACACTACACAATTATAATGCTTTGATCTCATTTGAAGTACAATGGCTCTGTCCAACAGAATCTGGAATATGGCATTTCATGAGGTACTAGGAATTCTCTACTAGACCACTCTGATGCGCAAGTTCAGGAAAATGCGCACCTGAGCTCATTAGCAGACAATTCTGAGTACTTCACCAAGATACATATCCCAGGATTCCATAATAAATAGCCATGACAATTAAAGTATAGTAGTAAGAAACTGCTCTGATAGTGTAGTATACAGATATTCTTACTCAACATGAAAGGCGAACACAAGAAGAGGGCTATTTTGATCCCGATTTCTATGGAATGTCACAGATATTTACCCATGTTTCATGTCACAACATTTCTCCCTGATGAACCCATGTTAACTCTCCAGTGTTGTTCCTTAGTCAGTCACATAATAAGTTGACCTACAAGAAAAGCTGGAATCCCCATTTAGAGAAAAGTGTTTGGTTTGATCAGTGAACACAAAAATCCACACTATACTCCAGAGGCTGAAGGGTATTAAAACAGAATCTGTTGCTGATACCTGCACCAGGTAATTACCACCCAGCAATTAGTAGCCAGCTCAGCTGACACCAGGCAACATCTCTAGGCAATCACCTAACACCCAAGCCCTTCTCAAAATACAAGAATAGCTTTAACGTTCCATGGAACATGTACGCCAGCATAATTCATGTGGGCCTCTCTTCCAGCCAAAGCCTCATTATAAAAACAAACAAAACTTGATTCCCTTTGCACCAGCCAATCAAGCCATCCTGAACCCAGAGTAAAAAGTCACAGCAATATTACTTTTGCACGTTCTCCTGAAGTCTCTCTCCAGGGCAAAGTCAGAGTGATAAATCCTTCCTACTGCATTAGTCAACAACTTTATCTATGCTTAAAAGAAGCCCACAGTTCAGGAGGGCAAAGATATGCCACACAGACAGGAACAAACTCAGAAAATTGTTGCCCCTCACTCCCAAACAGACTGGAATTCCCCCTTTCACCTGTAAGCACCCTTTTGCTATTATTTAACCCCTTGCTTCCAAGTCCAAGGGAGTGATTGATGAGCATTTGAGGTCGGAAAAGTTAAATATATTAAAACAAATTATGTTGTCAGTAAAAGTACACTATGTACCTAAATAAATAATGAGAAGATAACTTTCATAAATTACATTTAGCTGACATAAAGCCTTCCTGACTCAACTTATATTTTGTACTTGATGTTATTGTATTTAAAATGAATCTTCAATATTGTGTAATTAACTTGAGTATGCACCCTTAAGAGACAAAGGGCATCAACAATTCAGTTTCAGGTTTTCATGTTCTTTGTTTAACAATATGAACATTTAGCATAATTTTTTTTATGGACAATTGGGAGATCTAAAAATGCTCCTATCTCTGGGAAACCAAAAAGAAAAGTCTAATATGCCTCTTATTTCTCCATAGGACAGAAATAAATTTAAGAAGGAAACTTAACATGGGAGTAGTTTGTGAGTTATGCCCCCTCTCGACTTAGTTGGCAATGCCAGCTTTTTAAAGAATGCTTAGGCCATGAGATATTTACTAACTAGTCTGTTCACAGACACCCACCTTAGAAATATCTGGCACACTGTCCACCTGACAGAAAAACAGTCCAAGCTCTCCTCCAGTGGTAAAGGGTCTACTGAATGGTCACCTGAAGAAAATTCTTCTTTCCATCTGTGATCAAGCAAGTTCCTTTTCACAGGTCCAAACCCCCAGTAAACTGCAAGGTCTGACAGGCACACCCAGCTTCTCCCTTGTCAGCATCCCAAATTCTACATTTCTCCAGATTCTGCCCCTAGCAATATCACATTTTGGTGCGATTCGACCCCGCATGAACTGTCTCCAGTTCCTCAGAATCATAATTCAGCAGCCCTTAAACCCAGAAGAATATTACTCTCTATCCCAAGAACTGTTCCTTCCCATTCCTCATGTCATGATTAAGGCAGGGTCTGGATCAGTTCCTCTAACACCTCGTGATCACAAATGAAAACGACTGGGGGTTTTTCCCCTCCAAGATTGAAATAAAACATTTTTTCCCATAGGAGAACTTCCTGGTGAATCGTGCCCCTAGTTCTACAAGGGCTGGGGCGGGGATCCGCTCCAGTACTTCCAGAGGGACTTGGGTTAGCACGGATCCATCCTTCCATGTGCAAAAACCGGTGATGAGGGAAAACAGGTCTTCGGCGGCAAGAGAATACAAAAGCTGACAAATCAATGAAAATACAAGGAAGGATTATTTCCCCCCTTCGGTGATGTTGTCTTTGCCCCGCCCCTCAGATCCAGAATGATGCAGGGCTATCTAGGACAAACAGAAAACAGTGCAAGACTTTTTCATATATATATATATATATGTGTGTGTATGTATGTATATAAACGAAGAGGCAGTTTTTCAGTATTACAATCGGAAAGCAAAACGAGTGGTGGTCTGATCACGATTGTTTTTTTTTCCCCCCTTTAAAATCTGGTATCTTATTTCTATTACATTGCTGAAAAGCAGGTGCACCGTTGCTCGTTCCTCTCCTACCTTTGTAATGGTCATGCAGCCTGGATCTATATGTGTGTGTCTATATTTGGTGCAGCGTCAAGGGCTGGGGAACCCGCCCAGGTCTCCGTCGCTTCTCCTCCGCAGCAATGATTCCAGATTCCGTTTGCACCTCCTCCTTCGCCTTTTTCTTCCCGTCTTAAGAGACTGCCGGGCCAGCCTATCTCCTTACAGGTGCTGGGCGAGCACAGAAGCCCGTTCATTCATTAATCATGACTAGCTGCTATGCCAGCAAGCAAGCCTGGAGACATTAAAAGAAGAGCCAGAGTCAGGAAGGAACAATTCCTTGTCTTCTCCAGCACCCTCTTAAGAAAGAAAGAAAAAGGGGAAAAATTGCACGCCGGTGGTAACATGAAAAACCCGCCTGCTTGTTGCAAGCACGCTCCCGACGCTGGAAGGAAGCACGCTTGCTAAGTCACTGCAGAGTATACACGCACAACCGCGCACCCCCCCAGCTCGGAGCCGAGGAGAAAGGGACGGGGTGGAGCCACGAGAGAAAAGGACGAAAGGCCAAAGATTCCCTTCCCTTCCCTTCCTTTGTGTGCCGGCCTTGGAGTCCGGCAAGCAGGGTCGGGCGCCTCGGGCAGAAAAGGCGATTGCATGGTCAGGGGCTGAGAGGCGCGGAAGGCGAGGCAGAGATTCAGTCCCCACCCTGGCCCATCGGGGGCTGCCCTGTTAAAATGAGAGTCGTGTGCTCGTTCTGCACTGTGTTGTTTTCATCTGCACACGCCCGAATTCTGCAACCTGCATGCGTTGTGCAAATAAACTCAAGGGCAATGTTTTTGATTTTCCAAAAACTTGCATGATGTAGCTTGCGCGCCCGTGTTTGCCTATTTTCTTCGGGTTATGCCAGCTGTGGAAAAAGCCATAGTGTGATCGCTAAAGCTTCTGCCCCATCATAGCATCCGCCTTCAGAATTCTGAGTTTGAGGCCATTTCCACATTACAATGTTACAATGCTATTATTCCACTTTCAACATCCTATGGAATCCTGGGCTTTGCAATTTAGGGAGGGGCCTTTAGAATTCTCAGCCAGAGAGCTCTTTGGCCTCAGGAAACTACAAACTCCAGAATTCCACAAGATGTTGAAAGTGGAATAATAGCACTATAGCACATAGTGTAGGGTGGAAATGGCCTTATTTACCTATTTTCTACACACTTTTAAGTCTTTCACAACCAAGAACTAGAAACTTATCATTCTTAAGGAACTGATAAGGATCATATGGTTTTCTCAGAAACTTGTGGAGTGGCAGCTTGCGTGCAGGCCTGGCTCATCTTTTGCTCTGCTATGACTTCAAGTTTAGGTTGTTCTCTTACAAAAATAAATTGGCATCTGGGAGCTCCTATGTCAGCAGAGTGGTGAATTTTTTCAGAGTTTTCATCCGAAGTTGAAAGGAGTGATCCAAGGTGCTGGAACTCTTTGGGGATAGAGTTCAGCACCTTGGATAGCTCCTTTAAATTTCAGGCTCTAACCAGGAATGGATTGGACAGCCACCAGCAACCATTGCCTGAGTGGATAACTTTCTGAGGGTCAGGGAGGCTGATCTAACCAGCATCCCCTTAACCAACACGAATATTGCTGGTTCCAGGGCCATAGACATACCTTGCAACATTTCACACATAAAAATAGGACTCTCTGTAGCCGAGCAACGTCAGAGTGTGGTCAGGATGGCAAAAGTATTAATGAGGAAGAACACATAATAAGAAGCTGTAGCTGTTGGGTTTTTCCTGAGCCTACTGAGAAGGCTTCACCTCTTCTCTTTTCTGAGTTGTGTGCAAATTAGTTTGACCTCCATTTGCAGCAAGTGAAGGACAAAGGAGGGAAATAGGAAGAGAGGAAAACTGGGAGATTTTAAAAGCAGTTGAAAAAAATTGGAGGAAAGAAGATTCATGGCAGTGTCCGCCACTGGCAGAGACAGTGCCCTCATCCTCCAGCCAAAAGGGGACCTCTTGGGGCTACCTACTCCACACGGATTGCTCTCTTGAGAGACAAAACTGTGGCAGCCTCTGCACTCAAAGGAGCCATCTGCACTTCTTGTTTCAGGGCTTCTGAGCACCAACCCCTGCCTCTGACTGGTACACACAAACGAGTATATGTCTTGGGTCCTGAACTCTTCTGTTTGATTGTCACAGGCAAGTACCTTAGTCAAATAACTTTAAATGCTTACTTTCAGTGCAGTGCTGTTTGAATCAAGCTGGCACAACTACACAGTGTCACAGTATAGTGGAAGCGTGCCCTACAGGGTCAAAGCACTATGACATTTTGATTGTGGCTCTCTCACATGCATTAGCAGCTTACATTCAGAAGAAATTTTATTCTTCAGCCATTTTGTATTTTTCTTCTTAGTTGTAAAATGAATGTTCATCATAAGAGGAATCCCCCAAAATCATCCCAGGAAACTGACCTGAGATGGGGCAGGGGCAAGTAAATCTAATTATTGTGGGAACAAGAAGTTTTAAAAAAACTCAGCTGCCTTTCTAATTGACCATGAAGTTAGAAAACCTGTTTGAGACCGTGCGTATAAGTAAAAATAGAGCTAGCATAGTGTAGTGATTTGAGTGCAGGACACTAGGAGACCAGGGTTCGAATCCCCACTGGATGATCTTGGGCAAATCCAATTCTCAGCCTCAGAGAAGGCAAGGGCAAACCTCCTCTGAACAAATTCTGTTGAGAAACCCCCATGATAGAGTTGCTTTAGGGCTGTCCTAAGTCAGAAATGACTTGAAGTCACACAGGAACAAAACAAGCAGGCCAAAGCAGTGTTGAAGATTTCAGGAGAGGAAAGAACTTGATATATGTTATCAAAGATTGCTTCAACTGATGGCTACACTCTGAATGAGAAACTTCTGAGAGACTCTGTTATTAACAGTCCTGCTTGTGTCTTGCAAATCCAAGGTCACAGCTTCTTTGATTCCTTGATTGAATCAACCCACTGGTAATGTGGTCTTCCTCTTTTCTTCATGCCTTCCACTTTATAGAGCATGATACTCTTTTCCAAAGAATCGTGTTATCTTATCCTTTGTCCAAAGTGCAATAGCCTCGATTTAGTCATGTTGGCTTCTTGAGAGAAGTTAGTCTTGATTTACTGTCCAAAAAAAGGCTAAATCAGTGTATTCCAGAGGACTCAGATTTCAGAGATAGAATAAGGCAAACTGAAAGCAAAAAGTATGGAAACTGTTATTAAAATTGCTCTATGATTATGTCTTAATTGGAGAAATACTAGGGAAGGTTTAACTCAATGCAATTTTCTGTGTCCCTCTTCAGATATCCATCTGGACATAGGAAGGCTAAACTATGTAGGCTTTTAAATGTATATACATAGTAGATGGCCAGGCAATTTGGAAAGTTTTTTGTTTTTGTATTCGGTATTAACAAAAGCCTGAAAATCTGCTGGACAGCATTAAATGATTATCTCATATCACCACTGATTACTGTCAAAAGTGAATAATTGATTCATACTTTAGGTTAAATTAAGGGGAGAAAAGGAAGGAAAGAGTGAGAGGGGAAAAAAGAGAGAAATATGGTCAGTAACAATGAAGCAGCTTAAAAATGGGTTCAGCTTTACCAAAAAGAAAAAAGAGCATGTATAAACAATGGAAGGAAGGATGAACCATCAAGAAAAATACAAGTGTGTAGCTTGAGCTTGCCGGAATAGTATAAGGAAAGCTAAAGCTCAAAATGAGCTGAGACTGGCTGGGAAAGCAGTAAGCATTAAGGAGGAGTTTTTCAAATACGTTTGAAGCAGAGAATGAACAAGGAAATGATGGGACCATTGCTCAACAAGGATGATAAAATGTTAACAGAGCACAATGAAAAAGCAGAACTGCTCTATTCCTAGTTTCTTCCCAAAAAGAGGACTGTGTGTTTCAATGCATTAGCAGATATCTTGACAAAGAATCCAGATTTCAAATAAAGATCACTAAGGAGTTTATCAGGAATCACCCAATTCACCTAAACGAATTCAAATCTACAGGACCAGATGAACTGTGTCCCAGTGTACTGAAGGATATAGACAGGTTGGAGCAGGTTCAGAAAAGAGCAAGAAGGATGATAAGAGGTATGGAGAACAAAACATACAAGGAAAGATTGAAGGAGTGAGCATGTTCAGCTTGGTGAAGAGAAGACTGAAGGGTGACATAATTGCCCTCTTTAAATACCTCAAGAGCTGTCACACAGAAGAGGGTGCAAGTTTATTCTCTGCCACCTCAAAGTATAGGACCAGCTCTATTAGTTTTAAGTGCTGGGCACCACGTTTCTAGAATGATACTGACATGCTGGAACGTGTCCAGAGGAGGGTGACCAAAATGGTGAAGGGTTTGGAAGCCATGCCCTATGAGAAGAGCCTTAGAGAACAGAGTATGTTTAGTCTGCAGAAGGGAAGATTAAGAGGGGACATGATAGCTATGTTTAAATATTTGAAGGATGTCATATCAAAGAGACTTGTTTTCCACTGCTTCAGAAACTAGGACAAGAAGCAATAGATACAGGAAAAGAGATTCCACCTGAACCTCAGGAAGAACTTCCTGATGGTCAGAGCTGTCCAGCAGTGAAATATGCTGCCTCAGAGTGTGGTGGAATCTCCTTCTTTGGAGGTTTTTAAACAGAGGCTGGATGGCAATCTGTTGGGAGTGCTTTGATGTGGGTTCCTGCATAGCAGGGGTTGGACTGAGGTCTCTTCCAGCTCTGTGATTCTGTGATTCTAAGTTACAGGAAGTTGAGTTTTGATTGAATATTAGAAGGAACCTCTTGACAGTAAGACGGCTCATCAATGGGACCAATTGCCTAGGGAGATGGTGGGTTGCCTTTTCTATATGCCGTAAAAAAAGAGGCTGGACAGCTATCTGGTGGGAATGCTTTAGCTGGAGATCCTGCACTGGGCAGGGAGTTGGATCTAATGGCCCATTAAGCCCCTTCCAACTGTATGATTCTCCAATTTTATAAATATAATAGGTTAGCAATGGTAGCTAACTGACCAACACCCCTCATGCCTTTTCCCAGGTTTTAGCATTTGATTATATATGAGTGCTTCATTTGCTTCAGAATATGAAGATCCATCAACCATATTTAATTCTAAGCAAGACTTTTTAATGGTCAGACCCATAATACAACATGTTTGACTATTATACCTCATCGCCCTCTACTATGTATTTGGATGGCCACTTCATCACAGACTATAAAATTTACACAGCCTTGCCCAAGTTGACATTGGTGATTTCACTTATGATTTGAATGAAAAAAAAGTTCAAGTGGGTGCATTTCCAATTCTTAAAATTTGTTTCACATGCAAAATTACTTTCTACTTTTCTTCCTGAATCCCCTTACCTTGGCTTGTATGACAGATGACTTTATATTTCACAGGCTGTCCTGCATCTCCTAAAGTGGCTTTTCGACAACCAAGGTGATGTCATTATTGAGCCAGTCTCAGCATCAGACTTCAGCCTGACGTGTATTGCTTTCAATTTATGGATCAATCTTTTTTCTCTTTTTTTTTTCTTTCTCCTCTATTTTACTTTCCCATTTTCTTTCACTCTTTCTTTTCTTTCATTCTTCTGCTTTATTCATTTTTCCACATTATTAATTCAATTTTGAGTTCCATTTTTTATCTATTCTAATTTTTCTTTATTTTTTCCCTTCCTGTTGAGGCTGTTCTGTGAGACAAATTACAGTCTTCCCTCCACATTTGCAGATTTGACCTTCATGAATTTGATCATTCACAAGATGTCCATCTGCCCCTCCACCTCCCTTTCCCATTCCCTGGCCTTTTGCCCAGGTGCGCTGCCTTCCTTCTATGCACTTTGCCAAAAGGCAAGCAATGGGAGGGGAAAAGATTTGCACACATGCAAGCTTTTCCCTCTCCATTCACTTGCCTTTCACCCAGGTGCAGAGAAGGAAGACACACCTGCCCAGGCAAAAAAGGAAGGGAATGGGAGGGGAGTGCTAACTTGAAGGGGATTATTTACTTTTTTTTTTTTTAACTTTGGCAAGTGTTCTGCTCCCCAAACCCTTGTGAAAGTTTAAGTGCCACTGTAGTTAAGGGGAAAGAGAACAGTGGAGCAGTGGATTGCAAAGCTTTCTCAATTGGAATCCATAGGAATTTTTTTCTTTTATTTTTTTCATATGTGATTTTATAAGGTTTCTCAGAGTTTGTAAAATAACCATAAGCAGTATAAGCAGTGAAGTGACAATTTATGACATTAATAACTATAGAATTTAGCAAATATATGCTATTTTATACATACTTTTTTAAAAAATCAAGTAATATTGTAATACTGTAATATTGGAAACCATGGGTGCAAAATAGATGCTAAAATGTACTGCTGGTTTAACACTAACATAATTTCATAGAACGTCAACGGGCTGCAAGATGTAAGCAAATGAAAAAGAGTGCTAAGTTAAAAGAATTTAAGGCTGACATCGCTTTCCTACAGTAATCTCATTTCATGACAGAGGATGTGAACAGCTCTCAGAAAAAATGGGTTGGTGAGGTTTATGTTGGAAATGTTTCTAGACAGTGTAAAGGTGTGGCATTCGTAATACACAAACATCTTTCTGTTTCAGTACAGTGAGCAATAACAGATCCAGATGGACAGTTTTGATTCAACATGAGAGATATTTTGAAAAACGGATAGTTTTGATTAATGTTTATGGGCCTGTTAGTTATGAGATATGTCTCATAATTATTTTAGTAACCCCATTGACCTGGAGTATGATTATTTGATTGTCGGTGATGATTTTAACAAAAAATTTGATCCTTTGGTAGACAGAAGTACACCTTCAACAAGGAAACAATCTATCAGAGAGCTACTTTACAGAAATATAAGAATAAATATGTTTTTAAAATAATTTTTATTAGAATTCTTTAATATATAAAAAAATTAAACAATAAACATAGAATGCAGTAGAACAGAAAGGAAAGACAAAAGGAGATAAAGATAAGAAAAGAGATAGATAAAAAGAAAAATGGAAACAAAAATAGTAAAAATGACTTCGAATCTTCTCTTCAGCAGTTATTGAACTACACAATTAATCTGTACCTTTGTCAACTACCACAGTACTTCCTCATCCTCCTTTCTGTATCATATACCTACTTATATCTAAATTGAACATTATCATATATGTTCTCTACAGAAAGTCAATATAAGGGTTAGTATTCTTTAACTCTCCTAAGTTAAACTAAACAAATTAGCCCTTCACATTTGAATTTAACAACAAGCTATAGTTATGCAAAATATCAAATATTAATTCATCCAACCTCTTCTTCCTCTCTCTAGCTCTTTTCCAGCTGTATCTCTCATACATATCATTTCCCCTTTAAATGTTCCATATTCATTTCCCCTTAACACCCTTGCCTCACAATAATGTCATTTATAATAATGTAAACCTCCAGCCCACATATAAATCAAATTATTTATATTATTATAAACAGTTTTTTAGATTTCTTATCCCTCTCCCCCTAAAAAAGCTTTGCTTTGTGATAGTTTCCTAAGGAAGGATAACTAGGATAACATTAAACAACAGAATAGCATCTAAACTCAGGTAAACCTAGTTGTTATTTCTTTTCCCTTTCATATTTTAGATTCAGTCACTAGGTTTATTTTGCCAAACCTATGCAATTGCACAAACTGAGCACTACTCATCAAATTCTGTAAGATCTGTGGAGGAGTAGAACTCCCTTCTACTGATCTTATTGATTTTATTGTCTTCTTTGTCTTCTTCCACAATCTAGCTGAAAACCAAAGACCCTCCCCCAACACTGTTCTGTCCAATGACTTTTTTGTAGATCTCAGCATTCGTCCTTCCATCATCCTACAGGAAGAACATCGAATTTCTCCTCTTTTCCATGTCTCCAGTGTTAATCCTCTCTCCGTTATTCTCAATAAATCAGTACTTGCCTTTGGTTCCTCTGGGGTCACTTCAGAATCTTCAAAATCATATTGGTCTGCTTGCATTTCTCCAACCATAATTTTCTCTCCAGACATTAGGACATCAGACTCCAATATCTCCTCTTCATTTGATTCTCTCACTTCCATCATATCCTCAAATAATCTAAAGTTCTTAAGATTATTTTTCAGCAATTCACATTTCTAAAACATTTCCTGCCAAACTGCTGGATTGCATTCATCTTCTAGGGGCTGAATCATTGCCATTCTTTCCATCAAGCAAAAACTTGACAAATATAGGGGTAATACTTTGTCTCCACAGCAACTCCGCTGTTCCAGTGTTGCAATGACACCTCTTGGCTGTTTAATTTCTTTTGTTGTTCCAATTGCTCTCAATGGGATACCCCTCCCAGACAAAACAAATCAACTTTCCCATCACAAATCTCTTTCCTTCATTCGTTTTTGCTTACAGATCATTTAAATGAATGATCAATCTTCCAACTTTAAAAAAATACCTTTTCAGCTTTTAATCTTATTAAAACTTTTGTCCATCTAAAATAAGCTTTCTTTTAGTTCACCCTCTTGTTAAACTTTCTACTTTCAAAATACAAACTTGAAAATCTTTTTTAAAAGTTCTTAAAATCATTTCTGTTAGTACAGAAAGCAGTAAAGTCACTGAGATCTTGAAATAATTGCTGAATTAAAGATCTCTTATGGTTCAAAGAATTCCAGATGTTAGAACGAAGCACTTAAGAAAGTGAAAATGCAGGCCTAGTGTCCTTTATAGGTTCAAATACAGTGGCATGAGCTTGAAGGAATTTCTTATAGATCCCCCCACCTTCCACCACATTGCTTGCATTAGACTCCTGTGGTCACTGCAGGATTAGTGAGGATCCATGCGGCTTCTTTGGGGGAGAAATCACCAGCTAGAATTTGCCTCCAAGCCAGCAGTTACTGCCACTGCAGCTTTCCCTTTCACAGAGCTTCCCTTGACAGGCTTTCAGCCCACCATGATCTCACACAGAAGCCCCAAATAAATATGGTTTAATTGATGTGTGGAGAATTAAACACTCAGGAATAAAGACTATACCCTTATCTCTACAGTCCACTATAATTGTTTCAGATTAGATTATTTCTTAATTTCTGCCTCTTTGGTTAGTAATCTAAACACATGAAGATCAAATCCTTGATCATTATAGACCATACTCTGATTTTCTAGTATTTCACTTTTCTATTGCTCCGAACCCTTTATTCTCTGGTATTTTAACGTTTCACTTTTCAATGATGAACAGTTTAGGGCACAGATATCAGCAGATCTGATGAAATATTTTAAAATGAATAAAAGCTTTCTGAGTTCATACACTGTTGAATGGGAAGCATGTAAAACCTACATTCAGGATAGAATCATTGCTTATTTCTTATAAAAAACACTTAAAAATTTAAAAAAGGAATTGTTGAACAAGCAGTTGAAAGCTCTGGTGTCTCAGTTTGCTGTTTCTCTGTCCAAACAATTTTATCAAGAATTGGAAAAAGTTGAATATAAACTGAATTACATTATCATACAACAAATGGAACTTTGATATATCCATGGCAAGTATATTGGAAAAATGACGAATGTCCCAACAAGATTCTGGTGCATTACTTTAAGCATTAACAGTTCCCAGTCTTCATCATTAAAATGATACCTATATTATCCTGATACCTAAACCTGGTAACTATCATACCCACTATGCTAACTACTGCCCTATATTCTTCCTTAATGTTCATATCAAAATAATTGATAGCTATTTTAGCTAATCGGTTACAAAAAGTCATTTCATCATTATTAAGTCCTGACCAGCAGGGATTTGTCAAAAACAGGCAGGGAGTTGATAATATCCAATTGGTTGTGGTTTTGATTGCTTTAAACTTAGATAGAACTGATCTGCTAGCTGTTATTTCTTTAGATGCTGAGGCGGCCTTTGATAAAATTTACTGGCTATTTATTTTCACAGTACAGTGTGCTGTCTTCTGGTGCGATCTCCTCACACACATAAATGCAAGTTCCCACAAAGTGTTGTTTCCATTACGGTGAATGGACGTGGTTTGGACATGCTCACGCAAGCACATGCATGCACATGTTGCTTTTATTGAGTACATTTGTGTTTTTTGTTTTACACAAGGGTTCCTGGAACAGAACACCCACATACACAGCAAGTGCACTGTATTGGCTAATTTGAGGTTTCTTAAAATATTTCTGAAATGGATAAAAATGTTATATTCAGCACCAAGAGCACAGGTTATGACCAATTTCTTTTCTCACCCTTTTTTATATTGAAATGGGGTACCAGGTAGGGATTCCATTGTCTCCTTTAATATTCAGTTCGTGCTTGAAAGTGTGTGTGTGTGTGTGTGTGTGTGTGTGTGTATGTGTCTGTCTGTGGGAAGGAAGGTGAGTCATGGTGGGGAGAACACGTGCCCAGGTCCAAACCAGGTCAGGGAAAGGAGAGGGAAAGGTAGGCATTGGCATGGTGGCCCTATACTTCCTCTCCCTCCCTAATTTCCTTCCATGTGTATAGGAGAGCACTGGGAGAGGGTTTCTGGTGCTGAGAAATCAGGCTGTGAACCATCCTTAAGTGACCAGGGAGCAGCTGGTGGAGGAGGACGAGAACTAGCGGCCAGTGATATATCTAAGTCTTTTCCTCCAAGTCTCAAGTCAAATCTCAAGTCTTTACCTTTGAGTCTTAAGTCAAGTCTCAAGTCTGGGAGTCAACTTTATACCCCAACCTATATTCCAGAATTTCTGGACAGAGTTGAATAAAGTCACTTTTAACAATCTGAATAGAGTCCACTCTCCATATTTGTGATTTTGCCATCTGCAGCTTCGGAAGTGGGAAATAGGATCCTTCTCATTTTCCATTTACAAAGCTGGAGGCTTTTTCAGAAGTGGGGAATAGGATCCTTCTTATTCCCTATTACTGAAGTTTCAAAAGCTTAAGAAGGAAGGGATTCTACCTCCTGAAGCCCATTGCCTAGCGCATTTTCTGTTCCCCTCTGAGATACGCACCCTGCACTCTGAGTGCAAGTCTTGCCTTCTGCTCTTAGGAAAAGTTTTAGAAAGCTCTTCTGATAGCAGGGACAGACTGCTGAACAGACCTCAAGCCTGTTGCCTAATCCATTTGCTGTTCCCTCTGAAAAATGTGTCCACACTTTGGGCTTGAGACAGATCGTCATGTGACTAGTAAGTTGTAAAGTTTCTAGATGAATGTGTAATGTTACTGAACGAAGGGCAGCAAGTCAGTCACTAAAAATATACAAGTCTTCAGTCAAGTCAGTGTGTCATTTATTGCCAATTCAAGTCTGAGTCAAGTCACTGAAGCAACTTAAGTTGGACTTGAGTCTGAGTCAATTGACCTGAGTGAACATCACTGCTAGAGAATAGAGTCTGTGCTGAAAAAAGATAAAGCAGATATAATTTTTTTACAAGAAACACATGAAACACGAGAACGAACAAATGAACTTAAACTGAACTGGGCTGCTACTGAAGAAAAAGCATTTGGTTCCTCCAAGGCAAGAGGAATAGCTACTATAATATCTAGAAGATGTAATTTTAATGTATTAAGAGTTAAAAATATGAAAAAGGTAGATTTATTATTATACAAGGGAAAATGGAGGAAGAAATGTATGTATTGGTTAATGTATATGCTCCAAATGAGAAACAAAAAGAATTTTACAATAAAGTATTTAAGGAGTTGGAGGATATACAGGGAGACCTCATAATTATGGCAGGAGATTTCAATATGGTTATGGATAAGTGGAAAAATAAATCTGACCCAACAATAAGAGATAGATTGAATAATATCACAGCTCTGAATAAAGTAATGAACAGACATGAGTTAAAAGATGTTTGGAGGTTGATAAAGGGAGATGAAAAGAAGTACACTTATTACTCATCTGTTCACAAAAACTATTCTAGGATAGACTTTATTTTTGTTTCAAAGAATATAGTCTCAAGGTTATTAAATACAGAGATAGGAGTGATGAAAGTTACAGACCATGCTTTGGTAAATATGGATATGGCAATTAAGAAGGATTACAAAGAAGTAAAAAGATGGAGGCTAGACACTAGAATACTTAATAATAAGGATATAGTAAGTAAGATTGAGAAGGAATGGCAAGAGATTTGGGATATTAATAATAGGGAGGTTTCTCATGTGGTGGTATGTGACACGATGAAAGCAGTTGCAAGAAGGCTATGATTAAGGAATCATATAATTTAAAAAAATGACAAGGAGAGAAGAAATTAAAATTAGAAATGGAAATTAAAAAATTAGAGAATAAATATATAATGGATAGAAGTAAAAAAAATTAAAAGAATTACGAGCAAAAAGGAATGAATTGGAGAAAATAGAAATTGATGAGGTTCAGAGGAATTTGATATATTTGAGGAGGGAGTTTTTTGAATACAGCAATAAGAATTCAAAAATGCTGGGAGATCTGCACAGTCTAAAAAGGCAAGAAATATGACTGCGGTAATTAAAGATAAAACAGGTAAGTTATGTAGGATAATGAAAGGTAAAACAAAAATATTTGAAGAATTTTATCAAGAATTATACTCAACAGGGAAAATATCAGTGAAGAATATTGAGGAATATATTGAAAAAAATTGGAAAATAAAAATAACTGAGGAGGATAAGGGATTGATGGAACAACTGATCTCGGAAAACGAAATAGAAGAAGTCATAGATAATCTAAAAAGAGAGAAATCACCGGGAATGGATGGGTTGGGACCAGAATATTATAAAACATTTACAAAGAAATTAATACCTAAATTGAAAGTATTATATAATAAAATAATAAACGGAGAAAGGATCCCACCATCATGGGAACAGTCTTTAATAATATTGATTCCAAAGCCAGATAAAGATTTGATGGATCCAGGGTCATACAGACCTATATCATTAATAAATCAAGATGCTAAGATATTGACAGCAGTAATGTCAAAAAGGATGAAGAAGTTTATTTATGAATATTTGCAAAAAGGTCAATGTGGTTTTGTGCAAGGAAGACAGATGTCAAATTTAATTGGTAGAGTATTAAATAAAATAAATATAATTGAAAGGAATAAACAAAAAGCAGGGATAATAGCACTGGATATATACAAGGCCTTTGACTGTGTGGAATGGCCAGCATTAAAAATAACTTTAAAAAGGATTGGGTAAAAAAATTAGAGGATTGATATATAATACAGCTGTGCATATAATACAGCTGTGGTAATGGTAAATGATGGATTAACAAAACAAATTCAAATAGCTAGAAGTACAAGACAAGGTTGTCCTTTATCTCCGATTTTGTTTGCGATTGTAATAGAAATTTTGGCAAATGTTATTAGAAATGATGAAAATTTGGAAGGAATTGGGATCAAGGAAAAGAATAAAGTGAGTTTATTTGCCGATGACACTTTGTTGACAATCCAAGCCCCAAGAAATAAAATGGACAGAGTAAATGAACATTTAAAAGAATTTGGGGAAATGACAGGGTTACAAATAAACTGGGCAAAATCGGAGCTAATGTTGTTTAACTATACTAAGACAGAAAAGCAAGACTTTTTAAAGGAAAGAAAAACAGATATTAAAATAAAAGAAATAATTAAATATTTAGGAATAAACATTACAAAAAAATTTACAAAGATTAGAGGAAAAAATTATAATAAATTAAGACAAGAAGTGAAACGGAAATTAAAGGAATATAAAAATACTCAGTTGTCATTGTTTGGAAGAATTGCATTAGTAAAAATGAAAATATTACCTAAGATTAATTTTTTATTTAGGATGTTACCAATAAAAGTATCAGAAACAGAATGGAAAAATTAGCAGTTAATTATTGAATAATTTTTGTAATGGGGATAAGAAAGCGGGATTAATAAGAAATTTTGGTACAGATCCCAAAAAGAAGGTGGATTGGGCCTCCCAAATTTAAAATGGTATTATAATGCAAATCAATTGAGATATAGTAAAGATGAAGTCTCAGGAAAGGGGATTTAGAATGGTTAGAGACGGAAACAATAGAAGTTGAGATGAGACTGGAGAATATCTTTTTTTGGAATCCGGTCAAGAGAGAAATAGAAAAAATAGAAAATCCCCTTTTAAATACTATATTAGAAATATGGAAGAGAAGGAAAAACTAATGCTGGCTATTCCACCATTAACTCCAGTAGTGATGATGGAAAGGTTCCCAAGTAAATTTGAGGGATGAATTAGAGAAAGAATTAAAAAAGCAGGGAATATACAAGTTAAAAGAATGGATGAATATAATGACAAATAAAGATAGAATAAAGGAGAGATTGCAGGGTACTAAAGATGTCATGGTTTAATTATATTCAGTTGGAGCAGTGGACAAGGAATTGGAAAAGCAATAACAAAGATTTTAGAGAATACACTAGATTTGAACAAATGATTAAGCAAAGAGATGATATGGAAGAAAATGAAATATTGAAGGGTACCACAAGAGAAATATATAAAATATTGTCAAAAGGTGAAGATGAATACCTTAGAAAAATATGGGAGGAAGAACTAGTACAAAAAGTAGATATTCAAGACTAGGGAAAATCTGGAATCAGTGTCATTTAAAAAATTTATCCAAAAGGATAAAAGAGAATTATTATAAATTGGTTTGGAGACGGTACCTAACACCAATAAACCACATAGACAAAAATCATTCAAGATTATGTTGGAGGGGTTGCCAAGAGATTGGCACATATATCCATATGTGGTGGAATTGTGAAGGTGTACACAAATTTTGGCAAATGGTGTTTAAAGAGATAAAAGAGATAACAGGAATTGATTTACAATTATGTCCCAGTATAGCGTTATTATCTATATTTGATAAGGTTAATTGTACCCAGACAGTGAAGGAGTTAATTACAAATTTATTAACTGCAGCAAGGCTAATTATATCAAGAAAATGGAAAATTCAAGAAGATTTTCAAATAAAGGATTGGTATAAAGAAGTGTGGAAAATTGCGATCAATGATAAGTTAATATGTTGAATCAAGGTTAAAAAAGAGATAATGAAAAGGAATAACTTTGAAGTAATATGGAAAATGTTTGTGGAAAAGGCTTTAGCAAAAGAGGGAAGTGTCACACCTCCACAAGAAGAATTACAATTTTGGAAAGCAGAGTAAGCTGAAATATAATTGGTTCTGGGAATGGGTTCACATTTAGGGTTAGAATGTATGGTTAATAAAGGGATCATATATAGTATTAGCAATAGGCTAAATATAATTGAAAATAATAGATTTAAGAATTAAATTATTATAGCAATAATAAGTACAAGGAGAATGAGATTTAGATACATGCACTAAAATATATATAATCAATATGATATATAATATGTTGGATAAGTATACGATGATAAAGGATCTGGAGAGAAATAGTAATGTAAGCTATTTGTGTTGTGATTTTTCTCTTTTTCACATTTATGTTATTCATGTGGTGTTTTTGTTTTTTTCTGTTATGTATTGTCCTACTGGTGTATTATAGATGCAATATTATTAATAAAGTCAGCCCCCAATTGTTTTTAAACAGTGTGCTCAAATGGGAGAAGGAAGAGAGGGAGAATAGGTCTGTACAGATAGAAAAAACTCTGAGGTCTGCAGGATAATGCCATACCCAAATAGATAACAGAAGAGAGCTCTACCAAGGGGTGTTTTTGCCTCTTAAGGCAATTTGGAAATAAGCCTGACAGCAAAGGGCATCATCTGGGTCAGGGTGGCAATTGTGTGGGTCCCTTTACAGGATGTGCTGAATGAGCCCCAGGCCCCTTCCAGACCTTTCTCTACTAGACAAAAAAAAGGGGGGGGGAATGGAAAACTGCCATATCTTCATAAGCAGGATGCACCTCCCACGCCACCCCAGCTTTTTTAAAGTAAAACAATAAAAGTGGTTTTACAAAACTTAAAAGGGACTTCTAGTCACTTACAGGTTCACTGGGTGTGTGTGTGTGTATGTGTGTATGTGTGTGTGTGTGCAACCCATAGTTAGCCCCAGCATGGGAAATTAGACCTTGGATTCCCAGAGTTTGCCCACCCCTCATGTAGGCACTGCCCTCTGAAAGGTGCATACATTGTTATAAGGTTTATGATGAAAAAATCCAAATTTTACCCTGAGGCTTGCAGCATTTTCCAAAAAGCCTCTTGTAAGATTCACAAGTTGATTTGCATTAGAGATTCTCAGCATAAGAGTTGGTACTGACATATTTATTGCCAGTGTAAGCTTGCCAGAAACAAAGTCCAAGCTATATCACATACCTATCAGTGGTAAGTCTTATATGGGACAAACACTCAAGGCCGCTGATAGCCTACATCATTTAGCCCCAGTCATAACATAGCATGTTTTCATAAAGCTCTTCTGAACTGATAGAATGGCTGGCATTTTCTCTTTCTGTTTCTGCTTTAAAACTGAAGCAGATTTAGGGATCTAGTATAACTAGTATGGTATCATGCCACCTTTCTCAATCAGGCACCTTCCAGATGTATTTGAGCTACCCAGCTCCCAACATCTTCAGACAGGGCCACTAGCCATGCTAGTTGAGGTGGATGGGATTTGTAGTCCAAGAAATCTGAAGGGTGGCAGGTTGGGGAAGTCTGGCGTGTTTGTTTAGGGTGGAAATAAGAAAATCTATTGGTCAAATCTAACAGAGTGGCTTTAAGCAAGGCATTGTGTCTCAGGAAAAGCTAAGTATGAAGCATTATTATTGAAGGATTGAAATCAGTCCTCAGATAAGAGTTCCCAGGGCTGCATTTTTCTAAAAGGAGGGGACCCTTAATTCATCTAATTCTTCTGGGAGTACTCAACTCATAACTCTTCTGTGCCTTTTGAATTTGTAACACCAGCTCATACTGTGGATAGACACCTTATTAGCACTCTCTTTGGTTGCACATTTGATGTGGACTGCTGGCATGTCATGTTTGTATAGAATAATTGCTAAGTGACAAAGTTCACCATAAAAAAGGTGAATGATTAACTCTGCCTTTATTCTAACAATGAGAAATGTTAAACATTACAGATCAATAATTACAGCAGCTATCACTTTGCTGTCACTGGCTGGAAGTAATTATTTCTCCCTATAAAGTCAACAAATATGAAAAGAAAACTAAGGAAAATCTAAGCCAGGCTTCTTCAAAATGGGAGCCCTCCACTGAGGACACCTCCCATCATCCCCATTATGGTGCATGCTGGCTGTGGATAACAGGAGTTGCAGCCCAACACACCTGAAGGATGCCAAGTTGAGAAAGGGCTGATGCTTTTCCAATTCTTTAGTTGTTGCACTACAGTTGACTTGAATTTCTATGTCCAGTGCAATTAATAAGTAGTGCAAGAAATCTTTTGAGAAATTAATGTTCTGGAGCGGAATATAATGCAGCATACAAACCACAGGATCCTTCTCCTGCAAGGTCTCGACTCACAGATCAGACACAAAGCTACATTTCTTGGTGGAGTCTGAACTGCAAGCTTTATGTCTGAGCTCCCATGCACTGCAGTTGTTGGGGGCAGCAAAACATTTTAGTCCATCTTTGAGGCCAAGTGGATGCACAGCTGGACAACCCTGCCCCAATTTCTTCTAAATACAAAGGGCAGAATTAAATCCACCTAAATCCTCAGATCTCATTATGTGCCAGGACCCTTTACATTTGAGGGCTCGGATTAGCCTGGCAACTGGATAGTAAAAACTAAGCACAGAGGAAAGATCATCATTGATTAAAAATCAAGTTGCAAAGTACTTGGCATTATTTCCAGAGGTTTGCAAGTATGTATGTAGAGAATTCTTGCTTTATCTTGCTCAAGATAAGAGCCAAGCACAAACTACTTAGTACTTCCACACCCTGTTAGTAAAATACAGGAGCCTTCATAAACCGTATCAGTTCTTTTAAAAAAACCTTTAGACTATTTCCATGGGATCATCAACTGAAGTTTCTCAAGACATCAGCCATGGAATCCTGACGTGCTGTAAAGTACTCCGGGGAATTTCACAGGCTGAGCACACTTAACAAAATTAATACATCAGGCAACCCAGATTTAAAAGCACGACTCTGTGGATAGTATACGTTGCCTTCAGGTCCAGGGGAAGAGATGTAAGTGATTGTGGGGCTCCTTCTCTCAGAGATTTAGTGATCTGTCATCCCGATTCTTATTTGGGCACAGGTTAATTTATGAGATCCATAGGTCAGATGGAAATTACATCTAGTTGAATATTGTCTGCTCTCAATAATGGTTGTTACTGGTTTGCTTGTTCCCTACCTGCTCTTCTGCAGTTTCTGACAATAAAGCCACATATGCATCTCCTCGAGGCTGGAGCAACATCTCCAGCTCCTGTTCTCCACTGCAGTTTAATTTCTGTCACCTTTAAAAACATAGGCTTTATACCTTATAATTGATCCATCCAGCTCAGTGCTTCTCATGCTATTTGATGTGGAGGACTGTTGTTGTTGTTGTTTTTTACCGTGCCATGGATCTGTACTATATTTGTGTCCATTGACTACAACTGTTTCTTTCTTTCTTAGAAACTCATTAAGTCCAATATCAAATAGCTCATGAATTGGCACTTTGGGTAGCACTAATGCAGTTCAAATATTGCCTATGTTGGCTGACTAATGCCAGTCTTGAAGCAAAATTAAATTGTCCATTCTGGTTACCACATTAATTTAGCTCTCCATCTATTATTTATTTAAAGCATGTATACATTGCTGTTTAACCCAACAGGCTCCAATAGCAGTTTACAAAATAGGTAATATCACAGTCTTTGCCCTCAGGCTCACAGTCTAAAACTTAAGACACGACAGAGAAGGATTAAGGGATGTGGAGAGAGAAGGAAGAAAAAAAATTAGGTCCAGCGCTTAATTTCTGTTTTCAAAAAATTGAAATGTTCAGTGCTTACATTCATCAACATCAGGGTGGGAATCATGAAACCGTGCAGATGTTGCTGCTCTGAAACTCCCAGCATTCCTCAGCATTGCCTATGCTATCTGGGGAGATTGGGACTTGCAGTCCAACATCCGAGGAGCCTCATGATTTCCACCCCTGACTGAGATGGAATGGTTGAGACACCTTGCTCAAGTACTGCAAGCTGACTGCCGAAGAAGGAAAGAGGTATCTTCCTCTGCTCTTGCTTGCTCTACCTACAGCTGCACCATATCTCAGCAGAATGCATGTGTGTGTGCATGCACAGATATGCCTTCAAGCCGCCTATCAACTTATAGCGGCCCCATAAATTTGAGGGTTTTCTTAGACAAGGAATACTCAAAGGTCGTTTACGACTGCTTTTATACAGCAACAGGTATTCCCTGCTGGTCCCCCTCTCCTTAGTTTCCAATATGAGACAGGATCTGGTGCCTTCAGGGCAGGTAGATGATAAAATGCCTTCCTAAGCTGTTGGCCAAGCAAACAGCTGGTTCTTTGTGTGTTTTCCTGTGATATATAGTGCCCAATATTTTGGTTGCCACTCCTTCTTCCCATCAGCTGTGAACTGCAGAAATTGCAGTTGCAGTTAATAGCTGGACAAAGGTGGCTCTTGGCATCAGCTGGACCCAGGCAAGATGGAGGCATGCCTGGCTGCTACTCTTCTCCCTCTATGGCCAGAGCAGCACCCATGGGAAGGTAGAAAGGAGGCCTCTAGGAAGCAGCGGAGTCTGGATGGGACAGAACACCTGGCTGCTATTCTTTTCCTTCATGGGCCACCTTCCACCTACCCCATTTTCCTTCCTCCACTCCACCATCCCTTCCCAGTTGCCATCCAGAGTTAAATAAGCCCCTCACATGTCAGTACGAGCTCCCCTCCCAACAGAACGGCTACAGAGAGAGAAAGATTTTTATGGGGATTGTAAGATGCGGCAAGGGGAGAGTTAGCGCTTCTCTCCAATCTTGCTGTTCCAATGAAAATTGCCCCCTACGCTGCAAAAAGATTTTGACAAGAAATTGCCAATGGACACTTTTCTTTCTAAGACTGCTGTTTCAGGGGGTGGTCAGAGCTGAAAAGGAACGGCTTGGAGCCCAAGGTGCTGTGGAATGGCAGTAGGTGAAGATGAAGCAGCAGTTTTAAGATATTTCTGTTAAATGTTACTCCATATCTATCCAGCTAGGAATTGCATAGGTCAGAAAAAAAAATTACAGAAGCGAGGTTCATCAATGACTATTATCCATTTACAGCTAAATGGAGGGTCTGGGTACAGAAATAAAAGAGTTGCAGGAGTGAACAAACAGCATGGATTTCTGATACCACGCCTGGCTTGTGGGCTTCTGACTGGCT
Source organism: Iguana delicatissima (assembly GCA_948472985.1). Classification (NCBI taxonomy): domain Eukaryota; kingdom Metazoa; phylum Chordata; class Lepidosauria; order Squamata; family Iguanidae; genus Iguana; species Iguana delicatissima. The sequence goes on from CAOKZL010001824.1 coordinate 288,251, forward strand.
GCTTCCGCAAATCCAAATGCGGTACCTGGACCTTTGATCTGATCAGGCCAGATTCTTTTCAAGTGTTCGCTTGAATAGTCTGCATTTGCATGGACAACCACTAGAAGTCACTGCACTATTTCCCAAGCAGACCCTTGCAATACTTCCAGGTTGTTTATTTACCAGGCAAGGGGAGCTGTCAGGGACACAGAGAATAGTGAGAAAAAATACTTGTGATGATTCAAAACACTGAGAGAAAATATGAGCAAATTTTGATAGAACTAGTTATGCAGCCCCCCCTTCCCCAAGCAGTCAGCATCAGAAAGGACTTTAGAGGGTGTGGTATTGTTCTTATTGAACCATTTTTTTAAAAAAATCTTTTACGGTGTATGCTTTAAATTGTTTTAATATGGCCAAATGTTTATTTCTATTTTAATGTTGTTTTTTGTTTCTTTGTTTTTAGCTATAATATACTTGTCTTAAACCGTAAGCTACCCTAAGTCTCACTTTTTGGGAAAAAGTATGTATAGAGATGGCACTGCTTTTTAAAGCAGAAACTGCAAGTTGTGTTTCCACTTAACTGGCTTAGAGGGAGACCTAGCTCAAGGCTCTTCCACTTAGATATAAAATCACCAGTTCGATCCGTGCCATCTCTGCTTCAAAGGGTCAGACTGTAGGTAACAAGAAAGACCACAACCTGAGCCCTCGGAGAGCCTCTGATAGTCAAATCGGTACTGTTGCATTAGATGGTCCAATATTCTAACTCAGTATGCAGCAGCTTCATATAAGTTTAAATAAATGAATAAATAAACAATAAAATATGACTTCTTGTAGCGGCGGGTCTGTGTTTGGAGTCCTGTTTCCAGCTTCAGCCAGCCTATTTAAATGTTTGGTATGGTGTAGCATGACAACTCTTACATTTAGAGCTCCTCTTTTCACACATAGACACTATTTTCTAGTCAACCAGTGGCTTCTGAAAACTCAGTAAATATTCAAGTGGAGGTCCCTAGTGCAGCACGAACTGCTGCAGTCAGAACAAGGAATGATGGAAACCCTCTTGCATGTATAGAAAACACTTTCACAGGGCTCACAGAGAACTGACCAAAGCCAATAAATATCCTTGTAAATTAAACATATTAGATAAATGCAATTACTAGCCACAACCAGAAGAAGCCAGAGTGGTGCAATGAACCAAACACTGGACTACGATTCTGGAGATCAAAGTTTGAATCCCGCTCAGCAATGGAAGCACATTGGGTGACCTTGGGCAAGTCACACACTCAGTCCCCAAGAAAGGCAAAAGCAAACCCCCTTTGGACAAATATTGCCAAGAAAACTCCACGATAGGTTCACCGTAGGGTGGCAACAAGTTGGAAATGCCTTGAAGGCACACAAGACCCAACTGGAGTGGACCCACTGAATTAATGGGTTTTACGTGCTGAGCAACTGATCTGGTGGGTGTACTCTAGCTGAAACTAGCAACTGGATTTAGGCCAAAACATATGCCTAATCAATTTAGCAGAAAAACAGCCTCTTGAAAATAGTCGACAGGATAAATGGCCGTTGACAAAAGAATAAGGAACAGGTTCCCAAATGCATGCTTTTTACCAGAAGAATGTAGCATGAGGAGAAGCACATGTGAATTAGCCACCACACAACCCCTTATAGTCAGAAGTCTGATTTCACATAAACTGGTTTTCAATGGAATCAGTTCATCAGTTCATGCTTTAAGAGACAGAGAATGCAGTTCACTAAAAGCTGATGCTACAGAACCTTCATTTTTATCCTCCCGCCCCATGCTCTGGAGATTACAAGATGCAGCATGTACTTTAGAAGTGCACTTTAGAACTACAAATGTACTTCAGAATTACCAGTCAATTTACAGATCTTTGATTAGGAACATAAAAGACAAGAAGAAATGCTGCTACTGCACAAAGTGCAATCATTTGTTAACTCAGTGCAAATGAAAACAAGTTCTGGGAATGTTACACTAAGATAAATATCACTCACACTTTAAGACAAATCCATATATAATCCATATATGAAGCTAATTCTTTAGCTAGTTTTTCTACAGAATATCTTGGCCATTTCACTGAGACAGTAAAACCTTCAAAACCATCTATTAGACAATGTTCTCTTAACATGTCGAAAATTTTAAACAGTTAATATCTAAAAGAAGGAGAGGGAAAAAGGAAGTCAGACACAGAGAAAGAGACCAACTGAACAACCAGCCTTCACTAGTAGAACACACACTTTATGTATACAAAACAATGCAGTGAAGAGACCTAGGCACAGATAGTTAAAAAGATCGTGGGAAATAATGCTGGGCAGGGCATTTGCCCAAGACCTTGGGCAACTACTGCCAACCTGAACAGGCAGCATTGGGCATTGTCCGTCTCACTTTAAGGCAACTTCTTAAGGCATGGAGGCCTAAAATATTAATCTGCCACCAATAAAAGCAATCCTGACCTTATAGCAAGCAGTAATCTGAATATTTGCACTTTCATTCAGTCAGTTTCCAAGCCCTTCAACTAGAAGGCAAAAATCAGCATACATACAAGCCATTCATGCATTAAGGAGCTTTCAGGAGGCTTAAACACACCAAAGCATAGAAAATTGGTATAAAATCCCACCTTGACTAAGATAACATATTAATGGGGAAAAAACCCAAAAGAGTCTTACGGCACAATACATAAAATCAGCACATTTAAAATTGGAAGAACTAAATGGAAATACATACATATACTTAGTTTAGGCACTGATATAGACAAGGGACTTACCTAATTTCCAAGGAATACAAGAAGCAGAGAGAGCCAGCACGGTGTAGTGTTTTGAGCATTTGACTACAGCCCTGAAAACCAGGGTTCAACTCCCTACTGGACCACAGAAATCCAATGGGTGATCTTGGGCACATCACATACACTCAACTCCAGAAAACGGCATGACAGGTTTGCCTTAGGGTCACCATAAGCTGGAAACAACTTGAAGGCACACCACAAGAAGAAGCGGACTGATTTTTATTATGAGTCAGAATATAGCAAAGCATGACTGATATGTGAAACCCCCATAATCCTTGTCATGTTTGAGAGAAGCAGACCACAAAACATGAAGCACAGCAGGATGTGCCAGACAGATCTGAGGATGATCTATGCAGCTAGGGAGCACTAGTTCAACAAGAAAGTTAAAGTAGCATCATGCAGGAGCACTTTACATTCACTAGTTCAGACAGAAAATATTTTGGTTATTGTAGGACCTAGGCTGTGCAGAGTTTCAGTTCAGAGTGACTGCTGCTTGTCCCGGGAAAGAGACTACAAAATGCTTAGGAATTTTCACACACACACACACACACAAATACTGAGGCAAGCATTCAAAGAGACATGGCCTCAGGCAACATATAGCACAGGGAGGTGTGGAAGAGAGATCTGGAAACCTGTTCGCTGCTGAGATTCACAGCAGCATTTCTAGGAACACCAAAAGAACAACAAGACCTCTTCTGTTGTTGGTCTGGAGTGGAGTTACAGCTGGTACTACTCTGCTGACCAGTCAGCAGCAGAAGGCCAGGCCCTAGTATTTATACGAGGCCTAAAGGCACCAGATCCTGTCTGATCTTGGATTTTAAGCAGGGTCAGCCCTGTTAGCACTTGGATGGGAGACTGTGAACAAATACTAGGTGCTGCAGGTTATACTTCAGAGGAAAGAACTGACAAAACCACCTCTGAGTATTCCTTGCCTAAGAAAACCCTTTGCAACGGGGTTGCTGTAAGTCAATAGGCGACCTGAAGGCATACATCCCCCCATCCAATCCAGTCTTCAAACTGCCTGCCCACATCCAGCAACCAACATTACACTGCCACATCCCCTCCTCTGTTCCTGAGATGATGCAAACCAGAGCACAAACAGCCCTCTTTTAAGTCATTAGGTTAGGCCCCAACCTTGGAACAAGACATTCCATGTTTGAGTCCCTGCCACATGTTTTCAAAAGCTTTAGGTGGAAAAGCAATAGAAGGGAATGGCAGAGGGCATTGCATAAGCAAGGTATTGCCTCAGCTATAAAAAAAAAAACTAGAATCGTGCACTCATTTCAGCAAGAGATCTTGTGCTGTGTCTTTGAGCAGTGTCTCAGCCAACAGCATGCCCTTTTGTGTAGAATGACTAACACACCGTTTGTTAGCCTGTGGATAAAAGGCCTATATACACTGAAGTCTTCTTGTTCCTTCAACACAACACAAAGAATTCTGCTTTTTGGAAGCTTTTGGCTGCTGTAGTCCATCTAAACTATTTACTGTAAATTCCCTCTTGACTTGTAAGCAGAATAGAACTGTTCATACAGGGGAAGGGGAGAGGTACCACATATATGTAAACTCACAGTTAAAGTGCTAAACACACATAAACAATACTCTTTAAAGTGGCCTCATCGGTAATCCTGACAAGGTTTTTTTTTCTCTTGTCACTGTTCCTTATTAGGAAGCCAGAAAGGCCAAGAATTTAGTAAGGTACCAGTGCTTCACTAACCTGTGATACAGGCCTTTGATTAAGATAACAACTACCATCCAAAATGAGAGATAAGATGCAAATAGATAGGTTTCTGCACTGTTACCTGCAATACAGGAGGCAACCCAGAAAAGAAACTAGAATACAATAAGGATTTTACAGTGCAGAGACATTAGGGCCAGCCATTCCATCTGGCAGACTTAGGCAACCCATCGTTAGAGAGCAAGATGATAGCAAGGTAGGAAGCAGTGGGAACAGGCCAAAGTTGTTTGTTCCATCTGTACTGATATGTGGTCCCCCTTAGCTTGCTGCCCTGGGTAGGGTGGAAGCTGCTGTGCTGTCACCAGTACTGAAGTAAGATTCAGCTGCCAGTCTGGTCAGCTTCTATATATGAACAGGAGTTGAATTCCAATTTGTCCTTTGCTTCAGGCAGGCCCTGAATGACTTTAACATCCAGGAAACATTGCTCCAGACCATAGATCTACAGAGGAGCTTAGTGAGAACAAAGCTTCCACAGTATGTGAGCATTTCTGATGCAACTGAGAGCAGTCCAGTACATTTCCCTGCATTGCTCATGGGTGCTCTGTGTTCCACTGTACGAACAATGGCCATCTTTTGTCTCAAAGGAAGTGAAATGCTTGAAGGGGAGCAGAGAACTGTTACACTTCATCATTATCATCATTGTCATCATCATCATCCTCGCCCTCACTCACAGGTCCACTCGGGTGACTGGAAGGGCGTTCTGCCTGTGCCCTCTTGTACTGGGCTTTAATTCTCTCCAGTTCTTTCATCTCAGCTTCTAGTTTTAACCTGTACTCTTCACGCCGATTTTGGAGCAGCTTCATAGGAAATGGATTCATGTCACTGAAAGCAATGTTCATCAGCTTCCTGAAAGAGGAGAGGTATGTGAGACAGACCAAAACAAAACAAAGAGGGCCTGATACATACACTTTAAACTGTTTTAAACCTGTCAAAAATGGTTTACTATGCTTTTGGTCTGTTAACATTTTTACATTTTAAGAGCTGTTATTTAAATTGATTTGAATTGTACATTTCCTATATAGGACAGGATATAAATACTTTAATGAATGAAATGAATGAATATGAAAATGAATATTTTAATGAATGAATAAATACAATACAATACAATATGTCCAAAGTATTGAAAAAGTCTCAGAAGAATGCCAAATGAGGTGGCTTAACTAGAAGACACAGCGAAAACTGAACACAGTTCCCCAGGGCTTACAGAAAGCCGCATAAGCTGAGGGCCTGTTAGACCTCTTTTTGGAATCCAAAAATGGAATCCAAATGGAATCCAAAAAGAAGCTCACTCTGGCTAGTGTTATCTTGTCCTATGCCTTACTATGGAACCTCAGTCTCCAACTGCTGTGGTCTTATAGAAAAGCATAAAACAAGGAAGTTTACTTTTTCAAAAAAATGCTAGGACACATCTTCAGGCTGCAGACAACTGTTTTGTTGGTTTAGATTTGTTAACACAATATTTAAATTATTATTATAGTTGGGCTGCTTTGTAAACTATTATAGTGAAAGGCAGTGTAAAATATTTTAACTAAGGAATAACTATCAAACTACACCCGCTATGAAAACATTCTGTGTTTGCACTTTTCGTGTTTTCTGAATGACAAATTTTCCTTTGCTGAGACAAAGGGTTCCTCCACAATGACAATTTTTATCAATTTGTCCTTTTCATGTTTCATTTTTCCTTTCCTTGTTGTTTTCCCTGTCTGTTTTCCCCCCTCCTTTTTCATTTTCCTTTTGACAAGAATTAAAGGGGCAGTGGCAACATGGGACAGGGTTGAATGGGAGAGAAATAAATTGATTCTTTCTTCTCTTATTGTCCTTGTTGCAATTCTTTCCCTTCTCTTTATCCCTAAAATGCTCCTTCTCAATATTTTTCAACTTTTTAAACTATCTAGGGCCTGGGTGGTCTGATGATGAGGAGTGGAGGGCTGCGTTGGCATGTCATGGGATCTTAGAGACCCATACTACTCCCTCTTCTCCCTGCAATTTTTTTATTTGTCTTTTAAAAAAAATCACAAAAAATACCCACTGTATACCTTCTGCGGCTATGGAAGACAATTTTCCACGTTTCCTGGCCTTGCTGGGCTGTTTCAGACACAGATTTTTTTGTTTTTCAAACACAAAATAAACTGAAACAAAACTTCTGTAGGTTTTGTTGTTGCGCGACTGCAAGTTGTTTCTGACTAAGGCGAGCCTATTATAGGGTGTTCTTGGCAAGATTTGTTCAGGGGGGGTTGCCTTTGCATTGTGTGTGTGTTGCCTTCAAGAGAGCCAGCATGGTTTGATTGTTGCACTACAATCCCACAGACTAGGGTTTGATTCTCTCCTCAGCAACAGAAGCCCATTCGGTGACCTTGGGTGTGTCGCACACTCTCAGCCCCAAGTATCACAGTGTAGATTGACCTTAGGGTCACTAAAAGTCAGAAATGACTTGAAGCCACATAATAACAACATGTGTCTTTGAATCACTTGTCAACTTATGACAGCCCCATGAATTTTATAGGGTTTTCTTAGGCAAAGAATAGTCCAAGATGGTTTTGCTGGTTCCATCATCTGAAATACAGCCTACAGCACTTGCTATATGTTGGTGGTCTCCCATCCAAGTACTAACCAGGGTTGACCCTGCTTAGCTTCCAAGATCAGACAGGAGCTGGTGCCTCTGCGGTATTTAGACCTTTTGTTTTTGTCTTACTTCCTAGTTTGGGGGGAAAGCTTCTCTGGAACTTTAAACAGCATGGGGAGAGGATATAAAATTTTCTCCATGCCCTCTAGTAATATCTATGAGATAGTTAAAAGAAAAAAAAACAACCCTCACAAGAAGATTTAGGGAGCCAGAATGCCCCTAGGAGCCTCACAATTGGAGTATTTTCCCTACCTTTTGTCTAGGAGCAGGCTGCTGTGTTCAAAAGGATTCACTCCACATACACATATACATACATTCAGGTTGGTCAGTGTCCATTATTGTAAGGGATGTCTCTTATTTAAGGCCTGGAAAACTTACTATGCATGAGCAATTAAACAGGAGACCAAAAATCCCATATTACATACCTTCCAACTGTCCCAAACTGTTAAGGACAATCCGAATGATCTGTGATCCCACTTTTTCAGCTGCTTTTAAAATGTCCCAGTTTCCCTCTCCCACTTTCCCCTCCGTCCTCAGCTTATCTCAACTGCTGAAAGCTGAGTTCAAAATGCAAAGTAGTTTCCACTCAATTTATTCAGCAGTGGGGAAAGAAGAGGAAGGAGCACAATCTTGCCCTTCCCTGTAGGCTCAGCAAAAGCAAATTCCTGCAGCCTTTCCCAGCTTGTTTGGTCTTCCTCATTAACAACTTAACCATATTGCTCAGACTCTGATTTTACTTCACTACATGTGTCCCAGTTTTCATCTGTGAAATCTTTTTTTAAAAAGCAGGTAGTACCTCAGTCAAAATGCTACCTCCTGACACATCTCCCATACCTGAAAGATTTCGAAGTGTCTTATTACTATAGCTTCACCTCAAGCCCCGGAATTTGATTTTTTTTTTCTTTACCTGCCATCACAGATAGTTTTAGTGAAAAAACGAAGATACTGGTATATTTCCAAGCTGTCCTGGATCCTCAATATTGCTTCTTCATTGTATTTAAAAATTGCCAGAGCATAACGGAATATCACCTAAAACAAACAGACATTTGGCTGGAGTTGATACAGTAATCACAGGAGGAATATACTCACAACCTCACAGGTTATAAAGATGACAAGATTGAGGCAGGGAGACATAAATTCAGTGAACTCACAGAGTTCAAATGGATCTCAACATCTAGCCCAACCTCTTGCCATGCAGGAATACACAACTAAAGTACCCCCAAGAGATGGCCATCCAACCTCTGTTTAGGGATCTCTGAAGAATTAGAATCCATCATTTTCTGAGCCAGCCCATTCCACTGTCAAACTACTCTTACCACCAGCAAATTCTTCCTAATGTTTAGCTAGAATCTAATTTCTGCAGCAGCAGAAATCCAGCTTGCCCTATCTTCTGCATAACATCACTTCGGATATATAAAGATGACTATCATGTCATAACTCAATCTTTTCTTCTTCAAGCTAAACACACCCAGCTCCCTAAGACTTTAGTTTCCAGACCTTTTACTAAGTTGGTCTCCCTACTCTGGACATGTTCCAGCTTGCCAATATCCTTCTTGAACTGGGGTGCCCAGAAATGGATACAGTATTCCAGGTGAGGTCTGACCAAAATAGAACTGAGTGGTACAATTACCTCCTTCAATCTGGACACTGTATTCCTCTTGATGTAGCCTAGAATTGCATTGGAGGTTTTTTTTCCCTGTGTTTTTTTGGCCACTGAAACACACTGTTGCCTCACGTTATTTATTTATTTAAGATATTTCTATATCACCTCCCAGCCCAAAAGGGTTCCCAAGAGGATGAACAAATACAAAAGTAACTGAAACAGTTTAAAATTTTGAAACAGAGCAATTTCAAGCATTAAAGCCCATGTGGAACAGCATTGTTTTAGCTGCCTGCCATAAGCTCAAAACAGATGGAGCCAGCCTAACTTACTTCAGTAGTGAGTTCCACACTCAGAGTGCCGCTCCAGAGAAAGCTCTGTTAACTGTTTAGCTTGTGCTGACTCATGTTTTGCTTGGGGGCTAATAAAGATCCCTAAATCCTTTTCACATGCACTTTTATCATCCTGCAGTCCAAAACCCTAGCCTAGATACATATCCACTAGAACATCCCTTCATGAAGAATTAGGTCTAAATCCAGCGGTTAGTCCCAAGTAAAGTAGGGCTACTGTAGGGTCACAGAGAACTTACGAAGCCAATACTTACATAAATTCCCTTAATTCAATGGGCCTACTCTAGTTGAGATTAAAAATGGCCTTGAGCTTCAAATATTAAAGATAGACAGATTCTCCTACCTTTGTACCTTCATAAAGAAAGGCATCCCAGACTCTGAAGAGAATATCACTGACGAGACTATCAACAAATACAACCAGAAACCAATTAAACGTCACAAGGGCCAAATCAATTCGGTGATGCTCCAGGTGAGCTGTCAGCTTGGGAAGCTTCATTGACAAGAAATCTTTGAAGACTCTTTGGTCTACCTGGATTCAGCAAAACATCAGTAATAACAACAACAACCATATTAGAAAGGTTCTATACCAACAAGTTCTGTGCTCTCCAAATGACATCGACAAATGCATTCACATCTCCCAACCTGACCTAAAAGAATCAGCCTTTGGAGTTAGGGTGCTAGGGCTCTTTTCAAAATGTGTTTTGGTAAAAACAATTTAATGTTTCAAAGAACAAGAATTCTTCAGTCTTTCTCTTCCTCAGGATCATCTTATGACATGTCACAGTGGGGAGTTCCAGACTTACTTGCGAGCCTATTAGAGTGTTGCTGTAGTAATCTGGAGGCATTAGGTTTTCGGTGATATGAACCAGGCACCAGAAAGCATTTTCTTCCTCTTCTAGGACCAACAGTGCAATGGCTGCTAGTCTAGAATGAATGAGACATAACTGTTACATAAAGCCAGCAGTCATACAATCAGTTCCTACAACTCTCATCTTTCAGTTGGCAACAATGAAAACAACATAGGAAACTTCTGAAAAGCCAGAGGGTTCTTCTGCATCTGCCAGTGCATCCCCCTTTTCAGTTTAGCTTTAAAATGTGAGACTGTTTGCCTTTTCAATAGCATAAGCTGATGTAGTGAAAACTTCATGGAAAATATGGAAAATTCCGTAACTTCTTCATTAAATTGGAGCCATTTTCATTGTCAAATATATCTGATTTTTGCCATGGTTGTTTACATTGTCTCACCGGGGGTCTACTGAATTCTAATGTCAGACCAGCAAAGGGCTGGTTGTAACAAAGGGGAATTAAGAAATGCAATCCATGAGCCCTCACCTGTTCAGTCCCTGACAATAGCCAATAGTAGGGTTTTGCCAGGAGAATGCAAGTAACACCCTTCGGAGTTTGGGAAGAAGCTGAGATGTAGGGGACAGAAAGTGTCTATTGTTAGTCAGTGTGCGGGGCAGATCCAACTCAATCTGTCGAGAGGCTGGGTGCTCAGCCACTTCGCACTTCTTGAGCAAGTTTTGGTAATGTCCAGGAGAACGGATATGCTGCACTCGGTGGCTCACAATCCATCTCCACACCCTCTGACGGTGCTCAACAGGGACGCCACAGCGTAGCAAAGTTTTGAGCTCTGAGGAAGGACTCAGTTCTCCAAGGTTATTCCACCTCTCAGAGAGGGGCTTCTCCATGCCCTCCTGGTTCAAGAGATTATTGGATTTGATCTCCAAGGCCTGGATTTTGGCCAGTAGTTTCCAGTCTGCAGCTTCATATTCAGGAATTGTCATAAATCCATAGTCATCATATTGACTGCAGAGTGAAAACAGCAAATGACAGATAATTAGGGCTGTCTACTGATGAAACAGTTTAATTAATAACCCGTCAACTAACAATTTTTAAAATGTGCCTCAGTAGAGAATGTGCAATGATGTACAGTTATAAAAATACTAGCTACTACTATCAGTTAGAAGGTAATCCTTTCCTTTCCCTGTTACAGTATCATAGTAGAATAAAAATTACATAGGAAGGTAACCATGTATGCTCTACCCCTGCAGCATTAATAGTTAAAGTGTCATTTCAATCCACTATGGCAGTCACTATGAAAAAAGCTGTACTTGATGAATCTGCTAAATGAAATGTGCAAGTACAGGCAATAAAAATATACAGATGAACTATTTTGATCATTCCGGTCTCTCATGTGCTTCCAACACCACCACTGAAGGCCAGTGCAAGTAAAGCAGCCTCTCACCCTCTCCCTTATACGACACACTTATACATGCACACACATACACAAAGACCATTTACTTGACTGGATTCAGCTGAATAGGTATCATGGCTTCTTGCTTCACATCCCACTGAAGCGCCTCCTGTATGAGTCCCTTTACCATTTCCTTGTGCTCACTGGCTAAATCTGGTAGGCCCTGCAGTTTCCGCAGCAGCATCAGATACTTGCTCTCAATTTGGCAGTTGTGGGCTTGTAGACGGGCACACTGTAATATATAGGCAGCAGGTGACACTCACACAGTGAAAGTGAATAGGGCTAAAACAGGACAGAATTTAGGGAGAGTCGGAATGATTGATGGGCACTGCTTTTAATGATAAGGAAAAGAAGGTGAAGTTTTCTGAAAACTGGAGCAAAACAGAAACAGAAGAATCTGATCACCAATAATAGATTTGCTTTTCACCTTCATCAGGAGGGTCTTCTCTCTGTGTGCCACTGTGCTCCAGATTTTAGTAACCTGGTGGATTTCAGAGTTCAGAAATTGGTTCTGGGTCTTGTAGGCTTCTAAGTCATCCTGGTAAAAAAATAAGAGCAGCCATTAAAAGAAGAAACCTCTCAGCACATCTGAAATGTGTTAGCCCAGGAGAACTGTGGATGAAACAAAATCAAGAGAGGAAGAGAACAGGCAAGCTTCTTTTTGTTCATTCACTTGTTCTTACAGAAATCTTTCCAAAGACATTGTTAGCTGGAATGAAACAAAAGACCTAATTTTCCTTGTTAATGTGTAGACTGATACAAATTATAGAGTCACAAAGATAAACAGAACAATGACTTATAGTGGGATGCCAATGTAGATCCACCTCTGGGAACTAAGCTGAGTACAGTGGCGGCCTCAACAGCAAAAATGAGTACATTTTAGAGTCCAGGTGGGGAAAGGTCTTTGTTTAGTTTTGGCTTACTGAAGCAGTAAGCTAGGAACAGAGCATGTTCTGAGCTACCATAAGAACTGGCTCATACTTATACATACCTAGTAGCACAGGAATGAGAATCATGCAGACCTCCCAATATTCTTGGGATGCAAGTCCTAGTAGTCCTAGCCAGCATAGCCACTGGTGAGAAGTGTTGGGAACTGCAGTCCAACAACACTGGGAGTGCTGTAGCATTTCCACACCTTTACAAGTTGGACTGCTAGTAGCATAACTACAGCTTAATTATCTTTAAGATGAAAAGTGGCCCTCATTAGGAGGTAAACATGTCTCAAATTACAACTGGAGTTCAGATAATTAATAGTTCTTCACTAGGGGCATGAGAAAAATTATGCAGAAAACTGGCATGTAAGAGACCAGACAGGATAGAACTCTTCCTTCTAAAAATGTGTAGTTATTTTTTTTTAATATGGAAGCACATTAAATGAAATAAGCCTCCATTATCTGTTTATGGTGGTTTAGTTCTGTGGTTTGGTCACTTCAGTGGACCTAGGTCTAAGAACTGCCTCGAAGTAGCAAAAAAAAGCAATACTTCCTAAAATTGAGATGCTTACAGCTAAAACATAGTCATAGTTAAAGTATTTGTGGGCCAGTAAAAATGTTTGTGAGGCAGTTATTTGTGTGGTCCCCTTTGCAAAGATAAGGTGCTGAAAAACTTCAGGGCTAATAAAAATGTATTAAAAAAAAAACAAATTTCAGGGCTGAAAGGAGCACACAAAAGCATTTCTATTTGTTCCTGCAACCTGAAAGAGACTGAATCTCAGATACAATATTCACCTTCAAGAGGGGAACAGGTATGGAAGAGTGAAGACTAGAGAGCTTTCTTCCTCCTTTTATGGACATTCTAATGCAAGCATGTGGGATTCTTCATGACCCACTCTCAGACTAGGCTAGTTAGCAGCCCATGCTAACTAAAAAAAAAGTTTTTTTTAAATTAATCAAGTAACTCAAATTCTGCACTAAGAAAGGCTTAACTTCGCAAGCTGTATAAGACCGAAAATAAAAATGAGGAAATGTGGACAACTTAACTTAATTTTTAAAGATTCAATCTAGTTTTCCTAATCAGGGAGAGAAGCAAGGAATTATGAACAACCCAAAAACTCTTTCCTCAATGGAAATCTTGGTAGATGTCATAGACTTTTGGCGTAAAATGTTGTTTAATTTACTATATATTAAAAGTAATTTATTTAGATATGCACTGCAGGTGGGGTAGTTGGGGTAGCTATATGCAGAGTAGTTAGAAAAAATAAAGGAATGAAGTGAGGATTAGGGTTAGGAGTATCAGTTAAGTCAAGTGGTGTTTAAGTGTCTGAATTAGTTAGGAGTGTATAAAAGAGCATGAGAAGTGTTTTAAATTAAATAATCAATCTATTTTATGTTCAACTTCTGTTAATAAAATACTGCTTTCGTATTTATATGTTTTGGGCCTTTGGGAACACCATATATTATAAAATGACATGGTGTCTGTGGTGGCAGCAGTGACGTTCAACCGGGATATAAGTTGCATCATATCTCACATAGGTACTTTGAGGGCATCTAGGAGGTCCACACAGTTGGTGGCCACAGCAGTAAGACAGGAGGAGGTGTTTACATTGGTTGCAGAGGTGGGGAGAAGGGAAAGCCCTCTCTCTTGGTAGAAATTGTGGTGGTAGTGTAGGTTTAGGCCTCATACATGGTGAAAAAGTGGTGGGTTATGAGGTAGACCCTCACATGCTGTTCCTTTGGCTTTCAGATTTCATCAGACATTGCCCACATTTCATCAGACCCATTCAGCATATGTAAACTGTTGTACCTGACAGCAAAGGATTTAAAAATGAATCAGTGGGTTTGGGGAAATAAGATGTTCTAATGTTACATTTTATGCTATTTGTAGATGTTCCCATGAAAGCATAACATAGCATATACAGACCTGTCTCAAAAGAGAACAACAAAGAAAAAAACATGCTTTTGTGGGATAATACTCATCCAAGACACAATTGTTGGAGTTTACTTCCATTGCACTATCTGGGCTTAGTTGTAACTTGAATATTTGAGTCCCTTCAAGTGCGCAGTACCTTCAAATGTTCAATCTCTTCCTGCTGCTTGTATAGGGTCTCTGTGGCAATGAGATCTGCTTCTGTAATGGAATCAGGTATATCTCTGGTGAGCTGCTCTGTCAGCTTCAGGATGACTTGTTGCTTGGCCTGGTTCTTGTCCATCAAGAGCTGCACATGCGCCCTCAGCTCCTGGACGTGCTCTTCCTTCAGAGCAAGACCCTGCTTCAGCTCCTTCCTCTCCACCTCCAGGACTTCCACCTGCTTGTTCAGTTCAGCAATCTGCCTGACTTTGTGCCGCACTAATTCCAGTCTGTCTTTCTCCTTTGCTGTGGCCAGGTACCTGCAGGACTCTCGTTTCTCTTGCTGGGCTGCTTCCAGAGCTTTGTGCAGAAGTTTAACCAGTTCCTTCAGAAGAAAAAAATTAGAATAAGTTCTTCTCACTACCTTATAGTGTAAGACTTAAGAGATTTCCTGGTATCATACTGAAAGTTGTACAGTATACAATAATCAGACTATTCAGAAAAGAATTCTCCTTGGAATACTTTGATTATCATCTTGGCTCAGGAGGTAGGCAGCTGCCACTACCATATATCCAGCTGACCAGAAACAGATTTTATTTTGTTCTAATTCAGGCTTCTCCTTCCAGAAACTGGTCTGAAAATATGTTACTCCTTTCTACCTAAGAGCAAAGTCAGCAGCCATACTGGGGTAAAATGGCACATATTTAAGCAATAGTTTGCTAAAAAGATGGCAGAAAGGGAAAGAATAGGCATGGTCCACATTTGCACTTTTGCCAGTTTTAGACTGTAGCACTAACTGGCAGGGTGTCAGAATTAGTTGTTATACAGAACTTTTCTTGTTGACACACATCTACTCAAAACGCAATAGTTCCAGTTTACACATTCATCACAGGTCATCAACTGATTACATGAATGTGTGCACTATACCAGAGAGAGGCTTCAATTTACTTTTTTCCCCTTTTGAACAAAACAAAAAACAGGTGAGTGTGTACAGCAAGGAGTAAGACCTTCCAAGATCGTATGGTGAGCCGATATAGTCCCTTCTATATGGTTTCAGATAAGTAACAATGGTCAACTATAAACAACTTTGAGGACTATTTCCACTATCCATAATTTCACTAAAGAGTGACATAAAATGTAGTGTGACACTATCTGCACTTGTTCTCTCACATTCCATTATTCCATCAGTAAACTCTTTAACCATTTATTTAATTTCATTTTCAGTTATTGGGCTTACATTCTGTTTAAAGTGCAGGGGGGAGATCATGTACTCCTTTATATCAACATTTTGTTCTATTTCAAAAGTATAAAGATTAAAATCAAAGTATATAAAGGCTGACTTACAAATACTGGAGTCTGTAAGTCAGCCTTCACTTAGTTGCCACAGTATGTTTATTACTTGCCCCTTTTTGACAGCTTTAGCCCATACCCTATACATTTTTGTCACTTTCCTTAAAAAGCTTGTCTGATTCCAGGCATCTCCAATTCCATTGTTCTGTTATTCAGCTTCATCAAAATTTTAGGATCAACAAATGCTCAGTGTCGTTTGCATAGTTTCTTAAAGATCTGTTTTACTTTTTTTCCATTCCCCTCTTACTTCTTTAACAATTGGTTCTCTAAAAACTGCCCTACATTTGTCTCATATATTAACAGGTATATTAACAGAAGAAATACTGTACTTGCTCCCATAATTTTTCCATGAAAAACAAGCACAACAGCAAAGTAGGATTAGGTTTCCAAATTAAGTATTTCAGTCTGGGATTGTTAATTTCATGTCAAGTAAAAAGGAGCATGATGTGAGCATACAATGAGTCCTACTGCTCTGTTTTCTACACAGTAAAGAGCAGATTTTGAGATCAAACAATGATCACACCTACAGTAAGATTCATATTTGGAAGAGAAATAAGTACACCTTCAGTCAGGAAGGAATTTAGGTCTCTAAACATCTGGCAAATTCAATTTGCCTATAAGCAGAACTGTTGTAGAATGTACCCTTGGAGGTCTATCAATGTTTCTATGATTTTGCATTTATACAAGTAGTTTCTTTTAGAAATACAAAACAGTGAAATAAGCAAACAAACATCAACTATAAACACCATCTGTTTTATTACATTCATCACAGTCTGTACCAGCTCAGTGAGCAGTAAGGCAAGCAGACACCTCAGCAATGCATAAACGCTTACTTGCAACATGCCCCCCTCCTTAAAATATCAAATTAAAGTCGGCATGAGAAACTGCTAACCAGAATCCAGAACCGAATAATCAGATTAACATAATGTAATTGAGAACATTTACCATGCTTTAAGATAATCTCCTACAAAAATGTGTAATGGGAAAGCATACTATCAATGAACTACAATGCAGAGTAAAGCATGAATTGTGAGATGCAAAGAAGGAAAACTCAAACCTTCATCTCATAACTGTACTTTTGTGTATTGCTCTGAATTTGTCCAACCACCCCAACCACTCCCACACCAACACACTATAGCTTTATTTTCAAGGCTGCTGCCTTATATTTCAAGGTATGAAATAAGGTATGAGTATAAACAAGTTTTAAATGGACAAGACATTTGCCTATATAGGAGAATCATTTTATTCATTTATAAAATGTAACACTGGCCTTTACAACTTAAATAGTACAATACTGAAAGGCAAAATACACAGCAGTAACAGTACTACAGTAATTGCTTCAGACAGGAGAATGGGAAGGGAAATTCCCAGAACTAGAAGTCTGCTCATAGGTTTCTTTTACACAAAACCAGAAAGCAGAACACAACAATAAAAAGAGTATAATGAAAAATATTAAAGCTGGTAACAAAAATTGGGACATCTTCCCTACCTGATTGACACTGGAACCTATCTTCAGTTTTTGGCCAATATTTTAAGCCAGCAGACTAGAGATGGGCATTAACACTGCTATACCAATTATAGCTTATCCCTAGATTGGCAAAATGTTACATAGTGGCCATGTAAAAACATAGTGATTTCATTCATTTAGATACAGTTTTTCCCTTACAGCTGGAAGCAAGCCTGTACACCTCAGCAAAGAAGGTTGTATCTTCAATACTAGGGGGAGAATGGCTCCAAAAATCAGTGAGAGTTTCTAAAATGAAGGATCTGAATTAGAGAATACTTCATGACAGAAACTCCTTGTAAACTATGGGGATAAGATATGATATGTTGCCCTTCCATCTGACTGCAAAAGCTGGCCAAGCCCAAGGCATGCATTCTTTGTAATACTGCTAGAGAGTTCTGATAGCATGAGACTGGCATGCAGGTTTAACTTCTCAGCAGCCAGTTATACATAGAAGGGAGGGGACGCCATCAGGGTGCTTGAGTCTGTGAGGCTATTCAGGCAGGCAATTTCATGCATTTCAAGGAGTAGCTCACACATGGGTCTTTGAATGTTCCCATGATGCACACACCTACCTCTGTACAATCCAGGCTTTTTTCCTGACTTCAGCAGTGGTGTTTCAGTTTTTTTTTAATTCTGCACCAACATCATACATTAAAATCATTGTAGCTTGAAGCAGTTCCTCCCCCCACCCCCATTTGTATCATACCACAAATTATTGCTTTTATCATGGCTGTGTCTCTTCTAGTGTCATTTTGTTGGCAAGAATATTTGTGCATGTCTCTTCTTTTCCCAGTGCACTCCTCCTCTCCTTAACCCCTCATCTCACCTTTAGTTAGTTACATTGATTTCCAGCTGTTTATCAGTAAGGATAATCATCAGCTGAACAATGGGATGGATCAGACCACTGGCAGTGGGTGCCAGTTTTGTGTGTGTTCATGCACATGCCTGCCGTGTGTGCAGGAGGGAGAGGACCAAACAGTTTTGCCAATGCTGATATTTTCATTTGAGAGGCATCCCTTCTTGTCATTCCTGAACAAAAAGTGCTTGTTGGGTTGATGGTGGTGGTATGAGGAGGGTAGAGGAAGAACGATTTCAAGATTAGCAGCCCATGAGTAGAAAGAGAGCAGCAGAAGACTAGGCTGGGAAAGCCAGTATAAGCTCCATCTTGGGAGAAAGGCAGGATATAAATTCAATAAACAAAAAAGTCCAATCCCACATTTTTTAAAAAAAAACTGAATAGAAACAATTGCCATAAATGATAGTGGTAACCAAACACGAATACCCCAAAAAGAATGTCCCATAGCTGTCTGCAGAAAAAAAATGTGGAATGAAATGGTATGAAACAGTATGAAAAGCCAATATGTATCAGATGATAAGTTTCATACAAATGATTAAGTAATTGTTGGATCACTTATCAAATGCTTTTTAACAAAGTGATTAATCTGTTACATTGGATACAATGCTCTAATCAGATACAGGCCTTTAATGCCACTCTTCAGGGTAGAAAACCCTCTCAAGGTAGCTTTGCAGAAATAACGTAAAGTCCATTTAAAACTATAAAACACATGTATAAAATATTAAGACCAAAATCACAGCATAAAAATCTTACTAATTTAAAGTATTTGTTGCTTCAAGTGTTATTTTCTACTATTTTCACTGTCTCAAAAACAATGCTAATGGAGATTTTCACTCCCCCAGTGTTACACTGAATTTAGGCCCAAATATAACCAAACTCATGATCAAAAGCTACATACATTGTTAAAAAGAACAGCCTTCCTCATTTTTTGTACACCAGAATTAATGAGTGTTTAAAAATTAAACAACTGAACCCTCAACCTCCAACTCCACTGATAAAAGTGACTTTCAGCTTTGTCAATTAAAGGATACAACCCCACATGTAAGCCTGAATTTGCCAATCCAAAGATTGAATAGCCTACATCTTTCATCCAATTTGTCCTATATACTTCTGGTTTCCTAACCTTGGACCTTCTGTTCCTCTTGCTAGGAAAAATCATAAAGAAGCCATCAAGTTAGCTAAAGGTAAACAGGAAACAATTTGTGCAACGTTGTGTCCCTGGTGAAGATCTAATTTAAACATTGTAAATTTTCCCCAATTCTAAACCTGTGGGTCAGTCTGCACTAAAAATACCTTTGGAAAATAGCTTACCTTCTGAGATTTCACTTCTTCTTCAAGGGCTAAAACCTGATGCTGAAGAGAGGTGATTCTCTCCTGCCCTGTCCCTTCAGCAAAGGAAGGGAAACTGCTGTTCGTATTCTTCATCTTTCTAACCAGAGGTGGTTTTAGCTTCATCCTTGTTTCCTTTTGCATCTCAGCTGTGACCAAAGGAAAAATAAAAAGAATCTTCTCATTGTCGTGGAAGAAGCAAACTGGTATCCTGTTGCTTGGATATGTCTTGGGATACTGTCAGATGCATGACAGCCTCCGCTATCTGAAGCAGTTTCAGCAAGTTACAGGGCTTAAAAATTGCACAGAACAAATTTTATGTTTTTGTGAAATTAAAATAAGTAAAGTAAGTAATTATGCAAGTTTCACTGACACTTATTTCCAGTTAAGTCTAGACAGAACTGTAGCCTCAGTTAAATTAACGTAACTCCCCAGTGGTTTCCAAGAGTTCAAATAAGCCCCACTGGTTTCTGTGGAGGTTATTTTTAAGTAGGTGCTCTTACAATCAAAGAATGACTTTTGCTGGTTTGTGCTAATTTCTCCAAGTTGCCTTTTACTGGTTCTGATATGCCTCATCACAGCATAGTGACAGCAGAAGGAGTATGAAAAATAGTGAACAGACCACATTTTTTACATTGTATCACAACACAGAAACTAGTACCTGTATCTTCACTTTCCGCTTCTCTGTCATCTTTGTTAGCTGCATGTTCAGGATTATCATGACCCTCCATGAAACCACACATGTCACTGTCTCCTCGGTTCTGCCGGTTGCTGCAAATACTATGCACTGTGTTTCTTAGAATGCAGAATGATGGGAAAGATTAGGAAAAAACTATAACTGTTAAGGACTGGCTGTTAATCCTAGTTCTATTAAGGTGGTAAAATGATGTTTAGACTCAGAATGCTAGTGGAGATTCACGTGATTAAAAGCACCTCTATACCTCTCCCAAAAAAGTCCCTGCAGATTAAAAAAACTAGTATGTTAGGGGTATGGGTTCTAGTTTTGGCTTCTCTCTGGCTGCTAGGAAGGGAGAAAAACAGAGCACTGAATCAACATGATCTTCCATCTAACTGAATCACCTCAGGAATTGGTTGATTACTACAGTGAACATGAGGCCTTAGCAGGGATGTAATTCTTCACTAATTTTGTTCTGAAAAGAAGCAATTAGTAACCTGAGCAATTTTCTTCCCACTGCAAGAAAGTCTTCAAAAACTGTGCAGACTTTGAAGACTATTTGCAGTTCAGGACTTATTCTGCACAAAATTTGCATGTGGCATTTTTACGCAGAAAACAGAAAACATTTCCTGCACAGGAAACAGCATTTTCTATGCAGAAAAAGCTGTAGTTGGAGACTTATTTTGTGCAAAATTTGGACGTGGCCATTTTGTGAAGAAAATCCTAATGTTTCTGCAAAGCCTCACAGGTGAATTTGGAACAGAATACATCACAAACTATTAGCCCAGGATTATTCTCATCAAGGTTTCCTGAAATGTGAAAAATCTCTTTTTCAGCCATTTTTCAGCTAAATTACATGTGTCAGCTCTCCCATGCTTCATAGCATGGGTGAGTTAGCATGTGGCATGCTTCACAGCAACTGTGAGTTCAACCAAGCTCACTAATATAGCTGGATTACAGGATTTTTCCTAAGTTTTCCACGCGAAAGAGCTTTTAACTTCACATGCTTTAAATGCACTGAAATACTAAACAGGAGGTCAGAATAAATCAAATGAATTCAGATGTTCGGTAATTAGTTATGGATCTATTCATCTACTGACCTCAGAATCCTACACAAAGAAAATCTGAATTCTGCTACCTGCAAATATTTTGCAAAAAAGCAACTGTGCACAATTTAACATATCTATAATTCACCTTACTTACATCATAGTAGGAAAAGGAAAGTGCTGTACAGACATTGACACCTTTCTTCACCCTTACCCACCCTTGACTACAAGCAATCTCTTTCAGCAATCTTTCTGGCTTCTGAGATTTTTACCAGACATTGCTTGTGCGCTTTCAGGCATATCTATCCAACTGCAAGCATTAGGATGAGAAAGTTGTTTTTACATTATAGGAGAGATTCTCAGGAAGCAGCAATCTGTATTGGAATGCATCTTGTTCTGGAACTGCATAACTTAAATGAACTCCAAAGGACACCTGATTTTGGAAGAGTGGGATCTTTAGTGACCCTCCCTCTCCACTTGCACAAGTGGGATCTGCAGTAATACCCCAACATTCACTGGCAATGAAATAGAAAAGGAAGACTCCTATTTACTTTAGCATTTTTTTTTATTTGAACGTTGTACTCAGTAGTATGCAATCACATTTACCTTTACTAATTACTTTAATAATTATGCCTTGTAAGAGGATTGTCTGGCACAATTATACAGTAGTGCCACTCAAAGCCTACATAGGCATTTAAAAAAAAGTCTAAAAATTTTATATATTTAAATCTGTATCGTTAACCCTGGTTGACAGTTTTAAACTGCACAACTTTGCTGTTTAGGTTTATTTTATCACACTAAATTTTTATGAATGCTGCCCTGATAGCTTATCTGGGTAAGGGCCAGTATACAAATGTTTAAAATAAAATGAACAAATAAAATACAACATACTTAGTATCACAGTGGTCCCCCCATGCCCCCACGTGTATATATAACACCCACACCTTCAGTGTTCATTTCAATCTTCCCCATCCTCATACTCTCCAGATGTTTTTACACTACAATTACCATCATTCCCAGCTGTTTCTCATGTTGTCTGGGGCTTACAAGATCTGCAGTCCAAGCTACCTGAAAAGCACGAGGTTGGGTAAGGGTGAAATTTTGCACACTTGATAAAGCTGACTTGCGTCTTTGCCAGCTCATGACACAGAAGGGAATCTGTTAGCTACTGAGATAACTCTGTTGTTATTGTTGTAACAGAGTCATTTTTCTGGAATGTCAAAATATGAAATCATTACTGTATTTCAATCCAAGGGTGCTTGAGGGAGATGTTCTGAAGAGCAACAGAAGGCTGTGGTGGTGGTAGAGAAGCTGCCTTTATACCTACTATGTCACCGGTGGGAGTTTTCACAGGGGGTAAAAATTCATGTTCTGCATCAGCTACAAAGAAAGAGATACCACATAACTATGATAGAATTCAGGCATACTCAAGTTAAAGCTGCATCAGAACAATTAAAAAGAAGAAAAGGAGCAACGTATATTCTTTGCTGCCTGTTATACACAAAAAAGGATAGACACTTGGGCAAACAAAGGCAGACATCTATTTGGGCTTATTATAGACCATCAGTGAGAATCATAAGATTTTCCAGATGATGTAGAATTTCATCTCCCAGAATTCTTCACTACTATGTTGGTTAGGATCCATGTATTTGCCTCTTCTGCTTGAAGCAGACCTCGAAAAAATTACTCCTTCGGACTGTAACTCCCAGATGGTAGGGACTGTGGGATCTATAGTCCAAAGCAGTAACTTTTCCAAACCTTTCCTTTAAATTTGTCTCTTAAGAAAGAAAGAGAACAAGACCAGGATCAGACGAGGTGGGCAGATTTTGACTCCAAAAAAATCTGATACTCTCCAGGACAGAGTCTTGACTTGGATCATGAGATACCCAATGCAGATGAGCACTGGAGGGCTCAGCTTTCAATCAATCCACATAGCCACTGTATTTGTGGACTCCATCGAATATCACAAAAAGTGTTGCTCTCTCCCTCACCTCTACCTTGCATTCCCTGTGCCCAGCCAGTCTACTCCCAAGAGTTTCTCTCAAACTCCCTGGAACAGACTTCGGGTATGTGTTCATGAGAATTAACTAGAGTTGTGAAGGCTTGGCGGAAACAAATGAGAAAAAGGGTTTTTTTCCCTCTCATTCTCAAAAACTTTTTTGCTTGGAAAAATGTGAAAAATTGCGGGGGGGGGAGAGTAACAAATATTTTCTTCTAGAATAATAAATAAAATGTTTAAGAAAAGGCATTTGTATATTTACTCTTCTAAAATTATTTTTAAAAATCATGTAAAAGGAAGACTTTTATGTAAGACTATGTACAGTAGCACACCAGTGCAATTTCTGGTCTTGGTTTCTTTCTATTCATTCTTGCTATCAGAAGACGTACTTAGACATGCATGCTTGACACAATGGAAAACTGAAAGAGACAACATATTGATGGTTTTTCCTTCTTCACTTTATTTTTTGTTTTGTTTGAGTTGTGTGTGTGTCGGGGGGGTTCTCTTGTCTTCTTCTAATAAATTGGAAAAACCAATGAGGCTCCTTACAGTTCAGAAGCATGTAGATCCATTTGTAACAAAAATATTTAAAAATGTAAAATAGTAAATTATATTTGTAATATTTGTTTAAATCAAGTGTACTCTTAATATCGAACCATGTTTTGCTATTAAATTTTTTTTCTTTTACACAACAAAAATGCTACTTGCAGCATTTGTCCTCTGCTGAAGAGTTGGTCTGACCTATCTTGGGTGGTGGTAACCCATGACAACCAACACACACTACACCCAGGGCAGTTCTTGTGCAATCTATGCACAGGTTATGTGTGGTGAGGAAGCATCCACCCATGCTGACACTTGATTATCCATTGAAGGAGAGGCCTTACATGTGTTGGATCAAACACAAAGGCCCAAGGCATGTGAATCAGTCATCACTTTCTTCAAATTTGTGGGATAAAGATCAGAGAGTCTCAGTCTACGTGTTTCCACCCAATGGAGGCTGGTAGCTCCCATATCTGTCAGGTGGTGAATCTATTTTGAGTATTAGTCCAAACTCTAAAGGAGGTGTCCAAAGTGCTGATCTTGTTTTGGAAATAGTTTAGGTTAAAACTTGGAGCAGATTCAGTCATCCCACTGAAATGGAAGCCACCAGCTACCACCGTGCTGACCTTCTGTGGCCTGGGCACCTATTTCAACAGCAGGTCCCACTGAGCACATGCAAAGGAGGACCCTGTGCACATGTGAGAAATGACACAGTGGTAGTTGTAGTGACATAACAGGAACATTTCAGTTCCAAACAAGTCTCAGTCATACAAAAATTTTGCATTAACATCTGTGCAATCAAACCCCATTTAAAGAGCATAATTTGAACAGTTTGAATTACAAGGAGACTGATGAACATCCACTTTCTGATGGGACAACAGACCGACATATGCAGTTACTTACTATCATTAAGCTGAGCCTCATTGACAAAAGGGGTAAGAATTGCCTTGTCCTCCACAAAACTCTGAGCCTGGCTAGTACAGAACTCCCAACGTTTCATTTGTAGCTGTTGTAACCAGTACATCATGGCCTGTTTGTTTACAGCCTGTAGTTCAATTTAAAAAAATTAAATTAAATTAAAGAGGATCAGCACATGACATTTATAATTCAGACAATGCCTGCAGCAGGACTTGGAATTGTGAAGCCCTCCAGATGCTGTTGGTCTGCAATTTTTTAGAATCCCTGCCCACTGGCTGTGCTGTCTGTCTAAAAACATATGGGGGGCTGCATGATTCTCACTCCTGGTCTATTAAAGTCCTTTTACACTGCACAATTACAGCATCACGATTCTACTTTAATGGTTGTGACTGCATCCTTTGTAATCTTGGGGTTTGTAGCTTGGTCTAGGCATCGGAGGAGCTCTCTGGCTGACAGCACCTCCCTAAATTGCAAACGCTAAAATACTATAGGATGGAACCTGGGCAGTTAAAGTAGAATCATACTGCTATAGTAGTGTGGTGTGAAAGAGCCAATAGAAATACAGCTAAATCCCACCACCTCATCCACAAGACAGCAGTCACCAGAATCCACAGAGACTCCAAAAGATCCGCTTGGCATTTGGATTGCCTAAATCTACTCAGCCAAACCTGTGAACACAAAAAGTTGAATAGGGTCAATGTATCTTTAGTTATCCCCTGTGACTGTTTTCTGCTTATAAACCCCGAGCAGCATTATGCTCATCAGTGACACTAGATAAATAAACCACAAAGAATGCATGTAAAAGAAAATTATCATCATTGCCAGCAAGCAGTTTGCATTCTACAACTTGCTTCTGTTTTCTAGCCCATATTATACCAGTTTTCTATCCACTATACTGGATTCCAACTTCTTTTTACCACTATAAAAGGTTTTGTTGCTTATACAAAAAGTTCCAAAAAGCTTAGGGTCTAGATACCTGAACAACAGCTTCTCTTTTAGCACAAAAACCTGCCTGTAAAATGCAATGATGATCTGAGGCACTGCTGTATATTCCAACACACACACACACACACACACACACACAAATCTGGTTGAAATCTGAAGCAGGTAAGCCTTTTCCCTAGCGATGTCCCTGGTTATAGAAAAGAGATTACAGTGGCCCACCGTGGGAATTTTACAGCCCTCCAAATGCTGTTGGATTGCAGCTCTCAGCATTCCTCACCATTAGCTATGTGGGTTAGGACTAATCAAAGTTACAGTCAAACAGCATTTGGCTGGCCAAACGGCCCACCCAGCAGCTAAACCCAATTCTTGTTGAATGTTAGGTCAGCAGGAATTTACTAGCAGAACTGACTTTGCAGGGTCAAAACACTGGAATGTTTCAATTAGCAGGCACAATTATATTATCTACCACTCTTCTAATGCTGTCCAGTTTCTTATGTGTTTTGTTATAATCTCCTAGTAACATGAAAGGAGATGTTCCACCCTCCCTACAAATGCTATATGGCTATGAGCTATCCCTGTTGTAACTGCAAGTCGTTTAGGGTGCCCTAGGGGTATCTTCTATTATTTCCTGTTGGTCTTAAAATGTAAAATGTTACCCTATGCTCTGCTCCCCTTCGGGGGGGGGGGGAATATCCGTGGCATAAACACACACAACTCTCACACTTTCAACACAGAGGTAGAGACACAGAGATACAGCTCAACACAATGACCTGCATTTTTTGACTTTCCTTGGGTCTATTATATCATTATATTATAAAGGAAATTATCATAATACCTGCTCCTTAAAATCCATCATTATTACACTAGCAGGCAGTAAAAATTTTATTATTATTCTATTATATTATTACTATTATTACTATTACTGTTATTATTTATTGGTTTATACAATCTGAAGAGAAACCAGAGCCACAGCCAAAAAAGCTGCTTCAAATTGGTCTCTCTTCCTCCTTTCTCACCAATTTGGGCCTAAATATTGCTCTTAAATCTCTTAAACAAAGACTGTGGGACGCAGCCTTCTGTGGTCTATGTTCATGCTCTTAAGTATCTTGCTCTCCTAACGCAATGAAAATCCACTATGTTGGGCCTTTTCAATTAGGAGACTACCTAAAGAATCTGTCGGTAGCCAAGTTTCCCAAAAATTTCTCGAAGGCCAAATGCAATGTTTTTTCTTCTAAACTACTTAGATGCAGATTTGCTGGTGTCCCTTATCTGGAAAAATGGTGCCCTTGTAATAATATGGAAGTTGAGTTGATGAAGCATATTCTTTTGGTTTGTAGGCACTATAATAAGGTCCACCACAATTTAATTATCCCATTGTTGAGTAAGTTTCCTGGAAGCTCAGATCAAATTTATATCAGGTTTCTGCTGGAAGACAACTCCTCAAAAGTGACCCTGGCTGTTGCTAAATTTCTTATAGAGGCAGCCAGGATTAGAGTTCACTGTGTATTAGATAAGAGTTGATCATGATTGTCCTACTATTCTGATTTCTCCCTTCAATTTTTTTGCACATGTCCTGATTTATTTTCAAGTTCTTCTTTCGATGGCTCTATGGATTATAATAAATGACTGACTGACTTTAATGGTTTTGAATTCAAAATTCCTGTTTTGAACTCTGCTGTTCTTGCTTTTAATATTCTTGCTTTAATCCAGTTTAACTAAGACACAAACAAGCAATCAAGCTGCCTGGGGGTCCTTGCTAGGTGGCATACAAGAATTTCAACATACAAACATTTTATCTACTAAGCAAATAACACTGATGTTCTGGCCACTGCTGTTAATCACACATTGTTCATGCCAAGGATGCTAAAGGAAAGAAAAGAAGATCACGACATTACCACGCACTATGAAAGCAATCTTTGGCTTGAAGAAATAATTAACTAAAAAACTATTATTAAGGCAATTTCACGAAGATAAAAGCTTCCTCATTCTCATCATTGTGAATCAGGACATTCCGAAAGGGGAAAGAGAAGTTCATGAACTAATCCAGACAAATATTTCAGCTTCTCTCAGTCATATGTGATCTTCGTCAGCCAAAAAGAGAGAAAGAGAGATGTTTAAATTTTTCTCTGCATGAATGGGCATACACACTAGCTTTCTTTTTAATTTAAATCTTTTTTATTAAAATTCAAATTCAAATTACAAATTCGGATTTCACAGTCCACTTCAATCTTGTTAAAGATATATGATTCTGAAAGTAAAGTAAAGAAAGATAGATAGATTTAACAAAAAAAAGTAGTCTTCTACATTCTATCATGCTTCTCCCATATCCTCAACTTTACCATATACACCAAATCAATTCATCTCCTTATAAATGGGCTTGTTTATCCAGATCAATTCAGTCTCCAATCTTTCCTTTTAGCTAACAAAAACTCTTCCCCTATTTTCTTTTCTCTATACTAGCTGGTTCTTCATTAGTTTTTCCTGTCCAACAAAAACTCCAAACATAATCATTTTCCCGTTACTCCACTTACTTCCATAATTGTTGATTTTGCTATATCCCTCCTATTTCCTTTCCCTAGATCTTCCCTATTTCTTTAATTCTATTCTCTTGTTTATTTATTCTCTTTTCCTTTGAGTGAACTTTTTTTTAATCCTAATAAATTATTTTCTATCAAGGCTTATTAATTTCTCTCTTCTTATTATTCCTATCCTTCTATCAATTCATTGCTTTAATTCTTATTCTTTATTCAGGATTCTATATTCTTTATCTTTTAACTGTACTGGTGTATAGTATCACCTATAAACTACCTTAAAGTAATTTTCTTTTAACATTGCACTCTTCAATATTTTGCTTATTCTGAACCAAGACTTTTCCCAACATTCCAGTGGTATTGGTCTTCCTATATTCTGGGCCCATCTTAGCATATTCTCTTCTATTGTTTCTTTTTCGAGTTCCAGGTTCAGCAAAGTTTTATATAACTTTGCTATACGATGCTCAACTCCAGGTTTAAATAGTTTATCCAGCTCATTTTCTTTGCTTTCTTTTTGTTCCCCAAGATTCTCTGCCTCTAAACTGCAATGGGCTAGGTACCTCCAGATGTTCTGGACTATATCTCCCATCATCCTTCACCATGCCAGTAGGGCTAATGGAAATCATAGGTCAAAACATCTGGAAGACACTACATTGCCCATTCTGGAATGATCTGGGGAAGAAGACTGAGATTCCTGCTAACTGAATACTGACTTATAAGTGCAAGTAAAATGCAGGAACCCAGTTTGTTGGAGCTACATCTGGAAAAAGATATCAGCAAGACTAAAAGAGGTAGTGATTTTTGCCTCTTCTGTTTGTTATTATGTGCTTACAAGTCAACTCTGACTTATGATGACCATTTCCTAGGGTTTTCATGGCAAGATTTACTCAAAGGAGGTTTGCTGTTGCCTTCCTCTTAGACTGAAAAAGAGTGACCTGCCCAAGGTCACCCAGGAAGTTTCCATGGTTGAGTGAGGATTCAAATCCTGATCTTCAGCATGCAGTCCAGCATTCAAACCACTACATCATGATGACTCAGACGTCTCTTCTATAAACCCTCTCAATCATGTGGACACACTCAAAGTCTGTATTTCCAATATTTCTTGAATATGAATAATTTAGGCAATGACTACACAATTTAAAAAATTACAACCTTTGCTGGAAAAAAAAGCTGAGATGGCTACTTTGCTTAACAATTGTAGTTTAACATGGATATATAAAATTAGTTCAAGGACATAAACTGGACCAACCACAAGTAGCTTGCAGCCATTAGTAGTGAAGGGCCTAATTGCTCAAACAAATGAACAAGCCAGATCATGGGTCTTGGGAATATTACCTGAATTTCATAAGACTTTAGCTCTAAGAAGACTTCGGCCACTATTGTACCTCAATGCACAGATCTGAGAACTCTTGCACAAATAATAATTTTAAAAAACCCTCTATGAGGTAAGAGACCTTTTGTTCTGCGATACTGAAATTTACAGAGAGCTTGAAAAGTTATTTTTGGGCTACAACTGCCAGAGTTCTTCAGCCAGCATACTGGCCATGTTACCTGGGGATTCTAGGAGCTGAAGTTCACAAAACCCGTAACTCTTCCAAGCCCTGAAAAAAAAAATCCTGATTTGAACAGCGTGATCTCAGCAGTAGCTGTTTCAGGTGAAGGCAGTCAAACTACTGAATGGCTGAGGAGACGAATTTTTTCTCTCTGTATTATTGTTGCTGATGTTGCCTCAGAGATGTATGGCTGGCGATACAGAACAGAAATTTCCTGTAGCAACATAGTGTGGGACTTCCTTCCTTTTCTTTTGCAAAGTGGGGAACTTCGGGCCTCCTAGATGTCTTTACTTCAATTTCCATAAGTTCCAGTCACCAAAAGTGGAAATTATGGGTAAGGGATTATGGGAACTTCAGTTGGAAATATCTAGAGAATTAAAGGTTTCCCACTCGTGGTCTAGAATCTAATCTAAATTGAGTCTACCTTTATTGTGGACTGTTTCCCTTTTCTGGAATGATACTGGAAGAACAAAAAAGATTGCAATATTTTTTAATTTTTGTAGAATAGCAATAGTGATCCAGATTAATGTAGTAGTTTGAGTGTTGGAATAGGACTCTGAGAGACGAGGTCAGAATCTTCACTCAGCCACAGAAAACCATTTACCTTGGGCAAACCACACTATACTAGCCTAAGGGGAGGGAAAGGGCAATCCCACCAATAAATGTGGCCAAGAAAATCCTAGGGTGGTGTCACCACAAATCCCAGCTGGCTTGAAAGCATATAAAACAACAACAAGAAGTAGCAGTGAGGGAAAGATAATCAAACAGCATGGTAGTATGACACTCTGTCTAGCACTCTTTTAAACAAGGTTAGATATGAGGCCATCCAAAATAAGATGGTAAGGGCTGCTGCTCTGTGAAGTAATGGGGAAATCTCAGAAGAGCATAGCCACCTTTCAGCATATCCTTGCCTGAGTAGCAGGAATTTACAATGTGTTAATGCCGGTTAAATGCTAAAGTTAAGAGTTTGTCCTGGCACAGCAAGTGCCCTATGGATGTCTGAAGCAAAATCTCAAGCACTTTGAGACTGATATTCAGTAACACTGGAGCGGTTGATCTCCCTCCAGTTCCATCCTTTGGTCAGAGCTAGCTGATGGCACAGAAGATGAATCTCTACCTGAGATCCCTTAGGTTACCATATCAAAATTTCTATGGGCTCAAGTCCTGAAGAAGGCCACCCGCCACATCAGAGGCCCACCTTCCCACCACTACCGAATAATCAGCCATCTCTTTCCACATACCTTGAGGACGAAATCTTTGCTAGGGGTCCTGATTTCAAAACTATCTTCATCTAATCCCACTTTAAAATCAAAGCTAGCGCTGGAAATGTCTATGCTTCCCAAAGGATTAACATCTTGCGCAGTCCTGTAGTAAAGCAAGCGCCCTTTGTTGTCATCATAGAAGAACCAGCGAGATTTCCAGGTCTTGATGGGTATTTTAGCAGAAAATTTATTTAAATAGCCACAGAGCCTTTTCTTTGGGGCTTCTTTGCCAGGTTTTAAATAGGCATTTTCCCAGTCATCAGAGCAAGGAGGCACATCTCCTTCCACACCACAGTCACGGCAACTTGCAGTGTCTTCCATTGTTCTCTCTTCTGACTTATTTGAAGTTTCAGACATGAGGCAATCTCTGCTCTCTGAATCTGCTTGCATATTCACTTCTGGGGCAGAACTTCTGTTGCCAGAATGCTAATGGGAGAAAAAAGAGCTTGAGAAAAGTTTAATAGTGAAGAAATCATGTGCGTATGCAATGCAAGCACAGTGGGGGGGTTTTTTAAAAAAAGTCCCTAAAATTAAACCTCAAAACCCAGAAACTAAACAGCCTTTTTTGCTAACTGTTGGGAAACTGAGCAAGCACTTACACCATATCTCTGCACTAACTCCATTTTGGCCAACAACTCCCATCAGTCCAATGTAGCAGAGTCAACTGCAAGGGATGGCAGAAGCTGTAGTCCAGAACACCTGGAGAGGTAAAGATTCCTTGCCTCTCACTTAAATGCTGCTGTGCTCTTTATTGTCTGAAAAGGACAAGGAGCCACCAAAAAGGCCCTCTAGTGCACTGCCACTAAATATGCCTGTGAGGATGTTGGTGCTGGGAAAGGTGATAGGGAGTGGATCTCTCAAGCAGAGTACAGTCAGCCCTCCACATTTGTGGGTTTCACTTTTGCGGATTTGATTATTCATGGATTATTTGCTGTCACCTCTGCTGCCTCCCTAGGCCATTTTTAATAGAGACTACAAGCTTTGTGAGTTTGAGAAACTGCAGATGAGGCTTGTAAGTTCCCATTAAAAATTGTGGGGGCAGCGGTGGAGGTATCAGTAAGCCACTCACCAACCAACCACTCACTTCTGCCTTGTGAAGGAACTCTGATACCTCAAGGGAATCCATGGTGGGTTGAATATGGTGACCACACTTTTTGTGTGTGTTAAATATGGTTTGGGAGGGCCTAGAGTTATTCACGGTCTTTCCACTTTCACAGGGGTCCCGTGCCCCTTACACTAGTGAATGTGGTGGAATGACTGTAATAAAATTGGCACAAAAGAAGCTGAACAACAACCAGACCCACACAGGGTCTAGTAGAGGAAAAAACAAGCTTAGTTCGCTTTGTAAAAACTAATAAAATTTACTTATAAACTTTTCATAGTCAAACACAGGATCTAATGAGAAAAACAGAAAGGAGGAAGTAAAAAATGGCTGCAGGAAGAGAGTGGGTGTGGAAAAGCAAACGAACATAGAGTCAGCAAGCATGCAATTAGCAATTAGTTTAGGCATGCAAAGGTTGCTAACTCTAACAGGTGGGACCAAGAGAAGGTCCTGTCCTAAAGATCGCAAAATCCA
Organism: Iguana delicatissima; assembly: GCA_948472985.1. Taxonomy (NCBI): domain Eukaryota; kingdom Metazoa; phylum Chordata; class Lepidosauria; order Squamata; family Iguanidae; genus Iguana; species Iguana delicatissima. The sequence goes on from CAOKZL010001824.1 coordinate 320,687, forward strand.
GGCAAGTTCATACAGAGGAAGATGTACCATCACATAAGCTGGACTTGAGCTGTACAGAACATTATACATCATAACCAGCATTTTAACTTGCTGTAGTCAAGGAGTTATGCACTCCCCATAACCAGCCCCAGTGAACAGTCTGGTTGCATCTCTTTGGACCTGCTGAAGTTTCTGAACACTCTTCAGAGCAACCCAATGTAGAGAGTGTTAACAGTAATTCAGACAGGACAAAACTAAGGTATATATTACCAAATCCAGATCATACATCTCGAGTAACAAACAGATAAACTAGTTTTAAATGTGCAAATATACTCCTGATGATTACAGAAACCTGGTCATCTGGTTTGAGGGATGACTCAAGCAGTAACTCTGAGACCATTTCCTCACTAGAACAGTCTAATGCAGAAATGGCCCAAATTTCATCTTCACGGAAAGAGTAATTCTTTGCAGCACAGGCTGAATCCCTATACCATGATATGCTTTCAACCAACAAGGAGCATCTCTGCCTTGTCTGGATTATGCTTCAATCTGTTAATTCTCATCCAGTGCTAGATGATGCTAGACACTGGTTTAGAACCAAAGCACCTTTTCTGGAGTTTAGTGGAAAGCAGAAGCAGAGCACACTAGTGACACTAATTCTAGACAACCTCTCCCTATTGTTTCATGGATATGTTAAGTAACATGAGGGACAAAATGGAACACTAAGAAATCTACATCCCAGGAGTCAAACTGGAACCCCCCTGCACTACCTTTCAAGCTTATCCCTCCAAGAAGCAATGAAATCACCAAGTCCCATTCTAGTGATGCAGGCCAGAAGGGCACCATGGTTGATAGTATTGAAAACCACTGAGAGATCCAGCAGAGCCAAGAAGGACAACCTTCCCCAGTCTAGTTGCCAGCAAAGATTTAGCAAGTGATCAAAATTGTCTCTGGCCAATAGTCAGATCTCAAAATAAACTAAACTAATAAAACATCTGCCTCATCCAAAAACTCTACAAGCTGAGAAACTACCATACGCCATGAGTTACTTTTCTGCACCACTGCCTCTGCTTGCAGCTTGGGAGAAAAGGAAACAGTGCATTCATTTTCTGAAAACCTCATTACTCATCCACCCCATCAGAAATCTTTCTCTTGCTTCCCACTTTTCCTTTGCTTACAAGCTCATCTCTTTACTTTTCTATTTCCTTTAGCCTGCTGATTTCCAGACGATCCTGGCAGGAAAAAAATCCTAGGGTTAAAAGATTAAAAACGAGTTGTTTGGGATAGATGAGGAGGCTCTATATGCTGTCCAATCTAGAACACAGGAAGACCACTGAATGTTAAGATCCGCTCTCTTTTCAAGCTGCCCTTTCTATTTATTTGTTTAAAATCCTTTAACTTTGCAGTAAACGAAACCACCACACACTAATCATCGATTAAAACAGACAGTATTTCCTATAGATATTTGCATGTACAGTTGGCCCTCTATGTTCTCTAGGGTTGGGGCACAGGACTCGTGCAGAAGTGGAAAAATCACAAATATTAAAACATGCATGTCTCTCTGGAAAGGGGGCTGAAGCGTGGTAGGGAGAATGGGCACTCAGGGTCCAAATGAGGTCTGAGAAAGAGAGGGAAAGGGAGTGGGTTGCCACAGTGGCCCATAGTGACTTCCTGTCTCAGCCATCTCCTTCCGTGTGTGTGTGGGGGGGCATTTGGGAGGATCCGTCATGCTGAGAAATTGAGCTGCAAGCCAGCCAGGCAGCTGGTGGAGGAGAAGGAGAACCAGAGATGGTTTTTTAAAGGGCTGCATGGCCTGATTGGAGCCTCTAAGGGGATAGGTCCTCCTGGAAAAGAAATGCCTGAGGTGGGGGGGGCAAGGGTTGAAGAAGCTCAGAAATAATCAAATCTAGGAAAGTTAAACCTGCCAATGTTGAGGGCCAACTGTATTAAACAGCCTGATGTGGAAATTAATCATTAGGCACACATGTGTGTATGATTTTTGTAACTAGCTCTATAGTATTATTAATTCCCATTCGGACAGAGCGGACTTGTCTATCTGTTTTATTTGAATCAGTTCCATAAGACTTTTACACTGAAAAAATAATGCATTTTGTCATGTATGGGTGCAAGAATTGTTATAGGTGCTTGAGTGATACAGCTTTTGCCTTTGGCAGAATTTCCAGGTCTGTATAGATTACATTTTCTTCATACTGTCTGATCAACTGATCTATGCAACTCAGAAAACTGTGGAAGACTCTTTACAGGAGTAAGTGGCATTATATTTAGACCATATACTGCCATCTAATCAGACTTCCAATGTAAACATGGCAAGAGGTTCAATATACCGTGTTTGCCAGCGTATAAGACGCGCCAGCGTATAAGACATGCCCCATTTATACACTGGCAAATACTATTTGCCAGCATGTAAGATGCACTGGCATATAAGATGCACCTCATTTTCAAACAGTATTTCTCAGGGGAAAAAGTGAGTCTTATACACCAGCAAATAGGGTACATTCCATAACCTTTTTGGACAGTCTAGACTGTCTAAAGTTGAAACATCTCAGTTTACAATTGAAACGTCTAATCATTATGCTATAGCACTTCACTTTATTTCTATCCATGTGAGCTACTAAATGGTTGATTCAAAATTCAACAGTGCAGCTTTCCTTACCCCTAACAGTGCTTCCATGCTAGGAAAAAAACTGCACAGGTTGAAATGCTTCTTGTCTTATCTTAAAAGAGACTAGCCGTGGTCTTACTAGAAATAAAATTGGCAACAAATACATGTACAGCCAACACAGTGAGAGCACCAGCATGGAGTAGCAGTTTCCAACTACAGCCCTGGAGAGCAGGGTTTGATTCCCTGCCTGGCTGGGTGACCTAGGGTGCATCACACACTCTCAGCCCCAGAAAACCTCGTGACAGATGCACCTTTGGGTCACCATAAGTTGAAAATGACTTGAAGACACACAAAAACACAAAAGCAAACACCACAACTGAGCTAGTAACACTATTATAACTCCTAACAAGAATAGCTATGACACTGATGGCTCATTCAGTTGCTCATCTTTCACTGTCATCTGCCAGGATGCATTCCACATAGCACCAACAAAGAATAAATGGATGCAAATCTGACAAGTCAGTATTTGGAAGCCAGCCTACAAAATCACTTTGTTATTGGTCTTATGGTGGCCATTCTGGAACTAAGGGATTTCAGAGAAGGAAAATATCCAATATAAAACTATGGAACTGCAGCTTATGAAGAAATTCAGTCTATTCAATTCTGATAGAACAAGGGTGGACAACATGTTCTCAAGCTATATGCAGCCTTTGGCTTCAACTCAAAATCCCTCTACAAGCAAGCTATTCAAACTTGTGGCAAGAGTGATCTGTCCTTCCACAGCAGCCACTGAATGGGAAGGGGAGGGGGAAAGGGTGTGTGTGTGTGTGTTTGTTAACTTACTAAGCAATGCTGATTGTGTTATCACCAATTATTACTTCTGTATGTATGTGAAAAGGAGTGGCTAGTGATGTGAATAAGGGATGCCGCACTCTCAAATGGAAGGCAAAGAGCCTCTACCCTGTTTAGATCTACCCTAGCTAGGACAGCTGGGAGCTGTATGTAGTTCAACAACTCCTGCAGGGCCACATGGTTCCCACCCTAGTTCACTGCCAGTGATGGAGACTGTAGGATTTTCTGCCTCATTTCCTAAAATACCTGGGCTGACCATGCAACCAATCCCTCTGTGTAAAGAAAGTGATTTTTGCATCCATTTGGGCTTTGACTCCAGCCTTTTACATCGCTTACTTTTACATTCATTTGTACATCTACCCATGTATCTCTGGCACCTCTGAGTATCTGACTAGTGGATTCTAGCCAGGGAAATTTCAGTCAGAATAAGATTATAGTCAGCTCGCCACATTTGCAGGTTTCACTTTTGTGGATCTGATTATTCATGGATTATTTGGTGTCAGCTCTGCTCCCTCCCTATGCCATTTTTAATAGGGACTGCGAGCCTCATGAGACTAAGAAACTGCAAATCAGGCTAGGAAGTCCCTATTAAAAAATGGTGTGGGGCAGCAGCGGAGGTGGCAGTCAGCCCCACCAGCCACCCACCTCTGCCTTGTGAAGGAGCCTTGATGCCCCAAAGGAATCCATGGTGGATTGAACATGGTGATCATGCTTTTTTTGTGTGTTAAATATGGTTTGGGAAGGCCTAGAGTTATTCACGGTTTTTCCCCTTTTAGGGGGGCCCTGTGCCCCTAAACCCTAGCAAATGTGGAGGGATGACTATAATATTAAAAGTAATACTCATGTTCCTCTGATTCAACATAAAAAAAATCATATTTAGCATATGCCTGAAATTTCTTCTTCCCAGTTAGTCTCAAAGAGGTTAGTGGATTCCTTTAAACCGTTCAGAGTAAGAATGGTGTCTTTAAAGTGCTACAAGATACTCTGTGAATTTTAACCAAGTGACTCAACACCGCATGACAAGCCAAATTCCCTGCTATTGCAAAGACTCCTGGCTGCACCTACACCTCTGTGGCTATTTCCGCACTAGCCTGTTGCAGCGCTATTATTCCACGTTCAACCTCCTATGGAATCCTGGGCTTTGCAGTTTAGGGAGGGGCCCTCCCTAAACTGCAAACCCCAGGATACCATAGGAGGTTGAACGTGGAATAATAGCGCTATAACAGGCTAGTGTGGAAATGTCCTGTGTGTCTGTGTGAGCGCTTTCAAGCCAGCTGCCAACTTATGGCCACCTCAGGGAGTTTTCTCAGGCAAGGAATTCTCAGAGGTGGTTCTGACCATCCCTTCCTCTGCCATGTAGCCTACTACTCTAGCTAGCTAGCTAGATATCTAGCTATATTACATAGATGCTTTACATATAGACAGACAGACATAGATATAGATTTTTATATATATATATATAAAAAAAAAACAGACTATACCTATTCTGTGCTGTACACCCTATTAAACACTACCGTACCTGTACTTCTATGTAATTTCGCAGCAGGGCGAACTGCAGCCCTTTCTCCCCCAAGGAGCAGGGCGCCACTTTCCAGCCCTTACCTTCGCTCGACCCCACACTGGCCTCCAACCGCAGCTTCCACGTTTGCCCGAGCCGCTTTCAGTTTCCGAGCCAGCCGCGACACAACCTTTGCGGCGCCGGCGGGCCGCCGCGACGGCTGTTTCCTGGTTCGCCCCGGGCGAGGCGGTGCCAGGCGACCCCGGCGGCGTGGAAGGCACGCCGCGGGCGAGCGGAGAAGAACACAAACGGTGCCTCAGCGCTCGGGGATTGGCCGGCGGAGAATGGCCACGCCCTCCTCCAGGACCGCCCTCTCCCTTCCCGGGAGCGCGCTAAGCCCCCGCGCGGCATTCCTTAGTCCTGCTGGACGAGAAGTTAGGGAGAAGTTTGGCGCGTGCGCACTGTAGCGCTAGTCTGACCTAAGGAGGGCGACAGTCTTAGTGAATTTGGTTAACGGGCCGTCAATGGATAATAATCGATGGCTTTGTTCTCCCCAGCTTGGTCAAGGTGCAGGCAGCAAGAAGTTGAACCGTCGCTCTCCGATCCTGAAAAAGTTGCAATTGGGGGCATGTTGGCAGGGTGGTTTTTAGAGATATAATCCAAAGGGAGGACTTTTGCAAGCTCGAATAATATCTGCACTTACAGTTAAAGCAGAGCTTTCCAAACTTTTCATGTTGGTGACACACTTTTTAGACATGCATCATTTCGCCACGCAGTAATTCAGTTTTACTAACAAGCCGGAGGTTAAATTAACCCCTTATAAGAGATACAGACACACACATAAATTGTAATAACAAAAACGTATGGGGACACAACATACCTCATGAAAACGTTTCTTATATTTTTAAAATATATGATTTATAAATAATATACCTTTCTAAGATTGTAGGCAACACACTAAAGTGCCACAGCACACCATGTGGAAAGCCCTGAGTTAAAGCAAGCTGTAGGATCGGATTTTTTTTTTCATTGATGATGCATTGAGTGTGTTCTGTGACTCATCTGTCTTTATAAGCCCTGGCTTGTAGGATCAGTGGAATAGTCTGATTCCTACCCACCAGAACATCCCTGATCAGCACATATCTTTTCCTTGTGTGCCTTCAAGTCATTTGCGATTTATGGCGACTCTAAGAAGAACCTATCACTGGGTCTTCTGAGGCTGAGAGTGTGTGATGTGCCCAAGGTCACCCGGTGAGTTTCCATGGCTCAGCAGGAAATCCAACCCTGGTCTCTAGAGCTGTAGTCTAGCAATCAAACCACTCCACCACGCTGGCTCTCTGCATATCTACAACACAGAAAATGCCATTGACATCAATGGGATTTACTCCCTGTAAAGCATTGCAACACTTATCCCACTAGATACAGGTCATTTCCACACTGCACTGTTATAGTGCTATTATTTCAACATCCTGAGGAATTCTGGGGTTTGTAGTTTGCTGAGGCCAAAGAGCAATCTGGCTAAATGCCCCTCCCTAAACTACAAACTCCAGGATTCCATGGGATGTTGAAAGTGAAATAATAATGTAGTGTAACGCTGTAGTGTGGAAACAACCACAGACTTGGGGCTCTGTGAGTGAGCAACTGTGATTTAGACTTCACCAATTATGATTTAGACAAGCTTTGCTTATAGATCTTGCCTAAAGACAACCAAATATTTTTTGATCTAAACCAGAGTTCACAAATCTTGTGGATCCCACATGACTCTTTGTGGTTTTTAACATTAAGCAAGTGACTCAACACTGCATGACACAGTACCCAATCATATGTCTTTAAAATGTCACAAGAATCTTTGTTGTATTTTACTTAAGAGCTAGCAGAGCTACTCCTACTTAAATTAAAGAGACTTATTTCTGTGGCAACATAGGTGGGGTCAGGCTATAACAGGAATGTGATGTACATGCCTGGAAAATTTCATAATACATCCAAAATCAGATAAGAGCAGTAAGACTTTAGTATTTATAATATATTATTAGAGAGTTAGTGTGGTGTAGTAGTTTGAATGTTGGACTATGATCCTGGCAATCAGGGTGTGAATCTCTTGCTCAGTTGTGTTCCGCACAAGACCGTTATAGCGCTATTATTTCACTTTCAACATCCTATGGAATCCTGGGGTTTGCAGTTTCGGGAGGGGCCAGCCAGCCCCTCCTGAAACTGCAAACCCAAGGATTCCGTAGGATGTTGAAAGTGAAATAATAGCGCTATAACGGTCTTGTGCGGAAATCACTATGGAAACCCACTGGGTGACCTTGGGCAAGTCACATTCTCTAGTTTTAGAGGAAGGTGAAGGCCAACCCTCTGAACAAATCTTGCCAAGAAAACCCAGCTATAGGTTCACCTTAGAGTTGCCATAAGTTGGAAATGACTTAAAGGCACATAACAAGAACAATTATAGTATTCATGCTTACCGTATACTCAGTTTTCAAAGCATTTATACATGTAGAATCCCATTAAACCCTGTGACACAAATCACTATTGTTACCCTCATGTTTTAGATGTTGTCAGGAGTGTCAAACTCAATTTCATCTTGGGCCTCATCAGCATTATGGTTGCCCTCAAAGGGCTGGTTGTATCTGTTAAAACTATATAAATGTATCTACTCTTTTATCATGTTAAATAATTGTCTTTGCATTAGATTATTACTAGTTTTTCAATTGCCTTCCCTCTGCATCAACTTTTCTTTTCTTGGACATTTTGGGGCTGTTTGATTGTAGTTTATAGTCCCTATACCTCTGTAAAGTGACATAGAATTGGTCAGTATATCCAAAGTGTCCCACTTTCTGCTTCCTAGACCCTCTCTGTGCCTCTTCCTATTCCCCCCACTCCTGTGGCTCTTTCTGTCCCCCAGCCCTCTCTGTACCTGGTGAGCCTGACTCCCACATTGCGGGCCCTTGGCTGCCAGTATTCTGAAGATGGGTCCAGCAACCAGCACTCATGATCTACTTCTACTTCTGACTGCTCCTCTGTCCAACTCTCATGAGCCGTGCAGAGTGTTGCCACAGTAACCTGTTGTTATCACCATGAACTGGCCTGGCTTCGGTAGACATTAGATATCATTTTGATATCACAATTCGGTCCTGTTTTACCACCCTCAGCCAAGTGTTTGTGAGGCCCCCGAACAAGCACGAAGCTAGGCATGGCTAGTAAATGCTGAATCATTTCTGTTTACACCTAAGCAAGCCAGACTCAGCCAGATCTTGCTTTAGGAGACCTCCCGAAACAAACACTTCATTAAGTATGCACACTAATACAAAGAGCCTCCTGCCCCGAGCAGGCACCCTGGCGAGCTAGAAGTTCAACTGCCCAAGCGAGCTGCATTTGCATACTGGCCATCCTATTGTCAATCATATTAAATTCTGACCTTTCGGAGATATTGTCTCGCACCCAAACCTCATTGTTCTTTCCCAAGTACAGACTAGCCCACAGTCATACTTTCCCTATATAAACCCCAAGCTCCGAGAGCTTCCTTGGATCGCTCCGGACTTCTATCCAGCCCTGCTCCCGCTCTGTCGAGCGAACTCCCCTCGGCCACCACGCTGAGTTTCTTCAGTACCATCTTTGGCTTCTTCAGGACTATGAGAAAGGTGTCGTATCATCCATTTCCCCAGAAACTCTCATTTCCTATTTTTTTTTCTTTTCCTATTTCTATTTAGTTAGCTGTGTGTATGTGCTGTCTTATTTGTTGTTTGTCTATTAATAAAACTATCAATTTTGTTACTTTAAAACCTGTCTGGCTGCTCTTCTGACCTGACACTGTATACATAGGGTTGCAAGATCCCTGTTAAGTTACCCTGCCTCTCGCTAGCTTAAGTGAGTGCTCTAGTTAATTTCCCCATCTTTTGTTGTTGTTGCTTGGTTATTTGGGCGCCCCTCCCAGGACCCCCAGCACACAGGGTAACACTGTGGCAATGCTCTGACAGCGAGACTTGGACAGAGGAGTAGTCAGAAGTAGAAGTAGATTGCAAGTGCTAGCTGCTAGAATCCTCTTCAGAATACCAGCAGCCGGGGGCCCGCAATGTGGGGATCGGGATCGCCAGGCAGGGGCAGTGCCGCTGCTGCAGGAGAGGTGCGAGGGCCACATGAAATGGCCTGACGGGCTGGATTCAGCCCACAGGCCTTGGGTTTGACATATGTGGATTAAAGCTGAGACGTGCCATATTTTAATCAAAATCCACATTGTGGCCCTGCCTTTATTGGGGTAACCAAAAAAGGGACAAACTTCTGTGAAAGGTTTTGACAGAGGGAAGGTTTAAACTGCAATTTTAGGAGAGGTTTAAACTGCAACTTTATTTCCTAGTTCACAGTTTAGCCCAGTGCATGTTTGTGAAACAGTTATGAATAGAGGGAAGAACCTCCAACAGAATTGTCAGACCCTTTGTCAGACCCTGTTAAATATACTTTGGGGTCTACAACCCACTAGAACCACCATGCCAATACAGCTACTCCCCATGCTGGCTGGAGAAATCTTGAAATCCAAAACATGACACTCAAACACGTTACTGCCAGAAATCTTGCCAAGCTCTGACATATCACCAGACTACCATTTCCAGTATTATTACAGGACAATTGCGACAATTAACATGTTTTACGATGTACATCAGGGCGGGCAAAGTGTGGCCCTCCAGGTTTTTTTTGGACTACAACTCCCACCATGCCTCACCATTAGCCATATGCTGGCTAGGGCTGATGGAACTTGCCGACCAACAGCTAGAGGACCACAAGCTGATTACTACTGATCCAGAAATGCAGCTTTTTTGTTGTTTTCTAAACAGTAAAGGCTTAGTCCCATGAAGCAGTTCAAGCTATGCTATCTAAAAGTGATAAAATGTAATTCAAAATCCGCCATCCCAGCACACCAGACTGGCAAGGTCACCCAGTGGGTTTACATGGCTGAGTGGGGATTTGAATCCTGATCTCCAGAGCCCTAGCCCAATACCCAAACCACTACACCAAACTAAACCACAAATCCCAGGACTCCATAAGATAGAATCATGGCAGTTAAAGTGAAATTATAGTACTAAATCCAACAGAGATATAGGACATGCACTCTGCAATAATCCAGTCAGCAGCAGCCTCTAGTGGTTTTAAAGAGGGATAGCAGGGGAAAAAATTAGCAAAACTGAAGTCTCTTTTCCCTCCTAACTACTATTAATTAATAATTTATCATCATCCTTGATTTCTGCAATTATTTCACTACTTGCAGATCACAATTGACAACAATCAAATGTGTAAGTCATGACAATATTTATAAGTATGATGGAAAGGATCACAGTCTATGGATGCTTGTGCCATAATAAAGAATTCTTTTCTCTAATCCTTTATGCCAGGTAAAAAGAGTCAAGAATCTGGAGAACCTGAAAGCTTGAACACTTTTGTGGAATTTTTGTTGATGCAAATATAGATATTGCCTGCCTGTGGGTTTGGTTTTTTATTAATGGGTCAACATGGCCATTTTTGTTTTAACATTTTTTATTTTAAATATTTTAATTTTTAAGATATCACAAAACTCTTGGTGCTGCAGCAGACTAAGGCCATTTCCGCACTACACTGTTATAGTGCTATTACTCCATTTTCGACATCCTGTGGAAATCTGGGGTTTGTAGTTTACAGAGGCCAAAGAGCTCTCTGGCTGAGAATTCTAAATGCCCCTCCCTAAACTGCAAACCCCAGGATTCCATAGGATGTTGAAAGTAGAATAGTAGCACTATAACAGTATAATGCAGAAATGGCCTTATAAAATGGCTACCTCTCTGAGATCAGCATTTCTTACAGCACTTAGACTTCCTGGTCTATAAGAGTGTGGCCCATTTATTTTTTATACATTATCTTTACACGTAACTTCTGTCTGTACTAAATTGCAAAAAAAAAAAAATGCATAAACTGTTGGAACAAGCTCTTCCAAGGATGAGCAGGATTTCTTCTGTCACAGCCGTTTAAAGCATACAATCTGTTCTCCCCCTAATATGCTCAACAGTGGGTTGAAATATGGATGGATGCACCAGACAATACTGACTCCATATTTCAGGAGCTATTTTGGCCCTTTACATCGTGCATCAGTGCACAGTTTAGAAATCACTGACTGATAAAAATGAATCATGAGGTCAGTAGCAGCTGGTGACTCTGAAGTCAGTGGGCAGGGGAATCTGTTCTCAGCTTTAGTCTGAATTTTAAAGGAGCTTTACAAAATGTTGAACCTGATCTCAGCACCTCAGTTAACTCCTGTACAGTGCAGACGCAGAATGATTTATCACTGCACTGACATCAGAGCTGCCAGCTGCCACTAGAATGATCTGAGGAAGGAGGAGACATGCCAGGAGGAGGAGGTTGGGTCATCAAAATAAAGGGAAGCGTGCAGATGTCTACATACAGTTCTCCTTTTGCCCTCTACCTCTGTCATCGAGACTCTCAGTCTTGTAGTGCTATTGTTAAGTGCAGGTCAGTCTGCAATATGGTCACTCTCATTTTTACCCAATTGAGAGAGACGGGTTGTCTTGCATGTAGAGAATGGTGTATAAAACAGCTGAACATGTTATTCTCCCTTTTCTACAGATAACCCAACTTCTTTTGTGTTCTTTCTTTACAGATCTTTTGGATCTACTTCTACAAACCTTGGCTTTTCTCTCAAGTCTACTGAGAGTTCCTTTTTGTGAATACAGTAGATGTTTCCATTTTGACTACAAGCCCTTTCACACTGGCCAATGCAGCACAATGATTCCAACTGGCATGGCAGCATCCTATGTAATCCTGGAGTTTGTAGTTTGGATAGAGGAGCTGCCTTGCTGAGGATTCTAACTACCCTCCTTAAACTGCAAATCCCAGATTCCTTAGGATGGAACCATGGAAATTAAAATGGAATAATTTCTAATTGTGTAGCGTGAAAGTTCTCTATATAAAGGATTGCCATTTGGAGAATGAGTTTTGCAACTCATGCCTAGAAAGCTATATTTTTACAGAGCTAAGTATAGAAAAACTAGAAAGTATGGCTGTGTAACCACCATGCTCTGTTTCCTTGACATTTTGCAAAAAACAGTTTCACAAACCATTCTCTGTTTTATGGTTTGGGGTTCAGATTTGTTGTTATTGTGTGCCTTCAAGTCATTTCCAACTTACAGAAACCCTAAGGCGTATCATGGAATTTTTCTTGGCAAAGTTTGTTCAGGGCGAATTTGCCATTACCTTCCTCTCATGAGAGAGTGTGACTTGCCCAAGATCAGCCGGTGGGTTTTCATGGCTGAGCAGGGATTCAAACCCTGGTCTCCAGGGTCATAGTCTAATGCTCAAAACACTACACAATGGTGGCAATGTTGGGCTTTAGATTCTAAAGTGTGGACTACAATAAATGTTAGGCATTCAGGAATAAAAATCCTTTTTGGGGGGGGTATTGCAACAGAACAAGACATTACTCAACATTTCAGAGTCTAGAAGTTGTCACTAATTTATGTTTTGCTTTATTGTCAATCTTGCAAATACAAATTAATAGTCCCTGTCTTATATCTTTATTATCTTTCACCATCTGAATGATTCACAAAATTATGTTTAGACATCTACATCCATCCTTTAATTTAAGGCTAAAAGCTTTACTGTGCTATGCAATAGGGCATTATTGCTTATGTTAAGAAATCCTTTCTTGTTATAATATGTACAGCACTACCAGCCAACACAAGGGGAAAGGGCTGCAAACACAAGAACTCACACTGAACACGACCTTAATAAACAAATATGCCTCAAACAAATAATAGAAACAGTAGGTACTATTTCCCTTGACAACAGGAGATCTAACTGTATACATTATACAGAAGATCATTTATTATTTTTAGTTACTGCAAACTGATATATTGAACACTGAAAATAATTCCACTGAAAGAGACCAACAAAACAACAGCTGAATTACCGTGGTCCGTGAAATAACAGACCAGATTAGCCGTCCACTGAGCATGTGCGGTTACTACCCTTACTCGCTTTGGCTTCAGAACGTAACTGAGCATGCCTGTTTAAAAACAACATTGACGAAGCCGCCCTTACTTATTTCGACTTCACAAGGCTTACTGAGCATGCTCGGAGCTTCTTTGCCCATGCAATGGCTTTAACATGGCAGACATGCCGTGTCTCTAATTAGGTTGCGCGTGTGAAGTTGGCAGCAGCTTGTTGTAAGGTAAGCTGAGGGAGGGGAGAAGGGAACCCGGAAATATTTTCTAGCCTCGCTGGAGAATTCTAGTTTTACACATCACCTTATAAAGAAAAGGAAGGGAAAATGAGAGGGCCCTTTTTTTAAATGGTATCATTCGCCGCCTTTCCCAGCCAGGTTGGATCCGATGTGTTAAAACTGAGTTCCGTATCCCTTCAGAGCTCAGACCTAAAGTGTGTCCGTATGTGACTTCAATCTCCTGCCGACTTATGGCGATGCTATGAATTCCATAGGGTTCTCTTGGGCAAGGAATACTCAGAGATGGCTTTGTCAGTTCCTTCCTCTGAAATACAGTCTACAGCACCTGGTATTCGCTGGTGGTCTCCTGTCCAAGTACTAAACAGGGCTGAACCTACTTAGCTTCCAAGATCAGATGAGATCTGGCGCTTTTACTACCCCCCTACAATTTCCACCTTGAGCTTTAACTGAAGAGGGGAGAAAAGAAGTGTTTTGGATGAGCCCCACTGAAGTCTATTTGGTGCAGCAACAAGGACGAAAATCTAGTGTAAAAGCAATAGCCTTCTCCTGTTGTTGGCAGCCAACTTCTCCTATTCCAAAGCATGCTGTTCCTGTACCTGGAGGTTCAATGTAGCTTTTCATAGTGGTCAGTGATTGACTACTTAGTGGCTGGTGACAGGCCGTGGAGTCACCTGATCCCCCATTAAGACTGGTAGCCCAAGCCAGTAGCCTTCCCTCCCACAACCAAATGATGTGTAATGTGAAGGAGTATTTATTCTTGTGTGTCCTAAATCTTTTAATTCAAGGGTGAGAATCATGTAGCCCTCCACATGTTGGACTGCAGCTGGCAGCATCTCTAGCCACCAGAGCTAATGGTGAGGAGTGCTGGGTGGTGCAGTTCAAAACATCTAGAGGACTCCAAGATGGTTATCCTTGGTTTAATTGGATAATCCAAGTTCTCTTGCTGGGAGAATGGGGAAGAGAAGAAGAAAAAATTAATAGCTGAAGACAGTAGTATCATGAAGGTGAAATGTCAGAGAAACTGTCCTCTCAAGTTATGTCTGTCAGGCAGCACCGCAACCGAAAATGTTTGGCATCCTAGGCACATGGTCACCCCATTTGTTATCTGTAAATGTTTGTATAACTTTATCAAGCTTCTTTTGCTACAAAAATGCCCATTTTCATTATATAGTGTGTGACTGGGCATGTGTGAGAGAGAGACAGGAGAGAAGAGACAAAGAGCAACACACAGGCCATTTCCACACTAGACTGTTATAGTGTTATTATTCCGCTTTCAACATCCTATGGAATTCTGGGGTTTGCAGTTTAGGGAGGGGCCTCAGAAGCAGAAATGGCCACAGTATGCATATGTACCTGGAGAATCTATGTCAGCAAGAGCTGTCCAATTTTAGAGGTGAAGGTTTACTCTGATTGCAAAGGTATCCTTGAACACAGTGGTCTCTTTTATCCCGTAGAATGCATAACTGTTATTAATATTATTTTAATATGAGTGGTGCATGAGGCAGAGCTGCCCATAGGGTTTATGGGGCCTTGGACAGATGTTGTGTTTGGAGGCCTGGCATGCCCCTATGCAAAGCTTGAGGATGTGTAGATCTGTGGGGTGCAGTGTGACAGGGTCAGGTCAAAAGACAATGGTATACTGTTGAGCTGGGACAGGGGAACTCTTGCTCTGATGTACTCAAAGGCAAATTGCCTCAGTTGCCAAAAAATAATTTGAATAGCATAGTGCAATGTGGTTGCAATTTGCACTCGAAGTACTTGCCTATACAACATACTTGTTTTCTGTGGGTTAATGGACATAATTTTGTTCCTTAAGTGTCATATCTATTTAGAAGCATATGCAGAGTGGTCGAAAATCCTCAGATTTTGCAACACATTGATGTGTTAGTTTTATGGTGTGTTCATTTGCTTTAAGCAGCAATATTTTATTTTTAAAATGTCAGTGTGTTGTTTTTTTTAAGGTACAGTCTCTTGTTTTGATATGCTTGTGGCAAAGATTTTTAATTTTTTTTCTCCATTGTACATAGAGAAGACAACATGAGAAATCTAAAATTACTGAGAACACAAGAATGCCAGCCAGCCCAAGCTCTTGGAACCCCTCAGGGTTTCACTGTCCGTGTAGACAGAGGGACGCTATTAATCAGCACTGAGTATGGGATTGTGGAGCTGGATCCTCTCACACAAGAGGTGATGCATCATATGTCAATTATATATGTTAGAGTTCTATGGTTCGCTCAGACTTATTTTTCAAGCAAGGGCTCAAAAACCCAAGTTGTCTCTCCCTAACAACTTTGACTACTGTCCACAGTGAGTCCATGGCTCTTCGTAGAGATAAACCTAACTATGTGAATGTATGGAATGTATGGACAGAAGGAGTGTGTAATTTATGTGCTTTGCGATGTAGGAAAAATCAGATCTGCTTATGTCTCCATCATAATAATTTTAAACTCCCCAGAAATTTAATTTAATAGAGGAATTCTTTGGATATTAAACTGTTGTGTAAAATCCTGATTAAAGGTTTTAAAAATCTGAATGTTCTAGTCTGCATATAAGAAATTAATATGGATATATATGCTACATGTGTTGTATTAAATGTAAGGATTCTGTGTGAAGTAGCCTGAAGGCAGGGCATTTTTTAATCAAAAATCCGCCACTTTATAGTGCTTATTTCTTCCAAAGTCCTGTAGTCTCCCTGCAGGATGTTGGTAAAACGGTCATTAAATCCTTGGAGCGTGTCTCTTTGTTGTTGTCCAAGTGCAGCAAAAGCAATCCCAGTTCAAGAGTTCTTTTTAGGACTTGTCCTGTAATTTTCTCCAGTTCTATTACATACTTTTCCCATGATGCACCATGTTGTGGTCCCATATCATCTGTGTAAAAGTGCCAATATTACTACATCCCTTCCAACGTTCAAAATTCTGGCTTAGAACGATGTAACTTATTTTTACACAGGTTAAACAAATGCTTGTTTATCCTTTAACCTCTTTTCTCTTACTTTTGCTGAAACTGTCATTGATGGGGTTTTCCATGCTTTTTAACTATTAGTCTGATGTTAGTGAGATACTTAATTCTTCCTTGGCAGTGATCTTTCTAAGTGATCAAATTAACATGTAGCATAAGAATGGGACATATGCTTCATGCTTGTGTGTGTTTTAAAGGTCATAAAAGAAGTTCCTTTAACAACTGAAGGTTTTCTACCAGAAGATGGAAGTGGGTACATTGTGGGCATTGAGGACCTGCCAGATCAAGAGTCTGTGTGTGTGGCTGTCGCAACTGGAGATGTTATACTGTGCAATCTGGACACCAACCAGGTATGACAGTGTCAGTTGGTACCATGTAATCTTCAGAATGTGAAAGGAAGGCTTGGAGTAAGGCATGACGCAGATGTTTAAGCCTTGCCCTTTTTTTTTTTAAAGTAGTATATTGGCTTCCTGAAACTTGCTGCATATAAAGGAAAATGTATACAGGAGATGTAAATTCTCATGCACATGTATTTTGCCATACACATGCAATAGGAAGTTTCAGCCGGTGGTAACTTTCCATATGCAGAAATTCTGGGCCTTTCCGCGCTACACTGTTATAGTGCTATTATTCCACTATCAACATCCTATGGAATCCTAGGGTTTGCAGTCTAGGGAGGGGCATTTAGAATTCTCAGCCGGAGAGCTCTTTGGCCTTAGGAAACTGCAAACCCTAGAATTCCACAGGATGTTGAAAGTGGAATAATAGCACTATAGTGTGGAAAGGCCCTCTGATTTAAATTTGTTCAGCTTTTTCTCCTCTTGAAAAATCTTTTTAAGATGGTGTTGGTATAGCTCACCTTAAGTTAGAACACAGTCACCAGTGGAGGCAGACTTTTTCCATGAGGGAGGTATAGCTGGGTTTTAAAGAAGGGTAGACTTGAACGGCAGCCTGATGTATGGGCATGTTAGCAGACCAAACATCTCCTGGCATGGAGGCATCTGATGGGCTAGAAACTTCCCCTGCCTACACTCTCTGTGTTAGGTTACTGTCAGAGGCTTGAGAGTGACATTAGTGAAAAATCTTCCCGTTTTTATTACAGATGGAGTGTGTTGGCAGTGTGGACAGTGGTCTATCTGCGATGTGCTGGAGTCCTGACCAAGAACTTGTTGTCCTTGCTACAGGTGTGGACCAACGTTATAAAACAGATATTGTAATTCTCATTCTTTACATTTTGGTTCAGCATGGTTGTAACTCTGGCTTATTTCAATTGTGACTTGCAAAACAGTAAGCAGCCTTGGAAACACACATCTTCTTCCCTCCCTAGTATGAATTTTCTATTTCCTCTTGTGTATCATGTGCATCATGGCTAACCATGAATAAGCAAGAATCAAATTACTTCTGAACCAAATTTTGCAAATTGGCTTCGATTCCAAGTTGCAAATTGTGATGAACAAGGAAGCCTGAAAGCAGAACTGGCATCAGTGCACCTGTAGCATAAAAACTTAAAAGATAAAGGAGGGGGTATTTCCACTGAAAAGTACAGGAAAGCTGGAGGATATAAAAGCATTTCTAAGTCTGGTTTATAATGCGCAGACTTGAGTTTGCAAGAAAGCCCTTGTTACATTCATACATGATCTCTGCATCTCTTGGATCCAGAAGATCCTGCCTGTGATATTGTAGGAGCAGAGTCACCCTTCATGCTTAATAACAGTGAGAACAATATTCTGCTGCTTTTTTTTTGTCAGATTTTTTTTCATATCCAAGCTGAGTGTACATTCTTTAAAAATCTGATTGAGGATCACTTATTCTCCCATTCCTGTTCTAGACGTAGAGCTGTGTGAGCTTTGTATTTTCAGTTGGCCCTCCACATTTGTGGGTTTTAATTTCATGGGTTTGATTATTTCTGAGTTTCTCTGACCCCTGAACCCCAGCTCGAGTGCTTCTTTTCTGGGAGACCTTCCCTCTCAGCAGCTCTGATCAGACCATGCACTCCTTTAGAAACCTGCTTCTGGTCCTCTTCCTCTATCAGCCACTGCCTGCCCAATTTGTCAACACAGCAAACCCTCTCCCAGTGCCCCCTACACCCTCAAGGAAGGAGATGGGCAAGAGGGAGGAAGTGTAGGCCCCCAGGCTGACCTACACCTTTTTCATCTTCTTTCCCAGACCTGGTTTGGACCCTGAGCGTCTGCTCTCCCCACTGTGCCTCAGTTTCCTTCCCACAGACACAAACACATGCACACACACATTTTGATGTTTGTGGTTTTTCCATTTTGTGGGGGACCTGTGCCCCTGACCCTAGGAAATGTGAAGGGCCAACTATCTTTCATTTTATTTATTGAATTTATGCTCCACCTTTCTCCTGAAATGTAAATTTATCCCAAATTTATTTTCTTGATATTTGAGGAGTCATCTATAGTAGCTGTCCTAACATCCACAGATATAGAGGCTAGAATTCTGTGTTAAGTTATGATTTTATTAAATTAATCCATTTAAAATTTGTTTTGAAATTTTAATTTGAAAGGTACTTGTATATTTACTGTGTGACAGGTCAGCAGACTCTCATTCTGATGACAAGGGATTTTGAACCAATTGCAGAAGGAGAAATCCACCAAAATGACTTTGGAGAAGGTGAGCTAGTGCTGCCAAATACTTTTACAAAGCCATAGTAATACATTTTGGGAGCATGAATATACTTGGATCGGTCCCTCAGATAGGAAACCTTAGATAGCAAACTCATGTAGGACCAGAACATGTACCTGTTTTTTTAAAACTAATTTGTGTCTGAATCAAAACTACTTACCTGCTTCAAAAGTTCAAGGTTCACTGTCATTTCCGTTTACTACTAGGCAGCGCAGGGCACCTAGTGGTGGGCATCATAAAATAACAGCTTGTAAAACTTGCAGAGCATCTGGAGATCTAAAAGGAAGTCTTAAAAATATTGGAATGATAACTTCAGTCCTCATGTACTGTTGTTTGGTTTACTTCTAGGAAAGTTTATTACTGTTGGTTGGGGTAAAAAGGAAACACAATTCCATGGATCGGAAGGCAAGCAGGCAGCTCGAACCAAGGCAGTGGTACTGTATTATTGTATTTTAAATATTGCTTTTAGACAGTCATCCCTCCACATTTGCTAGGGTTAGGAGCACAGGACCCCCATGAAAGTGGAAAAACCGTGAATAACTCTAGGACCTCCCAAACCATATTTAACACAAAGTATGATTACCATATTCAACCCACCATGGATTTGTTTGGGGCATCAAGGTTCTTTCACAAAGCAGAAGTGGGTAGCTGGTGAGGCATACTGCCCACTCCATTGCTGCCCCACACCATTTTTAAGAAGGAGTTACAAGCCTTGTTCGCAATTTCTGTCTCACAAGGCTTGCAGTCCTTTTAAAAATGGCCTAGGGAGGCAGCAGAGGGGACAGCCAAGAATCCGTGAACAGTCAAATCTGCAAAAGTGAAACCTGCAAATGTGGAGGGCTGACTGTACACACAAACACACACACGCACACACAAATCCTGTAAATAAATATATCATGATAAGAGGATGAATCTAAGCACAGTGCAGTCTAACTGCGTACACAGATAAATCCTCCATGTTAAAATGCAATGAATAACATAAGATCACAGAGCTGGAGTTAGAAAGTTGGATTTAAACTAGATTGGGGCTCAGATTGGGGCTACAGAGCTGCATGTTCACTCAAGCAATACTTCATGTTCAGTCAGCCACATTGCCTAATATTTAGCATGAGATTCACAACTCACTCCAGGCCTGAGCGTGGCCTTGGGCTTAAGTGCTTGCTGCAGACACACTTCCTGCCTCACGTCCTCCCACATGGCTGTGGTTGCATTTCACTTTTCCCAGTTTTTGGCTTCTTTTTCCTTAAGAAGTTTTCAGATTTATTAAATGTGGAGGTCTAATTTAAAGCCAGGCTGGAGCCTTAAGAGGATGTGCAACTGCATGCTATTTTATTGTCTATAAATTATGCTTTCAGTTAGGGATCAACAAATGGCAAGCTGTAGCTAGGATTCATTTACGGAAAAACTGTCAACCAATGAAGAAGAAAACAATTAAGGATTGTGCTCTTTCCCATCATTTTGCACATATGCTGCCTCTTACTTATCCAGCTTTGTTCCTGTTGAGTGGGTCAGAAGAGATTAATCTGGAAGATAAAGGGAAAGGAAAACAGGAGGAAATAGTCAGTATGATCACAGGACAACCATCCAACCACCTCTATATTACTTCTGTGATAACAAGAAATGTACTTCATTTTTCCCCCTAGGAAGTGTTGCCTGCTTTGTCATGGGATGACCACATACCACGGATTACGTGGAGAGGAGATGGACAGTATTTTGCAGTCAGTGCTATTTGTCCAGAGACAGGTCGGTCTGAATTTGTAACAACAAAATGTCATTCGCTAGCAACATTGTATTGAGCAAGAAGGAAAAGGGAGAAATTTCATGACTATTAAAGCACTCTAGCCTTTCGCTAGACATGATATGATTTCCCTTCGTTCAGTTTGTGCTCTAATGCAGCCTTTTCCACTCCCAGATATATTGGACTGCTGCTCTCATTGTCCCAGCCTGTGTGGCCATTGTGTAGAGATGACATGTGTTGTAGTCTATGAGTTGCACATCTGAAGGGTACCAGCTTGTAGAAGGTTGCTTGCCACAGGATGGAAACCGATGGAGAATTTTGTGGAGATGAATTATTACTGTTCTAAGTGGTTCTTATTGAGGTCCAAGGACAAAGGCATTGGACAGTAGTATAGAACACAGTTAGCAAATCACATCCCACCACACCCCAGGGTAGCTGAATTGTGTCCCCGTACTTGCTTATAAGTAACTGAATTACTGCAGTGCAGCGCCCAGAAGCCACACTGTAGTGACATCCAAATGGACCACCACCACCTTTTCTATTGGTGGTGAAGCCTCTACCCACAGTGGCCCATGGAGTATGTATATTGCGTGCACAGAACACATGGAGTCCCTGCACGTACTTATTCACATACAGATAAATGCATGTGTTATAAATGCTATTATAACAGAGATTTTTACCAAAATCAGGGGAGACTGTTCCATGTGACAAACTATATGAAAATTGGACACACAGTTAATCAAGATGTAACATTTATCTATCCAGAGCTTGGAATTTTAAGGGATATTGTTTGGAAGTGTTTCTGAAAGAAACATTGCCTGTAACTTGTGAAACCTGGAAACAATCCTGATGAATCTTGTCTCTCTCTCCCACCCTCTTCAAATACACAGGAGCTCGGAAAATCAGAGTATGGAGCAGAGAGCTTGTGTTGCAGACTACGAGTGAGCCTGTCCCTGGATTAGAACAAGCACTGGCTTGGAAGTGAGTAGTAAGGAACTCTAACTGTTTGTGACTCATAAAAAGTTTGCAAATCTATTTGTATATTCCCATTGCCATTTAACTAGACTGGCATCTTAAAGGGGATGATTTAATCCAGTCAGTGTGAATTGGTTGCCTCCTTCAGCTGTTAGTTAATGCCCAGGATTAGAAACAGGGGATGGCTTTGTACCCCACAGTGCAACAGAGAGGAAGAGAAAGTGCTGCATCTGTGTTTTGCTACACATACATAGATGTGACTTCTGAGTTCAATCTCTTTGTCAGATTCCATCATGATCAGGATGGTAGGCCATGAAGGAAGGAGAAGCTTGGATCTCAGTGACTGTCAATGAGTCAGAGTAAATGGGGTTGTGTAGGGTCAGTCTCCTCCAATTTATGGACCCTCCCTCCTGCACCCCCCTCACCCTTCATACAGTCAGCCCTTCACTTTTGTAGGGGTTAGGGGTGCAAGACCCCTGCGGTAGTGGAAAAACATGAATAAAAATCATGAATGCTATATTTTTTTACCTGAAAACACTTCTCTAGGAATCTTTAGGTCCCCCACCACAATTCTATGGTAAACTTCCAGCGGAAGTGGGCCATAGAATCATGCTGGAGGACCTAGCAATGTATAGAGAAGTGTTCTCTTAGGAATTTCTAGGTCTACTAGCATGATTCTATGATCCACTTCTACCAGAAGTGGACCATAACATTGCACTGGCAGAGTTAAGAGATTCCTAGAGAGAACTTTTTTTTTCTATGGCAGTGGCAAATAGATTAAGAATTTTTAAAATAAATAAATTAAAACAAATAAAATGACCTATGAATAATCAAATCTGCAAATGCTGAACCTGTGAAAGTGGAGGGCTGACTGTATCTCCTAATGACTGCCATTTGCTACATTTTGAAAAAGATGTGTTTGAAGAGTTGTTGCCTTAAACGTTTGTCCTGAAATTTTTTCTGTCATATTTTTTTCTTCATATTTAAGGCCTTCTGGAAGCTTAATTGCGTCCACACAAGATAAAGCCAACAAACATGATGTTGTATTCTTTGAAAAAAATGGGCTGCTCCATGGTGAATTTACACTTCCCTTCCAGAAAGGGCAGACCAAGGTAGGATGACTCATTTCTTATAGTGTCTTTTAACAGAATTATTTTGAAGTTGCAGAGATTCTTCTTACATACCTGTGTAATGCAGCTAGCTTTGAGTTGAAACAATTCAGAATTCCTCAGAAAATACTGTTTTAACTTGTGAGGTGTTCTGAAAGATGTAGTATATGGCAAGAGAGCAAGCTGTCTGTTGAAAGTTACATTGGCTACTGTGACAGCCCAATCTGCATTACTTTAGGTAAATGAGCTGCTCTGGAATTCAGACTCTATGATATTGGCTGTATGGTTGGAAGAACTGAAAAATGAGAGTAATTCTCAACCAAAGACATATGGTAAGAACATAGACTTATAATCTTTTATTGTTTCATGACTTCTGTACTGGTTCATACATTAGTTGTGGCCTTTGTGCAATTAACTTAGCTTGATTATCTTAAAGTAATCATGCCTGCATTCGTGTGGAGAATAACATGTATGAACTGCAAGTATATGTGTAAGCATGTTGTTTGCAACTGAATGGATTGCATTATTGAGTTTTGATGGACAATTAAAACTGGGTTATTATGTCAGGCCTTCTGTTTTTAAAGTTGCTTATAGTCTGTTTTTGCATAACACTTTCCTCATGTTTTATTCTTGTATAAATAAAGTACATGAATAAATCCTGTGATATTATTGTGCTTTGCTATGACCCACCTTGTAGGGAGAAAAGAAATTTCTAAAAATCTGTACGAAAGAATGAATATGGTACTGTAGCTGGTGGCCAAATTTGATGCTGCACACTCCTTAGGTTTGCTGCACAGCCTCCTGTTTGCCAAACTGATAGGCAAACAAGATGTGGGTGGGAAAAATAAGAGTATGCCATTCAAAAAGAAGATGTAAGGAACAGACAGTTCTCCTGGAAATGCTGATGCGTAAGTGTGTCATATGGGTGATCTGGGAAGAATTCTTAATATTCCAAGGAGTATTGGGCTAGAGTCTATACTGTGGCTAGTCGTCAGTTTAGAAAAAGAGTTAGCTGTCTCTCATCCTATATGCTGTAATCATTATGTGTTCTGTGTGTAGTTCAGCTGTGGACAACGGGAAACTACCACTGGTATCTGAAGCAAAGCCTGCATTTTGATAACTCAGAGGGGAACCAGCCCATTGTGTCTCTGGCATGGGACCAGGAGATTCCTTACCGACTTCACATCCTCTGTCAACAGTGGCTTTATCTGTGTTATGACTGGCAGTGGAGTACTAATCGCAGCACCGGTGAGGGGGCAGGTGACTTGGCCAGTGTGGCAGTCATTGATGGAGGTATGTTTCCAGCAAGCAGGGACTGGGAGGTGGGAGAGGGGCACACTACTAAGATGAGTCAAGTCTTAATCAACATTTATTTTTTTACTCTCTTCCTTCCCCACTCCACACTCTTTAATATAGGTTGATATTATTATTGCAATGTTGCTAACAGGGCTGGGACAAGAATAGCTTACTTAAGGCCACCTAACAGGTTAATGGATGAGTGAGATTTGAATCTGTATCATCCTGGCTGTAATTTGTAGACCAAACGTACCTAATGACTAACAGCCTTGGCATTTCACATCAAAGTTCTGACTGTGGTGGCTGTTGGAACCAAGCTTTAGCCTTGAGGCTACAGTGGATCTGATCAGAATTAGGGGAAGGTAGCTTTAGGTCTCTCAAATATTGCTTCTCTGCCTGTAATTCAAGCTATTGTCATCTGCTAAGATTTCTTGTTTGACTTTGTAAAAATCCCTAATGACTGAGGGTATTGTTGGTCTGTATATCAACCTCTGTCTGCTACAACTTCTGGAGTGATTTTTTTCTCTCCCTTTCAAAGACAAGGTGCTGCTAACAGCCTTTCGGCATGCTGTGGTCCCCCCTCCCCTTTGCTCATATCAGCTTCAGCTCCCTTGTGCAGTCAATCAAGTTGCCTTCTCTACTGAGCCAACTGGGAGTGGAGATCTTGCTGTCCTGGATGCAGATCACAGGATTTCCATTTATAGATCTGGTAGGTAATCTCAAATTGGCTTCAGGTCTATGCATAATGAGTGGCAGCCAAGGTAGCAACTTTCAGATAGTTTTTTTACTAATGACTACAGGTGCACTAATGTGTTTGAAAGTAGTTTCTTTGTATGCCTGTCTTTAGGAAAACTGTTAGAGTGAGATACAATTTCTCTCACTGTGATATTTCCCTCCAACGTGTACACATGAGACAGTAACAAATCTTGGCTTTTTAAAAGAAGAGATTTTGTTTATCAGACCATTTCTAGTTCTTGAGCCTTCACTAAAAATGAACTATTTTAATATGCCCTTTTCTGTCCCCATGAAGGCTAGAAATTAGCTCTGTTTTGAAATCATGAAATACTTGCAGGCTGCCTAAAGGGGAGGAATCATTTACAGGCTCTGAGCTGTAGTTGCAACAAGTGTTCAGGGTTTTGAAATTTCTCTTTACAAGTAGCAATAGAATGTCCTCTCATGATCCAAGTCTGCAGCAGATCTTAAATTTGTGACTTGTGATTCATTCTTCATCCAGCTCTGGCAAAGAAGGGAACTGCAGCAAGAGCAGCCTAGGACAGTGTCTTGCTTTAATAAGCCTGTTGCACTTTAGCTGAAGTGCTATGAACCTTATATCACAAGGATGAAAAAATGGTGTCCCTCCCAGATGTTGCTGAACTGTGACTCTCGGAAATCTTAATTAGCATAGGTAATAGTGAGGGAAAGGCCCCAGTCACCTCCCTCTGCTATGTTGGCTTTCAGGTCACAACTTGCTTACTGGTCTCAGGAGCAAGGAGATTTGCTCTTCTTGACTGTAGAGAGCCTTTGCCCTGCCCCTCCTTGACTTCAAAACTGTTCTAGCTGTTGCTAAGTCCCGTAAGTCCTCAGAGTTTGGCGAAAGGAATGTCCTATCCAGTCTGATCATGCTGTCTCTTTCGGTATGTACAAGGCGGAAGGGCAGATTGCAGTGGAGGGGCAAGTGTGACAGGTACTAGAGAAAACAGTTTTAGTGCATAAGGCTGTACTTTTTAGAATCCAGTTTATTGATAGCTAAGTTCCTTAAACCCCGCAGTTATTCTAGATCATGCGATTTTCTAGATTTCATTATTACAATTCATTCTTCATGTGTAAGTATGTACAAGCTGTTCTTCTTTCTTGGGCAAATAGCTTTCATGCTGAATGCAGAAAATCCCAACTTGTCCATTTTATAGCAGACAGTAACAAGTGTCTCTCAAGAATTCTTGAAAAAAAACTAAAGCAAGAGGTGAACAAAACTACAGACTTTTCCACTACAAACTTTTCCTCTGCAATCTGATCTTCTGTGATTTGTTCATTCTTCATAGTCATAACCAGGGCTGCAGCTATATTATCTAGGAACCATCAGGGAAGCAGGGAGGCATCAAAGGGTACAAGGGCAGATGGCTGGGTAGCTGCTTGTTGTATTTCCTACTAGAAGAAGGTCTGTGACATCTTTGATTTGTTGCCCTTTGATAGGTGGCCGTACAAATATGGACTCCACAGTTAAAACTGGTGCAGTTGGTGGACTTAATGCTTCTGTTGCTGTCCTTTGGCTGGAAAAATCTTACAGGTACTGCAGTTTAAACTTGGGATAGAACATGGCTCTTGAGAGAAGATGCAGCCTGTACTGGTATTCCCTTTGAAGGAAGCCACTGACTAGAGACTGGGTGTGGTTCCTGGGCCATGCCCAGTTATGAGGATGACTCTTCACTTAACTTTAAATAATCTGTCTTTTGCTTTTTGTGAACTGTAACAGAATTGATATTGTCAGCGACAAAGATGGAAGAAATCCACTGTGGCTTCGCCTTATCACTTGGTTGCAAGATGACTTCTTCTTAGCTGCTAGCCAGGGAGACATCCCAGGTCACACTGTTATTCACCATCTGAAACTGACCTCAGCAGGAGAGGAAGGATGTGTTGACATCAGGTATGGAGATTTTATGTGCCTTGTGTTTTTAAATCAAAGACAGGCAAAGTGTGGCCCTCCAGGGCTATTTCTGTGGCGGTTGAAAAAAATGGTCTCTCTGTATACCTCCTAGCAGGCATTTGGAGAATTTTTTTTTTTAATTTATTTCATGGAGTCTAGCACTCTGAGATCCTCTGGAGGGGACCTGAGGCATCCCCTAACCTCCAAAATTTGCCTATTCTTGCTTTAAACATTCCTGAGGCAGTCTTTGACCTTAATGCCCTTTTAGAACAGGATAGTTGAGCCGCTGTCATGTGTTTGGCTATGACTGTGGAAAAACAATGGAAAACAGTTTCTTCCAGGATTGGTTGTTCTCGCAGTTGCCTATTGATCATAAACATTTTAGCGGAACAACCATTTATGATGCAAAAGTCTTTTTGTGATGGTTGATCTTGCTTGTCAGCTTCATTAGTAATCTTAGTATATAAGTGTGCAAAGGATGCAGTCTTGCTTGTGGAAAATGACTCCTTCAGTTCCATGCACCATGCATGAGGAGCTAATATGGGATTGTAGCCCAAATCTCATAAATAACTTTCATTTCTGCATTATATAAAGTTAGGTACAACTGAGAAACCTGCAGAAACTGCACACAACTGACAAAAGGTGATCTAGCTTGGTAATAGCAGTTTTGGGGGGCTTGCTTATAGTTATCCTCCCCTTATATTTTCTTTCAAATATTATTTTTCAATTATTAATTTTTAAAATATACCTATGAGTTTTTTTATCCCATGCGTTTACTCATTCCCCATGCTTGTATACCACTTTTCATCCTGAAACTTAGCGTAGCTTCCCATTATATAAAAGCAAATAGCCTGAAAATCAATAATTTGCCTAAGTCATTCTGTGGAATTGATGGTGGAACAGAGGATCCAAACCTGAGTACTTATAGTGCAGAATGAACAAATTTATCTGTGCCATAGTGGGTCAACATGAACCTATCCAGAGGCTGTAATACATTCAATGCATTTTAACAGTCTGAATAATAGGGGTCAATAATCTTACAGAAAAATGGTGAACTGAGGGTGGACATTTTTTGTTTGTCTTTTGTCACTGAACTTTACGTTTCACTTACTTAATAGAACAGTCCAGGTTCTAACTTGGGCTTAAGCTGTCTCCATTTTTCCTTGCAACCACTGCCACAGATATGACTGAGTACAGGTTGGCCATACTGTGATGAACTTTTTCCCTTTTGTGCATCTTGTTGTAGCTCACCCGTGACTATGGCTGGAGAGGTAATCAGCTTATGTTGCAACACAAAGACCAAGGTAGTGGCTCTGCAACTTTCCAGTGGTCAAATAATGAAGTATCTCTGGGGTACGTACCATTACTGATACTCCATGCATTAGTTGGGATGCTCACATGCATTAGTTGGGCTCCTGCCTTGGGGAAGAGGTTAGCTGTTAGCACTATTAACACAAGAAGTTAGCACTCCCTTTATCTGCAGAAAGGCCCCATTTCAATCCCTAGCATTTCCAGTTAACAAGAACTCTTGATAGCATAAGTGCTCAAGAGCTCTTGCCTGCAGCCTTCAGAGTTAGAAGAAGCTGTACTAAACCAAATGTACCAGTAATCTGACTCAGGGCAGCTTCATATTGTGGAATACTATGAAGATACATTGTCTGATTTGGTATGCGCAAATACCTGATGCTTTTTCTAACAGATTTTACACTTTGATCTGCCCAGTGGTGCTACCTGCAATTCATTGTGTATCTGCTGTATTGTCTACAACTGTATGCAGATGTGTGTTGCATATAATGTTACTAGACTTTTTCACAGCTATTGTACAAGGTATACTTTGCTCATACCCCCTCTCCCATGTCTCTCTCTTGGGGCAGCTGCACACATTATGATTCCAATGTTCCAGTGGTGTATCTCACAGCATAGATACAAACTGTGGATACCCTTATAGAGGCTTCTAATCTAGCACTGAGATGTGCCAGACCGTTAGCACCATACCAAGATGTGAAACCAAGTGACTCATCCTGCACCTGGTAATATATACTCGTGGCTTTATCATGTAGAACTTATGTGTCTTCTCTGTTATGCTTCAGGAGCTGAAACACCCACTGCTATCCCATGGCTGAGCAGCAGTGGTTCAGCAGTGCAGTTTCCCTCTCCTTGTATGCAGATCGCACTGGCTGTGATTGATGGTGAAGTAAGTGAGCAGTTATGGCCTAGTAGTGTTGTCCTCATCCCTCACGTTGTCTTTTGACTGCTTTGCTGCTGGTTTTTTCCTTTTTCTCTCATTTACACATGCTGTCTGGAAAATGCTTATTGTAATCAGAACACTTCTTGCACTGGGACACAAATTCTTAAGGTGAACATGATGACAGCTTTGCCAGCGTTATATATCATGACAATCTATGGATGTTGCAAACTATTGTACTTCTGCTTAATGAGAGATGTTGTTACCAGTGAATCAGATGGGTCTTAACTGTTGCTCGTCATTCCGTAAACTTGAACGGGAATCCAAGCAACAACTTTGAACAAAAAAGGCATATGTTTGCCATCAACGTGAAAGGGGCATGCCTTCTATTGTATGAGGGACAAACTAAGCATGATGCCATTTCTGATTCCTTTTGACAGTTGGCTAATACTCAGGGCTTTGAATTATGAAATTCCAGGCAAGTGGAAATAAAGCACAGAAAAATTTTCATGGGACACAATATTCAACTTCATGGAATTTCAGCAACCTTTCTTTTTAAGATATCCAGCTCTTACGGCTACAACATTATGGTTGAGACTAGGTGGATTGCTGAGTAAAATTTCCATTGGTCAAGAGGGGGTTTCAGATACCTGGAAAATTACAGAATGAATAATGCAAAATATGTGATTTATAAATACATTTTATCAAACAGGTTGTGGATTTTACCTTTCCAGTTTTTAGGAGAATTTGGATCATGTCGGTGCACAATGCTGATTTTTAGTGCAGACATCATAGATTGCAAAATTGTGGCATGTTGACTGCTTGATCTTGTATTTTGTCTCTCACACTCTTTTTTTCCCTTTGGTCTTTTTAGGAAACCATCTTTGGCCTGACCGACAGATGTCGTTTTTTTATTAATGACATAGAGGTATCATCTTCTGCTTTTTCTCTCTTTGTGCCATTTCTGTAAGAGTGAAAGTCACATGATGTTCTTTACGGTGACTGAGGGGCTGCTTCTCTGTTTTTCACAGGTTGCTTCAAATGTCACTTCCTTTACAATCCATGATGAATTTCTTATATTGACCACCCACTTGCATACCTGCCAGTGTCTGTCTCTGAGGAACACGTCTCTGAAAGGTAAACATTCTCAATGTTTCTTGCAATAAAGATGCCTGAAACAGTTGTTCCTTTCTTGTTGTTCCTTCTTTCACATGATGCTCTTCCTCCCCAAATAGATCTGTCCATCTACGGATGGCTTTAGCTTTTGATTCTTGCAAACAATCATTTTGTATTCCCTTTTTTTTTTTTAAATGGAAGCTCAGTTCCCCACCCCACTGTAGCTCCAGGAAAATGACAACAGCTTGCTCCAGACTTTATAAATCCATTATCAGCAATACTAGTTAAAATCTGTTTCAAAAGGCCAGTTTACCTAGATACTGGACACTGTATCTGCTAATTGTGCGTTGTGACGGCAGCAGCATTGCGTCTGCACCTGATCTCTACTGCCCCTGGTCCTGCTTTGCCTCCAAGCATTTTCAGTACTTGCGCAACTGTCCAAGATCCCTAAATACAATTGTCTGTGATGTTTAAGGGATACTGGTAGCATGTAATCAAGTTCTAACATAGCAAAGTGCACAGAGATACTCTGTAACATGTTACAGAAAATATGAGTGTGGCAGAGCATGTGGCTGGGGCAGTTTTCCTGTGTAGTGGGCAGAAATCATGCAGTCCTCTGACCTGGAATGCTGTACAATTCACACCCCTGTAGTACAGTTGGCATAGGCTCAAACAGGTCTACGTAAAGTAGAATGAATAAACAAGCCATGCTTGTGGAGAGTATCTGGACATCTTCTGCAATAATTAGATGTCAGGCCTATTTAGACGTTAATTTCCAAGGAAAACCTCAACCAGTGAAAGTTTGGGATGTATCCATCTGCCCATCAAAGGTTGTAACAAATAATGGGTAAGATCCTGCAGCAGACAGAGCCATAATGTTGTGCCTGTGATCCCTCTTCTTGTCTGGCCGCTGAAATCCATCTTAAAATCCAGCCAGCCACATCAAAAGTCATAGTTCTGCAGCACCAGTGAGCAGGGCACTGATGGATGAGGCATCCAACCCTCTCCTTCCAGCAAGCCGCAGTGGAAGGGGCAGAAATAGGGCCAGGGGAGCAGAAGCTGAGATTTTTTGCTATTGATTGTTATACCTTCAGCTTTGCAGTCAAGTTTGGGCACCACTTCTGTTCTGAACAGTGAAACATTACGCAAGATTGAAAGAGGATCCCGGATAGTCACAATTGTACCACAGGATACAAAGCTAATATTACAGGTCAGTGTTCTTTCTCTATTTTTGCAGTCAAAATCATCTCCATCCAGCATATTTTTTTGGTTGCATGACAGAGAAATAACTAGGCTATACAAAATACAAAGTGTGCTATGTTCTCTTGCTGGAGTGTACAATTCAAGTAGGGAGCAGATCACATTTGAGTATTTCCCCATACAGAATATTTCCACATATATGGATCACAGTTGAACATTTCCTTATCTTTCCCCATACACCTTTGACCTTAGTGGGTTCAGTAGAAACAAGTATATAGGGCAGAATTCAGACATGCTGTGTCCATCCCCCCACCTGCAGTCTAAATTAGTACAGTCTGGTAAGAGTTGTAGCACATGATTCTTCTGCTTCAGTAGATTGGCAAAGAGAGATTAGTATCAATGCCACGCGGTTGTATTTCACCTTCCTTTTGGGGTGGTGTCACAGGCACATTGGAAATACAGGTTTTGTTCATGTTAAGCTACTGACTGTGCTTCGCTTCCAAACTAAGAGCAAAGGGGAAAAAGGGGACATAAGGGAAACTCTAGATGTGCCTCCTCCCCATTTGTGATGTGAAAATGAATATTCCAGGATTTTAACAGTGGAAAGTGCTCTAATTTTAAATAGAAAAGTGTGTCCCAACTATCCAAATACCCTGAGTAGGAAGTTTAATTAATTAATTACACTGCTAATTAAGCCTTTCCATTGGCGTCCTCAAGGCAGTTAAGAGGACTAGTATGCTGTAATGTTGTTGTGCTAAACTGAGACAAAACTGAAAGTTAGGCCCTGCCTGCGGGGAAAGACAATGATGCCATGGAAAGTGGTTGCATCAAGATGGCAGTTGGAAAGCTATCTGTGGCTCATCTCTCTGTTAGCTGGTGCTGGACGTTCATGATATCAGCAGTAAGGGTGGCATATTTATGTTGGGATCCTTTTGTAGGTGCCAAGAGGGAACTTAGAAACTATTCATCATCGAGCCCTTGTGTTGGCCCAGGTTCGCAAGTGGCTGGACCGGTGAGTCGGACCAACTGGTTTTTTCATATGTTGGGACTTTGGGAATTTATAATACCTTGTTTTTCCTCATCTTGTTACTGCTTTGAAACTGACTAGTACCACTCTCCCTTTCCAAACAGCCTCCAGTTTAAGGAAGCATTTGAATGTATGAGGAAGCTGCGAATCAATCTCAACCTCATTTATGACCACAGTCCAAAGGCAAGTGTGGATAAATGCTGTTTAGAGACAGCATCTTAGAAAAGGATGATAAAGATTGTGGGTGGATGTATATAAATCACATTATACAATCAGTACTAGTAGAAAATATCAATATGGAGATGATAAAGGCACAAGACCTGAGTGCAACTGGAATATCAGAGATCAGGCACTATCATGATAGTCATTCAGGCAGTCACTTCATTAAAGAAATCCAAGTTTCTACTCACCTCCCCCTGCCATACTAACAAATTCAGTGTTTTCTGTTTTTGTTTACTTTTCCATTTTTTAATTTTCTGTTAAACTTACTATACAGTGTAGCATACAAGGTGTATCTTAACACCTAGTGAATAAAGATATGGAGAGGGGAAACTAAAGAAATCTGAGTTGATTAATTATATGAGCTTTAGGTGAGTGATCTATTAATTTAAATTTATTTATGCATAAAAACATTAACGTTATAGTAAGAAGCAGATTTTCTTCATTAGATTACTAGGATATTCCTTACATCCTGACCAGTTAGGACAGAGATGGGAATCATATGGCCTTCCAGATGTTGTGGTATTAGAACCTGTCAGTCTTCCTTCCCCAGGCTATGCTGGCTAGAGCTGTTGGAGATTACAGTTCAACAACATCTGGAGGGTCACATAATTATCACCCCTGAGTTAAGAGACGGAGTAATCTGAGGCAGCTTGTCCCAAAATGTAAACATTTCCTCTTAATGCCGTTTCTGATGTATGCATAGTGTAGCATGAGGATTGTGGGTGTTTGTTTGCCTCGAAGCATCTGTTCAAGCCTTGTGGATAGACTAGGAAGGCATGTTTCTGCATGACATTTACACTGATTTCTTTTACATGCACTTGGTGGATTGATCTGAAGGTTAACAGGACTCCATTCCATTTCAGGTTTTCCTGGAAAATGTGGAAACATTCATAAAACAAATTGATTCTGTGAACTACATTAACTTGTTTCTCACAGAACTGAAGTAAGTGTAGCTTGGCTTACTGGAGTGTTTTGTTTGAAGTGGTTGGATAGGGATTCTGGAGACCGGGGTTCAAAATCCCTCGTTGATCAGGGAAACCTACGGGGTCACACTCTCCAAGCTTCAGAGGAAGGCGAGGGCAAACCCCCTCTGAACAAATCTTGCCAAGAAAACCCCACAATAGATCTGTCTTGGGGTTGCCATAAGTCAGAAACAATAAGTGAGAAGTCTTGATGGCCAATTATTTAACAATAGCAAGAATAAAGTTATTTTTTCCACTTAAATTAGGCTCTAAAGCAAAGAAAATGTAAGTGATTCTGGCCAGTGGATCTTGAGGTACTTGTAATAATAAAATAAATGCATCCACCCTTGGTTTGAAAGACTTCAGGGTTCACTACACCTTACACCAAGGTGGGGAAAGTCAAGCCCATGCATGCAACCTCTGAAGACCATTTTTGAGGCCCAGAGGGGCCTCCATTATTTTATTTTAAATGTTCGTTTGGGAAAGATGCCTGCTGCTGGGCAGTTTCATCATATTCCCCTCCACTCTGGTCTATTTGAGGCTCATTAAGGATTTTTTTTAAACCAGAAGTTACTTCCTGACTTGAAAAAGGCCTCTCTTGGGATAAAACCAGTCTCTATAGAGAGTGCGTGAGAACATTATGAGTATTTTCATAAAAAATAAAATAAAAAGCATGACTATGTGAGATGAGTGTGGTCCTTTGAGATCCAGCAAGGGTTTTGCCAGACTTAATCTCAAGTCCCTGCCTTTATACTTAGTGTAGCAAAGGCTGTGTTTGCCACTCTCCTGAGCCATATGAAGTTTCAGGGAAAGGCCACAGAATATAATTTCTTGGCGCTGCCAACTCCTGCCTTACATCAAGGATGAGGAACTGTTTTTAGCTCTAGGGATAAATTTAATGCCAAAAAAGTTCTTGGGGCCACATTCCAGTGGTGGAAGGGGCAAAAAATGTTTTCACTCAAAGCTCTTACTAACAGTAACTAAACATTAGAAAAGGAATTTCAGCCTTTTAGACTGGGAAAATGTCCCATACCAAAACTGAGAAGTTGCCAGGGATAGTGTCATGGGGGAGGGAGCATGACCATCTGGGGAACACTATAAAGGGCTGGATTTGAACCCCAAGAGGACCACATTCAACCCCAGAACCCTCTCTTTCCTTGAACATTAGTGATGTTTTTGAGAAGGTAAAGCAGCTTTTGCGGGGGGGGGGAATAGAGAGGAGAAAAATGGAGGAGGAATGCTTAATTTTATCTCCATCTGTTATCTGTCTGTTTTGACTCTGCTCCTCTTAAGGCAGAAGAATTGCGCATACTCCCCACCAACATTCTGAATTCGATCTGCTTGTTCAGAAATGGATTACTGAGAGCTATCCTCCCTGTTTTGTGTTCCTTCCTAGAGAAGAAGACTTCACAAAGACCATGTACCCACCACTAGATCATTCCAGTGCCTGTGAGCTGCACAGTTCTGATAGGAAAAAGGTTGACCTCATCTGCGATGCAATGAGAGCAGCCATGGAGAACATCAATGCTCTCAGGTACTACTAGACAGATGGTTACAAACGTGATATATTTATGTGTATAAAAGCTGGTTTTCAGTGCTCCCATCAAAGTTTTTAGTGCAACCAAAAATAGACTCTCCAGGATGGTGCTGTATAGATATGTTGACTCTTAATGACAGGAGTTACAAATCTTCCCCTTCTGAAAGCAACTTCAGAATAGGAGTTGTGTGAAAAGAAAAATTAGTTCTCATCTCCCCACCCCCAAAGAAAGAAATTCCAGGAGGTTGGGTTCAGAGTGACAGGAAAGAAAGGAACAGAGCTTCTTCATCAAGTGGTGGGAAGTATTTTCTGATTCCTTTCTCAGGGTGTGTTGGTTGTGTCTGTTCTGGATGCTAGCAAGTAGGTAAAGATTTGGGGAAATGATTTTAACAACTCGGTTCCACTCCACTGAACTCACTAATGGTCAGAAGGAGGGACAGAACTCTCACTGTCCAATTTATTATTGAAGCCTTTCTCAGTGTATTGGGGAAAACATAGATTTTCCACTTGAAGTTTATATATGGCTAGGTATCTCTTTATTAGCAACTTCCCAATATATCAAACTTGACAGACCTTTAATCAGTAACCTTATAAAGAAGGAAAGTGCAGGTCCTGTCAAAATTGGTATATCAGATCAGTGTGGAGGAAACATTAGCCTATGAATGTGTTCATCTTGTCCATGTGAAGGAAAAAGGCAGGAGAGGCAAGGGCATACTCACAAGGCCTGTCCCTGGCATCTGTGCTGAACTAGGAAATCTGAAAGGGGCTTCAACTTGGATTTGCTTGTACATGAAACCCTCTGGATGATTGGGAACCCTATTTTATTGGGGTTCTTAATGTGTGAGGGCTTCTATTCATTGCTAGACAAACATGAGTAGAAGCCCATCAGACCTATTTTTCCAACGTTAGAAGGTTTGGAACTGATCAGTCAGTGCCAGTCTTGCATGTCTGCCATCGTCAATTCTAACTTTTAGCCCTCACGTGAGAAAGATGAAAAGAAATTTCTCCAGGCTTTCACTTGAATCTGTAGTTGTACAGTACAGTCTTGTAGTAATGTGTACTAGTTTGATGTGCCTCTCTTAACTTCTTTCTGCATATACCACTTCATAAGAGCATGGCTCTGAAAGGGGCCTATAAAATGCTTTTTTTTTGTGGCTAAATCTCAGGGGAAGACTATATTCCCTTCCCTCAAGAAGATGGTGGACTCCTTGGAGGTTTTTAAACAACAGTTGGATGGCCACTCCTCAGGAATTCTATAGTTGTGGATTCCTCCACTGGCAGGAGTTGAACGAGTTGACTTATGGGGTCCCTTCCAACTCTGTGAATCTGTGAGAAATCCTCTTCACCCTTTCAAGATTGTTTTGGTTTCCCTCAAAAATGTATTAGCTTTTTCTTCTACATGTGAAAGATGAGCCTCCCAGCATTTTTTCCCGCAAACATTTGGTGAAATTTCAGTATCAGTTCTACCTAGAGAAAAGCTTTGTCATGAGAAAAATAAAAAAGCACCCAAAGTCTCCAGTTTGTAACTTTTCTTACTGGCTTCTTTAGATACTACTTGTCCATACTGACCTGTCATGTGAAAAAGAACCCTCCAGAACTGGAAACTGCCCTGCAGAGAATCCGTGAACTTCGAGGTACAGCATTGGGTTTGGACTGATTTAAACCCATTTGTGTGGAGGGGGAACTTGTATATCCCTTTTTGGAAGCATCCATATTTGTCTTGGGAAGCCTTGTTCTCGTCTTATTTATCCTAGTAGTCTCTTATTTTTTAGCTGGCCTCCTCTTTCCAGTTTCTGCCCCCACTAAATTATGCAGACATGAAACTTCTAAATAAAACTAACATACCAGTCCTCATACTGGTGCCAGGTATCAAAATCTATGTTTTAGTAGTGAACCTTTGGATGATGCAGCCCTCATTCATTTTTAATTTAATTTAACCTGCCAAAGTACATAGCACAGTGTGTTCAACAGCAAGACAGAAATCAGTTATTAGTGCTGAATAATTTTAAGTGTTTTTTCCCAGGCTCAGGTAATGCATGTTATTCTCATGAGGTAAATATTCAACATTAATATATTTGGATATTAGTGCCCAAACATGTTTAAAAATGCTATAAATAACTGGGTATCATTTTGCCTTCTTAATATGCACTCACTTTCATCATTTTAATAGCCCTTCACATCTCCTAATCTAAACTCATTTTGAAGGCTTAGAAAGAGTGGCCAGTGATTTCCTGCAGCCAAACAGGCCAGAATTCATGTGTTAATACCAAATCATGGTTTAAACATGGTTTATGAATGCTGGCTTGTTTGGGCACAATAAACCATAATCCCAGCTTCTGGCATCACATGAAGTTCTTGCTTTTTTGGTTTGTTTGTCCACTCATGTAAAGAGAGAGATATAGTGCGAGAGAAAGGACAATGTGCGCCAGCATGCTACTCTTCCACAGTCTCACTTTTCATATCTTAATTTGTGACATATGTGCCATACAGCCATGACTACTAGTGTATCCATTTACTGGATTTGATGCTAGATGCTTGATTTATTTCATAATTGGATTGCATTATTTTGATTGTACTGTAATGGTTAGTTGTATGGTATGGATAAAAAGGTGAGATATAAATTGAAATAAATAAGTAGCTATAAGACTTTGCTGGCATCTCATTCTTCTTGTGGTTCACAAGACTATATTCTTCATTCATTGTTGCAAGTTTTTTCCACACACCAAAATTGCTCAGCTCCAGTGTCAAATGGCAATCTTCTTTAGTGGAGGGGGCAGATTCACCCCCCCATCATTCAGTCTCCCCAGTATGCCTATTTGTAGCAATTTAGCAGCAGGGTGGTGATTGAACCCATTCTACACAACTGAGAAAAAAAAACTCTGATGGGCCCCTTTCCTTTCTTCCAGATGTACCCCACCTTCCCTCCTTACCCACTTCAGAAAATAGTCTCTGTGTCCTAGTGGAAACAGATCCTACCAGCCAAGTGAGATGCAGTGCCTTAATGTCCACTGTCTTGGGACCATGAAGTGACCTGAAAGCTATTTCATACTTAGCTCATGGTCATCCCTCTAAATGCAAATGTGAAATCACCCCACAGCCCTCTCTGAAGATTCATTTCCTAGTGGGAGCAGTAACATTGGTAGGGAAAGAGGCAAAATGCAACTCCCTCATATTTTGGCCTGTTTAGGGCCAAGGCCCCTAGTATGCTGTACTGAAAGTAGCCACAGAGAAAAATATTACTGCATTTCCCTTTTAATTAACATCATTAATTAACAACATCCTCCATTGTAAGGCAAGGCATATAATCCTAAGGCATTTGTTACATAAGTGTGTGGTGATAGTACTGCCCTTTTGAACAAGAATGCCTGCCTTTCTGGAAGGTTTTACCACTTCATCATCTATCTTGGCGATGTAATCCACAGTTGCTTTTGCAAGGAAGGCCTGGCTTTTAAAAAATATTCATTTTAAACTACAGAACAAGCTCCAGTAACAACTGGATCTGTTAGTGCAGAAGAAGCTCTAAAATACTTGCTGTACTTGGTGGATGTCAGTGAATTGTATGATCATTCCCTGGGAACGTATGACTTCGATTTGGTTATCATGGTTGCTGAGAAGTCTCAGAAGGTAATTTTTTACATCTTGTTTGGTTTCCCTGTGGTTCATATCTCATTGGCTGACCTGCTGTAGCTGCTAAAATAAATTTGTCAGAATCAACAAATATCTAAAAAGAGTTTGTGGCCCCACCCAAATTTCCTCAGCCTTCATAAACAGGAGAGGCTGTCCATTCCATGCATTTCTTGCAAACCACCTCACAGTGCCTGTTTTTCTTCTTTCCTCTCACTGTCCTCCAACTATGTTTGCTCATGCTGCCATTTAATCAGACTGCCTGTGGTGTTCCAAGTCTGTCCTCTGAGCATGAGTGAGATTTATAAAGTTGTCATCTCAGAAGGAACATCATAGTATCATCAAAAAGGATGTGTGGTTTCACAGCCACAGCGTGGGCCGAAAGACAATGAGGTTACAGGAAAGAAAGGAAAATCGGTGCAGAGAACAATACCAAACAAAGGAACAGAACAAGTACAGAAAATTGCTGAAATGGCATTGAAATAGGGATGTGGTTTCAGCTCAGATCTGGGTTCCAGCTTTCAGGGGCTAACTTCCATCAGTTTAGAACTGCACAAGCTGTTATATGCTTCCTATGTTCTTTGGCATACTAAATAAAGATATTTTGTATCATTTACAGGACCCTAAGGAGTATCTCCCGTTTTTAAACAAACTTAAGAAAATGGAAAGCAATTACCAGCGATATTCTATAGACAAATATTTGAAGCGGTACCCAAAGGCTCTCTACCATCTCAGTAAATGTGGTAGGTGCACTGAGAGTCTTGAGGAGGAAAGTTTCATTTTATTTCTTTTGGTAGCACTGTGATATATTGTTGCAAATAAGAAGGTTTTCACTTGCTGGTGAAAGCTATTGAAGGGGGCCAGGCTGATCTCTAGGGAGTGGGCAGTTCTGCAGATTGGATGCCCCAACAAAGAAGAGCTTGAAATCTAGCACCAGCCCAAAACCTAACAAAAACTGGATGCAATCCAGCCAAACTTCTTTCT
This sequence comes from Iguana delicatissima, assembly GCA_948472985.1. Lineage (NCBI taxonomy): Eukaryota > Metazoa > Chordata > Lepidosauria > Squamata > Iguanidae > Iguana > Iguana delicatissima. Next base: position 360,077 of record CAOKZL010001824.1, read on the forward strand.
TTGGTGGGAGATAATTAAATCGGAAATCATATGCAGTGAAAAAAATACAACTGCTGATTGTAATTAGAGTTAGGAATCAGTGAGATCCACACAAGTGTTGACTTAACATATCCTAATGATTCACTCTAGTGAGGGATGACAGTTATATTTAGCCCAGAAGTTCCATTCAGATATAATCCTAAATCCATGATTTGACATGTACCAAGATCATAAAGTTTGCAGCGTTTCAATCCAGGATTTTAAGCTGGTTTGCAAACTGTGGATCACTGTTACATTTTCAGTCACAAATGACTGACCAACCACAGTTAGGGCCACTTCTTTATATCAAGAGGCTGCAGCATCATGAAGACAATAGGCATAAAAGTCAAATTCTGAGCAGAAAAGAAAAGCAGATGAGCAGTTCTAGACCATAGCTAGCCTGTTATATGCATGGAAACTCAAACCATTATGTGGTTATAACCATGGTTAGCACAAATCATGATTTGATATGCTTGAACTGAATCAATATTGTTGGGTTTTCTTCACCTTTACGCTAACTATGTTACTTAATGGACATTGATCCAGCAATGAATGACTGTACTAAAAGCTTTCTTTTGGAATATCTGAGAGATTTGCTTGCTTCCCATCTAAGAATTAAGATTTGTAAACTTACTGTGAGGCATCTTAAATGGCGTGCATTGACAGGAGCAGTACTCTAGCCAAACGCCATCCTTTTATGTTCAGGCTGGCTTGTGGGAGCGTGTACAGTGCTTTGTCTTCTCTTAATCACAATCTTAATCTTAATCGCAGTGTGTTTTGTTTTCTTTCAGGACCAGAGCATTTCTCTGAGTTCTTGAACTTGGTGGTGGATCAAAACTTATATAAAGAAGCCCTGAAGCTGTATCTGCCAGATAGTCAGGAACACAAGGTGTGTCAGGAGCTCTTCTTCTTAACCTGGATTGATTTTTGTTTGTTAGACTTTACTTGTGAGGAAAGGCAGCCCCACTGTAGTGATTACTATGCATGCTGGGATCTGGCGGTAACATATATTGTGTCCCTTAATTAGAAATCCAGGCTGATTGTTGCTGAAGGATAACCTGTTCCTTGTTGTAGCTTTTCATTCCTGTGTGATCTCTGGGAAGCATTAGAGGAGATCTCTGGCTGAGAATTCTAAATGCCCCTCCCTTAACTGGAAACCCGAGGATTCCCTAGGATGTTGCCATGGCAGTTAAAATGGAATATAGCGCTACGGTTGTACAGTGCGAAAGGTCCCCTGTATTTCATCTGTATTAAAGTACTTACCTTCTGAAATGCTGTTGGGGAATTGGTAGTCCTACACATTCCTTCATAATGACTCAGCTAATTAACTTTTACTCCAGTATCTCTAAAAACATCTGCCCTGGGCCAAATGATGGGGATTCACATATTTGATCCAGTGCCCTTTACCAGTTAGATGTATTTCTTTGTAACTGTGTCTTGCAGACTGTCAGCTACGCCTATGGAGAATACTTAATGCAGAAGCATCTTCCTGAGCAAGCTGGGCTGATCTTTTTCCGTTGTGGTGCTTTTGAGAAAGCACTGGATGCATTTCAGATCAGTGGCAGCTGGCAGCAGGCCCTCTGTACAGCTGCTGAACTTTGTTACTCAGAAGATAAGATGGCCAACCTGGCAAGGAGCATGGCAGGTGAGCATCCCCATCATACAAAACCTCTTGTTTGCGCTCTTCTCCAACTCTGTGTTCTTCTCAAAATTTTGCAACCTGAATGGATGCAGGTTTTAATTAGCATTTTACAGATTATAGCTTGCTTCTTCTCTCAAAAGGTCAAAGTTACATGGAAAAACATCCAGTATGAATATAATACCGTTTGTCTAGAACTGTTGATATAGAATAATTTTAAAAGAACAACAAAAAGACAGAGTCAAGTTCTAAAGAATGTATAGTCTAAATGTTAGCAGAAGAGGTAGCAAAAGGACTAATGGAAGAAGAATGATTAGATAAGTATTAGCAAGTGCAGTTACTAAGGCATAGACTAAGTTGTGGAGCATAACAAATTCACATTTCAAAAGCAGCAAAAGTTTTGACAGGAATGCCACAAAAATTGGTAAAGTGTAGGGTTACTTTTTTGGCAATGGAGCAGAATGTTTTTACCCTGTATGCCACTATTACATTAAAATAAGTTATTTAAATTGTGTGATTAATGGTAATAACCTTCCTACAGAACTTGTAGTAAGTTACCTAATAAGTGAATTTTGAAAAGTAACTTCCTAAGCTCTGATCAAAAGACCGTAGTCCTCTGTGTGACTGTCCCCATGTGAAGAGCCCTCTTGGTTCAGACCAACAGCCTGTCTAGTTCAGGCTTCCTGCCTGCTCTTACCTACTAGTTGCCCATCAGATACCCACAAGGAGGCATAAAAAGGAGGAAGGGAGTAGGGGGGAAAAGGAAATGTGGCAGCACTCTTGAGTGTGTGTAAGTGACCTCAAGTTGCATGTTAAGGTGACAACATGAATTTTATAGGGTTTTCTTAGGCAAGGAATTAATAGTCAGAGGTGGTTTTGCCAGTTCCGTCCTCTGAAATATAGCCTACAGCCCATGATGTTCTTGGTGGTCTCCCATCCAAGTACTGACCAGGACTGACCTGGCTAAGCTCCTAAAATCAGAAGAAATCTGATACCTTTATGGTATTTAGGCCCCACCTTTAAGATTGATTTGGTTTTTGATTTAGCATGACATTTCATGGATGGAAACTCATTTCTTCAGATGCAGTAGCAAGTGGTATTAAGACCTCATATATAAAGCATATTTATACAGTTACAGGAGTGGAATAGAATGTAATAGGATCCAGAAAGATGCAAACTGTGTTCCTTACTCTAAATTTTCAAAGGGGTGAATAGGTCTTTCAGATCTTTTCAGTGGTCAGTTAGTGTTGATGTGTGAAAGCAATAAATCTGCTTACCAAAAGTCAGTTTCCCAGGGTTCAAAACTTTCACTGAGAAGATTCCTTTTGTTATATGTGCAATAGCAAGAACTCTTGTTTTAATGTATGTAGTGTGCTATTGTTTTTGTTCATACTTCTGCTAGTGGATTGGAATTTGTGAATATAATTCAATTCAGCTATTTCTCTTTCTAGTCTTCCTTGTAGTTTCCTTGCTGAAGGACCATTACCTGTAAACCACTTATTGTGCATTCAGGAAAGTTAAAATGGTCTGCAAGTGGTTTTAGGGTATTACCATTTCTCATGTCAGATCCTCTTGCAAAAAAGGTGCCGCCACATTTCTTTTTTTCTTCCCCTACCTTCCTCCCTTTTACACTGCAAGAGGCTAACAGGGTTACATCTCTGAAACTACTGTAAGGAGGCAGTAGGCCTTGGCTGCTGTTGCTGTCCAGTAACTGGCTTCCAAGACAGAGCATCCCTGAGCCTTTCTTGTTCCCAACTATTCTTGGAATGGAAACTGGGATTACTGAGAAGTACCTTGGGTACAGGATGGGATCTCCTGGTACATTTCTTACTTTAACCTAGGAAAGGCTTGAGGTAGCCCAAGAGTCTTGTTCTGGGCTCTGACAACAGTTGAACCAACTCTCAGACAACAACGGGAGCTTTTGCTCTGGTTTCTTTAGTAAAAGTAGGGCATTCACGTCCTGTGTGGTCCTGTTTCCATTACTGGCTTCTTGTAATCTGCTTTCCTTCTTGTACCTCATCTGTACTCAATCTACATGTCCTTTCCTTCATTATGCGTCCTTCTAAATTTTCACCAAACCTCCTCCTCCTCAATGTCTCAGTAGTCAAACAAAGAATTGATTTATGCAGATTAAATGTACATAGTGGTTTAGTTTGCATAATTCTGTGCAAAGATGGTGCAGAAATTTACGTATATGGCTTGTGGACGAGGGCTCAGCCCCAGTTACAAGGTATATCACACTGTACTTCTTCGGTTATTTTACCAGGTGCTGAGAAAAATGAATGCATGAAATCCACACTACTAACGTGACCTTATTAGTCCTCAGGGCTGGTTTCTTAATACAATATGTAGTGTAAGACTGTGCATAAAGTGGAAAGCAGAACACGCAGTATATTAATATGACACACAGGCAGAGTTTCCTTCACTGGGTAAAGGAAGGATTCTCTTTTAATGTTCTTCTTAACACTGAATGCTCTGCCTTTTTTCAGGAAGATTTACTGAAAAACGGAAGTATACCGATGCAGCAATACTCCTGGAACAGTATGCCAAAGTAAATCCCCATTTTTTCTTCTCATCGTGTCCTGTTGTTTTCCAGCTAAATTTGGATCTTTATACCCTTGTCTTTTCTTGTGATGTCTGGATTGTAAAGCAAGGGGCAGCCAACTAGCAACTAGTGGGCTGAATGTCACCCCAGGAGCACAATCAAATTGTAAAGGACTTATGTGAGAATCTTTCCTGCAATTCTGTTCACCTTTGGGTAATACTGCAATGAAGATATTCCACACATTGATGATTTTCTCATTTGGATTTTATCCATGATGCTCAAGCTGTGTCTGAGTGTATACACTTTAAAATGGTGATGCCTTTCTGGTTGGATGGCATCAATTTTAATATGGGACTGTTCCTTCATGACAGGGCATCTGTGTTTTGTTTGGCAAGCTTATACAAACTATACCTCAAGTAGAGTGACACTTGAGAATAGTGGAGATGGCCATTGCTGCTGTATAGTTTTAAAATCAGCAGCGAAAATTAGGTGGAGATTTCAAAAGAAAGGAAAGGAATGAAGATTTATTCTTCTTCGTAAATAATTTGATTTACCATCTTGTTACAGCTGTCAGTTGCACATGTGAATGGCTTCTTTTGAACAGTACTGTGGATCAGATGACATTAAAACCAAGATGGGAAATCTTTGATCCTCCAAATGTCTTGTTCTGCAACTCCCATTTGCTCCACCCAACATGAACAATGGTGGTGGATTATGGGAACTGGAATCCAAAATGTCTGGAAGGTCAAAGTTTCCCAACCCTACTTTAAATAATATAGTCAGTTCAGTGGAGGTGATAAGATATATTGTAGCTGCTACACTGCATGATGGCAGTCATTGTGGAGCATCCCGTTAGGAACATGCAGCCACATATCCTTTTAGGGTAGCAACTTCTAGCATTCTTCACTATTGATTAAGCTGGTGGGGTCTTTTGCAAGTTGAAATCAAAAACCTCTGGAGGGAGCCAAGTTGGGAAAGGCTGACTCATAGTATATCCAGGGGTGCAGTTTTCAAAGATGGGGAAAATGTAGAAGTCTCTGCTGTGATGATGCCAGGCAGGGGATCGTGATAATAGACAGTGATGAGGGGCAGGCGAGAGCTTATGAGCAGCTGCATGCAATTTTTGGGATGATGTGGAGGTTGGTATTTACTTCCTCCCTCCACAGAGCCCAACACACAACTTCCAACTGACTTAAGCCACCTGCGTGTCCATTCTCTGCCTTGTGGGGAATGGTCAGGATTGCAGAGTGGGCTCCTCATAGGCAGTCTCCAACTGATGAAATCGGCACTGAGATCTGCTGGGGTCCTCTGGATGTCTCAGTGCTGCTGTAATCATTTTGTGTCTGGCTATGGGGACATAGCCAGATGCTCCTGAAATCCTGCCTGCTCCCCACAAAAAGGGAAATAGCCATTTATCCATGTGAGGGGGAGGCTTCAGGGGCTGTTGGCAGGATGGCACATGGCCCAGCCTGGCATAGATCTGCATCCAGATCTACTGTGTACACTATTATGAGCCAGACAGGATTATGGGATGTGCACATGGCTGTATACGTGGACTCATCTTGTGTGATTTTCCCACTCAGAATAGGAAGGAGGAGGATCTTGCTAAGGGGCTACCCTCCTATCCTCATGCACACTATTGTGTGTGTGTATGGTTATGTCTCCAGTGCTAAATGCTGAAGGCTGATGGAAATGTGAGCCTGCCAGTAGACTTGCAGTTCATGCAGAATATCCAGGTATTAGGCGGAGGTTGCTCCAGACTCTTTAAATTTAGACTGTTACCAGTCAAGTGGACAGTACTCCAATCTTCCTTGTGGTGATGCTTGATTAGTTCTCGGAATGACAGTGAATGCTTTACTTCCCCTGTTCCAGGATTATGAAGAAGCCATCTTGCTTCTCCTGGAAGGAACTGCCTGGGATGAAGCCTTGAGATTGGTAAGATTCTTAAAACCACCAAACCCCTTCCATTATCTATCTGTTCAAAAGAGTTTGTATTTGTCACTTGATAAACTCATTTTTTGTAAGACGCTTTGAATTCCTTGCGGAGAGAAAGGCAAGGTATAAGTAAAATAAATAAGCAAATGAATCAATAACAGTTTGTTGCAGTTATCTCTCCCTTATTCATTTTTCCTCCTCCAGATTTACAAATATAATAGGAGTGACATCCTGGAGACCAATTTCAAACCTTCTCTGTTGGAAGGTACGATTCCCCTTACTTGGTGAGAACTAGGGCGCCTTCAGAGATATGGGTCTGTGATAATGGGGCTTCCCATTATCTAGGCTTATCAAAGGGAGATACTTCCCTCTTCAGGTAAACCAAGGGTTAATGAGATGTTGGGATTACATCAAAGGTCACAGGGTGAGAGTTGACCAACCAAAAGGAAAGGGTCAGCATCACAGGTCACAAGGTGAGAATTGACCAACCAAAAGGAAAAGAGGTGGGCATCTTGGAGATGCTTCCAGATCCTTCCAAGGAAGAAAATATAAAACTTCTGAGAGGCCATGTGGCCAGACACAGAGAGACACAGAGAGAGAGAGGAGAGCGGGGCCAGTGGAGCTGGCAGCATGCCCTGTCTCCTGGACCCCCCCTCTCTTCTCCTTTAGACCATCTACGCCTGTAACCTAATTGTGAGTAACTAGAAATAAGTAGTTAATCACGTTAGGAATGTTGTTATTTTGGGAATTGGCTGATCTTAAGAATGTATCTGTGCTGTTATATCTGTTTTGTAAATTATTGTAACTAAGTGCACCTGGGAGAGGGGAGTCTCCTAAGTATATATTGTTTATTTGCATGTCTTGATTAAAACACTTCTATAAACCTCCGTTTCTCTCCAGTTCCACGCCAGGGTTGGCACACGCTACATAGGACCTCTCACTCAGGGGAAGGGGGAGGTGGAAGTTCCTTATGCTTAGAGATTGGGCAGGGTCCCTCCTGTCCTGTCCAAATGATTCTTAATTCAGGGGGGTGGTGGCAGCATACCTGATAGAGTTGGGGAGATTGCCAGTCGTTCCATGCGTGGAAGTCAGCTTTGGAAGGCTGGCAAGAACCCTAGTAAAACACTGGTAGGAAATTTCCAGTCTTGCAAGGCTGGACGTCAAGTTAAGAGACTGGAAATAAACCTACAGTGTCACAGGGTCTAATGGCACTAAAGGTCTAGGATTAAGATGTCTGTGTTTAGTTGTAGAAGTCTAAGGTTAGGATGTGTACAGGGATAGCGACAGGCTTTGCCTCAGTGTGCAGAAATAGAATGGGTACAGTTTGTTCTGGATTGTATCATTTCAAACTGTAGGGGGAGAGTTGTGAGTTTGAATGCTTCTGCTGTATAAAGCAGTTCTTCATACATATAAAAAACTGCCATATCAGAGAGAAGGCAAGTGCTCTGCTTTCTGACATGCCAGCTTACAATATGCAGAGATTTTTTTATTTATTTAGCTATGTCTCTTGTTGCTATGTGGGAGAATTTAAGTTGACAAACTAAAAAAAGCTTGCTTATATGATACTTTCTGCTTGCTCTTCAGTTTTAAAGACTATTTCCTTGCTTCACTTCACTTTTACTGCTTGCCACTTTTCTTATTTCTATCACTCTCTAGCTGAGAAAAATCATATGATATTCCTGGAGACTCAGAAGGAAGCATTTTCTCGTCATCGTAAGCGCCTTGCTGTGGTTCAAGAGCTGAAGCAGCAAGCACAAAATGATCTGCTAGGTATGCACTAGAGATGAACCTTTTTTTCATATTGCTAATCAGTAGACAGTTCCTGGCCAAAGCAGTGCTTTGAGATCTGATTAATGAAAATGACTGATTAATGAAACAGAAAGCCACCAGTGGTTGGTAGTATGAAGACAGTGATGTGCCGTCCTCAAGCATACAGGCAGTAAGTTTTCTTCATGCCAAGGGCTGGGAATAAATAATACAGGAAAGGGCTATTCACTACATGTTGTTTTTGCAAACTTCCCCTAAGTGTGAAGCTGACCACTGTGTGAAATAGGATATTAGACTATAAAGGTCTTCGGGTCTCATCCAGCATGGCTCCTCTTTGTTCTAACGAAAGTGAACATGGGAGACCGAAGTTCAGACTGCAGCTCGCAGGTCAGCCTAACTTCATGCTTTGGGTTCTTTGGGGAAGTGAAGCTGCAGACAGTGTTACAGCAGTATAGTAACAGTAGGGGAGTGATTTGGGATGAAAGATGGGAAGTTTTTCTTTCTTTTTCCTGCTGAACTAGGTGATTGGCTTTTACAGATTTGGAAGCACCAAATTGTCCAGAGTCGGACCTCTTCTCTGATGCCAGCAGTGTGGTGACAGCTAGTGACATGAGTTCAAAATACACTCACAGCAATTCAAGAATATCTGCGTACGTACTCTGCCTTCCCTTATTTTTTCACCAGCCTAGCTGCTGTTCTTGTCTTAAGCAGAAAGCTTTAAAACTACATTTACACCAGTCCATTTCTAGTACAAAAGTCATGCCTGGCTCTCTTCCCCTGCCTCTAATGATCTGCATCAGGACATTGATGCAAAAGCAGGCAATGAAACAGATTCCTCTCCATCCCCGCTAAAAAGGACTAATTGAAAGATTTTCTCTAATAAAACTGTTTCTGGATATGTGCATATAACAAAGAGGGAGACTTTATTATAGGATACATGAAGGAGTTCTGTCTCCCTGACCAGTGGTGAATACTGAAGAAAATACAAAATACAGGTCATCTTTATCTACATTTCTCTAGATGAGGGCTGCACATGCTCTTACTCTACTCTGACCTTTTCCAAACTCTTACCCTCTGGAGGTTGTAGACTATAACTTCTAGAATTCTTCACTACTGATTAAGCTGGTGGTGTCTCTTGCAAGTTGAAATCAGAAACCTCTGGAGGGAGCCAGGTTGGGAAAGGCTGGCTCATAGTATATCCAGGGGTTCAGTTTTCAAAGATGGGGAAATGTAGATGTCTGTGCTGTAATGATGCCTGGCAGGGGAACATAATAATACACAGTGGTGAGGGGCTGGTGGAGGCTGATGAGCAGCTGCATGCAATTCACACAAAGTGGACATTTTCACTGAGTTAGCAAACCTGTCAGGCTGCAGATGGATTCACATGAGTGAATGCTTCTGCTGACTGAAGCAAAAGTACAGGCTTCCCCCACTCATCTAACAGGTTAGGGACCAGAGCACTGCCGGAAAGTAGAATTGGTTGAAAAGGGAACATTAAGGAATTAAAGAGGTTTGCTCGGGACCAACCCCACACGCACACTCCTTGAAAAGTGTCTCAGTCAGCTTGGTGCCCCTTTTCCCCTCCTCAGCTCACTTTGCAAACAGCACACATAAGCAGCAGTCCCAAGTGAGCCTCCGTACACAAGAAATGGCAGAAGTCCACTGTTTCAGTGCTTGCAAATTGCACGTATGTTCCATTAATTCAATGAGGGGCTTGCTCTTTCCTTAGGCAAAACTTGGGACCATGCTCGTACAAGTGGTCCCAAGTGAGCCTCCATAGGCAAGAAGAACTGACGAAAGAATAGACCACCGTAGAATCAATGGACCTTGTCTGTAATTTGCATCAAAACAACAGAACATCCAAAAATGAGTTGATGAAAAGCAAGGGTCACCTGTACCCACAAGCAAAATCTCTGCACACAGAAAACTAAGTTATTGGAGAAAACAGTTCTAGATTCTCCATAACCTACTAATTTTCTACATTCTAATTTTCTACCCCCCTTTTCTGTTACACATTATTTTCCTGGATGAAATTTCACTTGTCATCTGAAGTGGGTACAGCTCCAGGGAAAGTTTTTCCATAATCTAACAAGCTAGGTTACTGCATTACAGTAATATGCCTTATATAGAACAGTCTGCTAGTCCAAAAAAATCACTTTTTTGGCCTGTTTACAGAGACTTCCTGCTATTATGATGTCATGTCTGATGTTCGTGTGTTTGTGTGTATATATGTGTGGGGTTTTTTTATATTTCTTTTTTTGTTTTGTTTTGCTATACTGGCTTCCACTTTGTTTCTGGGTACACATGAGAGTGCTTCTGTTGATCTTCAAAAGCCTAAATGGCCTGGGGACAGAATATCTAAAGCAAATCTGGGAAACAGGTGAACAGCTGATATGAGACTCTAATTGCCATCAGCCCCAGACAGCCTGCTCAGTAGTGAAGGATAAGGGGAGCAGCAGGTCATCAACAATGGGAGAGGCACAGGCTCGCTAATCCTGATCTACTGGAATGTCAGTTCTCATGAGAAATTAGGCAAGAGGGCTTTCTCATTATTCTACCTTGTTTGTAAAATGTTCTCTCCAAGGAGCCTCATACTATTATCTTTTTGACACCAGACAAAACGGTTTTCTCTTCTCCAGGTTGTTGTAGATTTTTATTGTGTTGATTTGCATTTTTTTTGAGGTCTTCAAAATCTTCCTTCTGGTTTTTAAGCTGCTTTAATTTGTTCTAGTGTATAAACCAGGCTGAGAGCTGCTAAGAAGGCAGCATGTAATAAGTAAATTGATTTGTTGGCTTTATCACCTCAATGAGAACTTTATCTAGGTGCGTTAAAAAAACTAAAAGCAAGACCAAGCACTCTAAACCTGCCTTTTAAATGTAGGGTTCCCTCTTACTATCTCAACACCATCAACACCTATTTTTCATTTGTTGTAGGCGCTCATCTAAGAACCGTCGCAAGGCAGAGCGCAAGAAGCACAGCCTGAAGGAAGGGAGTCCCTTAGAGGATGTTGCACTCCTGGAGGTTTTAGGAGAAATAGTTCGGAGTATTGATGGTCTTAAAGGTGAGTCACAGAAGATCTCAGAAGCTTGTGGGGGCCTTCAGGGAGCTGTATAAAGAAACCGTCAGGGCTACATGGAGCCCTCAAGCTGCATCTTGCCTAAATACCCAAAAATGACGAAAAGTAAAGTTTGATAGACTGGTATGAAGAATTCACAGATGCCTTAGTGATCTTTCATCTCACTATTAGGTAATTCTGAATATATTATTAAATATAAAAACTTTGCATAGGGTAGCTAGCCTCTACGCAACCTGAGGATGCAAACTTTGTCTCTGCCATTCTTCTGCATGTCCTCCAGAAAAGAGCACCTAGTTTGAGAAACATCAGAAGTTAGTAATTTCTGTTAAAATAATAATCACTGAGCTGCTGCTCCATTTCCATCTCCTTTCTCTTAGGTTGTTTCAGTTTCTCTTCATTACTAAATAGAGTGAAGCCCATACCAACCCCACCCCACAAAAATCTGGGGTGGAGTGCTAGAAGAATAAACCACAGGTCAATGTCAATGGAGAAGGCCTTAATTATGACTAGTCTGGTAATTTCCCAATTTCAATATGTTCTAGTTATTAAGTAATTTCTGTAAAATAGGTGATGAAATTTGTCATTTGTCCCCAAAGTCTTTGAAACGTCTGAACATTGGAAGTTGGGAGCAGGTTTACATTTTACTGAGCAGGAGGGTAGAAAGCAGCTTGAATTTTTCTCATCTTCAGTAAACCAAAGACTGGCTTGTTTGCTTTGAAGAAGGGAATGCTTAACATTTGGAGAAGGGGCCTGAAATGTCCCTCATGAGACAAAGGCCATTTCTGCACAAGGTCAATACACCATAGTTGCCTTGAATTCTCACCCTTCCATCTACACATTGTACCAGTTTAGCTTTGTAGTTTTCCTTGTAGTTCTGCATGTTTTCAGCTCCTAGCACCATTCAATGTGATGGGAAACTACTGTACTGTAAAACCAGAAAAACACCAATGGAAATCTCCCAAACCGTTTCTACTTCATTTTTGCCAATGTGCAGAATTGTAACATCAATTCACAGAGCAGAAGTGGCTGACAGTTTAATTTGACAGCTAACTGACTAGAGGAAGATCCTCAAGCAAATTTGTTTCTCTTTTGTTTCTCTTTCAGGCTGCCTCACTTGCCAAGGAATAGCCTTCGTGCTGCAGCCTTAACTTTCACTTTGCAAAGTAGCGAACTTATTTTGACCGTTTAATTTGACAGCTAATTGACAACTAATTTTACAGCTTACTTTGAAAGACTAGTTTGGAGTTGTATTGTATGGCTTTGCTCTTCAGATTTTGCCAGTGGATCTTTTGGATACTGATATTGATTTTCTTCTCTTTTTGGACTATAAATGCAGTTTAGCCTGTATTTTGGGGATGTTTGTTTTTTGATTCAGCCATTTAAAATGTGTTTCTTTTTTTTTAAGAATCAGACCAATCAGCAATGGCAGGGCAAGATGAGGGAGGGGAATGGGAGTGGCCAGGGTCTTGCTGTGTGGATGCAGCAACCACTTTTCTCCAAGGTAGTACGATGTAAAGGGGGGAGTGCAGACAACACAGTTTCTGATTCAGAGCATAAAAACACCGCTCTTGACATGCTGTGAACGGTTCCTCCCCTCTTGTGCGAAAATGGCCAAAGGCTACTTTGTGCTGAAACAAGTGATCATGGCACTGAAAAGAGACGGGTACTCATCATACCTGAACCTAGGAGGAAGACGGTTCTTGCATTCTTCTTATGCTGAGTCAGGAGAGCAAAACTGGAGATTTGCGTATTACCCAATAGTTTAAAAATTAGAACTTATATTTAATTAAGGTGGATTTCTTTAATTTCTTCCCAAGGCGAGGTACACAGCCTTTTAAAGTATCTAGTCTTCTTTGGCTATGATGGACAAGCCCAGGACTTGCAGCAAGTTTTCGAGGAGACCCTTCAACTGACAGAGCACTCCGTCCCTGAAATCTGGAGCCCAGGCCTGCAACAGATCCCAGCCAACCCAGTAAGAACCAGAATCCAAACTCTGTGTCCTGTTCTGATGCTTACTATTAAGAGATTCAGCTGAACTTTGGAAGTTCCCCGTCTTCCTGACTTCTCAGCCCTACCTCCTGGCATCTAACAGGGAGAGTGATCTCTGATCACTGAGTGGAACGAACAGTAGTGAACCCTGATGGTGCAGTGGTTAAATGCCAGTACTGCAGCCACAAAGTTGTGAGTTTGATTCTGCCGGGCTCCAAGTTGTCTCAGCTTTCCATTCTTCCGCAGGCTGGTAAAATGAATACCCAAGCTTGTTGGGGGCAGTTAGCTAACACAGCTAAGTGCTTAGAGAGCACTTAGCTGATAAGTGATATAGAAATACACATGCTATTGCTAGGGATTCCTTTGCACATTTCTCCCACTCACATTTAGGATGCTGAGCCTAATGTAGTTAGCCAGGATTTGCAGGAGTCAGCCAAAAGCACAGGCAGCTTTGCTGCTCCTCTTCTAGGGAACAGGAAGGAGAATAGAAGCTGGCTGTATACTCTCCCATCTTCTATGAGCGCCAAAATCACCAGAATTGGAGGAGGGGGCTATTCTCTTGAACATTACTGGGGCCCCTCCCTGCACAGTGCTGAAGACCAAAGTATATATTATTCATACTTTTGAAAAACAAAATGTCTTAATTAGGATGCTTGTCTATTGAAGAAGCAGCAGCCATGGGCTCTTGATCTGGAATCTATTTTCATTCCGGTTCAGGGTCCCATATCATTTTGGTGCAATTTGCCACAGAATCCAAGTGAATACTGAACTCGAAACAGAGATTGTACTGTGAACTGGGAGGTAGTCCACTCAGTTAGAGTGAATGTTATTAAGAGTGTATGACTTTGATATATAAACTGAACAATCATTACTATGAATTCATGAACTGAACAGATGTTATTATGTTAGAAAACTGGTTTGTACTGAGATTAAGCTTGAAATTGTGAATAGAAGCTTAGTAAGTTACATTTTAAAAAGAGAAGACAAATACTTTTTTGAATTCAACACCTGGTTCCTACATATAGCACTTTGAAATTAGCATGTCAGAGCTGCAGCTGGTAACAGATACCAGCATGGGGGCTGAACCATGGGGAATTGTGACCACAACTAGATCTGGATGGCATATGATGGGGCCCTCCAGATGTTACTGGGTTGCAGTTCTCAGGAGCTCTAGCCAGCACAGCCAATAGTGAGAAGTGGGGGGAGTGAGGTTCCACAACTTTTAGAAGGCCCCATGATTTCCCCATCCCTTTTAGATAGCCTTCTGCATCGGAAATCTAGTTAATCCCTTTGCACCAGTAACTCAGTAATATTTGAAAAAATAGTGCTGCTTCTTTGCATTATCTAAAGCAAGATAAGGAACCTGTGGGCCTCCTGATGTTGAATTCCAGCCCCTGTCATCTCTGAGCCTCAGCAGTACTGGGTGAAACTGATAGGAGCCGAAGCTCAACATCGTCAGGAAGACTACATGTTCCCTGCCTCTGCTCTGAAGACAGCTGCTGCTGCCAAGATAGGGCTGCCTCCCAGGATGTAATCTGGGGAGTAGGCAGAAGTTGGGGCTTAGGGAGAAGACAGTGAAGCAAAGTAAAATTGTTTCACTTTGAATCACAGTGAAGGAATATTTCAGGATCTTTCATTCTGTGAGAAGATAACTACCTTTAAGAGGTTTAATGGTAAAAATGCTAGGAAGCATAACAGGATACAGGCTATCTGCTGATGCTGTAATTTTGCTATTATTCATAGACAAATGTACTTCCTTTTGCCAATTTCTTGCTATTTTAGGTCCTGGGTCCCAATTCAACCGCAAACAGCATTAGTGCTGCTTACAATCAACAGAAAACGATTGCTCCTGTAGTACAAGGTGAGAGAAATGTGTGCAGTGCCAAGCCACCCAATGGCTAGCATCCTGTTAGTGACAAATGCAGGTGTAAGTTGCACTATGCATGCAGAGTGATTTATTTTATTTTATTTTATTTTATTTTATTTTATTTTATTTTATTTTATTTTATTTTATTTTATTTTATTTTATTGTGGATAATGAGGAATAGTTCTGTCCAGGCAGTGCAAGCAGAGTTGTCATGAGGGATTGCTATGTGTGCAATAGCATGTTAAAGCACACAGTAGCATGCAAATGCACGCTGCCTCTGTGTATTGCACATTTAATGTGCCCAATGGATTGTCAGCAATACACATTGACCATTGATCCACATGCATCGTGTTATGTTGGTATTCAGTATAGGGGCTGCATAATGTGACTTCTCCAGCGGACATTTCTGCCAAATTGAAGTGTTGCAGGATCTCACCCTGGACTACATTCAGTATTTATTTTTTTTTTAGAGAGAAAGAGATGCTGAAAGGCAGTAGGAAAGGAATTATGATGGCATTACAAATGGATTGGTTGAATAAAGAAAGCCACTGCCCTGAATTTGCAATATCTGAGACTCTTGGAAGTCTTTCATATGGTCCCCATGAGTTGAAGCCAACTTGATGGCAGACAACAAATATTTCTTTACTCATTCCTATTGTAAAGTTCTGATTATTTCTTTTTGCTATATCCATTACTTGCTTGTTCATTCTTGTCTGCCTGCTGCACAATTACAGTGATCTCTTGTTTGTTTTCCCCTCATAGATCCTGAGTTCTTTATTCCTCCCAAATTCAACAAAAGCATCCAGTGGAAGTTGAACCTTCTCCAATAATCCAGACTCCTTCATTGTTGATGGACTGAGGATATGCATTTAAGCAAATGATTCCTCTCATGCTGAAACAAGTGTCTTCCCAAGATTGTGAAGATGATTGATCATGTCTCCTGAAGTGACAAGCGACAGACAGGCACAGACTCACCTTGGTGTATACATCTAATTATGGCCTTCCTTATTCTGTCCTCTTTTCCTCAGTACTGCATGGATAAGCAGAACCCACTTAAAGCATCAATGACAAAAAAGCACAAGCAACCTCAATTATTTTTGCAACTATTTTCATTATATTGGTTTAAAGCAACATTTTTGATTACCTTTTTTTGGCAGTTGATAACACAAATGAACAATAGAGCAAATGTGGATAACCTTTTTTAAAAAATGTGCATAGTTCAAAATAATGTTGGATACCAGTTAACCTATATGGTGAAAGCAAATCCTCCATGTTACTGGATTGAAAAAAACAAAACCTCTTGAACTCAAGTCTTCAAACTAGTACCAATAGATTTTTAAATATTCCAGCTGAATAACTTATTACGGATCTTAAAACATGAACCTTAAAATACCATGGTTTCATAAAATGAGTATTGATGGAAATTCTCTCAAAACCAAGGGGAATTAATAAAAGTTTCTCCCTCGCTTTGGTCCTGCTGTATTTTCATGAACAAATTCCTCTTAATATCTAGCAGTGCTTAGAATAACTTCACATTTTTATAAATATCTGCAGTGTAGACTCTACATAGAATTAATGAGCCATTTGAGCACATGACCTGTTTCTGGAAATTTGGTTTCCAATGATGAAATCATAATGCGTATGCCAATGATGGAGAAAATGCAGCTAGTAGGTTGGATATAGCCCCAACCCCTTTTTTTGCAGTTCCCCAAAACCTCCTGCTCCCACTTTTGTTAAAAATTGTGAGGACAAAAAATTATGCTTCCTCCTCTCCCGCACCAAAAAAAATTAACCAAAAATAAACATAAAAAGTGTGACTAGGAAATTTGTTCAGTTTGCAGTTTGGTATAATCTGATAAGCAGGGACAAAAATTACCTTCAGTGTAGGTGCCTGGCCCTGCTTTATGCTAAGTATGGTCAGAAAAGGTGCTCATTTGTTTGTTTCCAAAAGATTGGAGAAAAACACATGGGGTTCATGTGTAGTTGATTAGCTTGGTTTTCCTGATTAGCTTGGTTTTCCTTTTATTTCAAAACCAAAATTTTGGGCCTTATGACTGAAAAGATAGGCTTAAAGATATACATAAACTATTTATGTATAAGTATGTAAAAGTATTTATGCATAAAGATATACATAAAGTATTTGAGGCATGGAGTTGGAAGTCTGTGACATTTCTGGACTAGAATGCGGGGACCAGTGGGCCTGGTCATGCCACAGGACAGAGATAGGAACTGGATGGTCCTCCCAATGTTGTCAAACCTCAGCATTTCCCACCATTGGTTGTACCAGCCATGGCTCTTGGAGTTACGGTTCCACATTCCCTACCCCAACCATAGGACAAGATCCAAGACACAGAACTTCCAAAACAAAAAGCCTCTTGCCTGCCCAGCAGTAATGGCTGCCAAAGAAGTCAGAATGGTCACTAAAACTGTATTTCCAGAGCCTGTGGGAGGGGCCTCTTTCACCACTACATTGCAATAACATCTTTGCCCATTTCCATGATTGGATGCAAAATGAGACTGTGTACAGACATGCGTAATAGATGCAGATTTCATGTTTCTTTGTTACTGGATCCTGCCTTGTATTTCTTTGGAGAGTTCCTGTACAAGCTTGCACATTCAATACACCATATTCGTAATTGAATCTGGTAATTAATTATCTATCCTCTTTTGCTCTGTCACTTAACATCAGCTGCACCTGTTTATGCATACATTTATTTAATTATATGCTGCCAGGAACATCTTCCTAGCAGCTTATGTACATCTTAGTTGTCATGCTCCAGTGAAACACGCAGTATACATTTTGCTTCTTGCAAAAGCCTTTCAGGATAAACTGTTATGATACAAAGTGAAACAGACTTTTTCCAGCAGCACCGTACTTATTCTAACAGTGCGTATCAGCAGCAAAATAGCTGGAATCCATGTAAACCAGCCATATAAATCTTGGAATGTTAAGGGTCTTAATTCGAATTATAAAAGGAGACAGATATTCCACTATCTTAAAAAAAAAAAAAAAGTTTTATTTCCTCAAAAGAGACCAGAATCAAAGAATCAGATGTCAAACATCTAAAAAACCTTAAATTAGGGAAAAATTATATCTCAGCATTTCAGAAAAAAGAGAGGGGTAGTAATACACATTAACCCTAAACTTCCTTTGGAGGTGTTGAAGTTAATTTCTTAGATTTTAAATTATTAGTGGTTAGAATATATACCCCAATCAAGAAAAAAAACACATTTTTTAAAACTGTTGAAAGAGAACTTATTCAGTACACACAAGAAAGAAACCAACAACATATACTTTTACTAGAAGACATGAATGGAGTTATTAATCCAAGAATTGACCACTCATCAAATAAACACATAATCAAGGTAAACTGCCCCAAATTTTTTTCAATTTACTGGAAAAATCTGTCAATTATGGATGTATGGACTTATCTGTATGGCTCCACTTCAAGATTTACATTTTACTCAGACTCCCACAAAATAGACATGTTCTTGATCTCTAGATCTTTACACATGTTAATTAAAGATATGGAAGTGCTACCCAAACTGACCTCAAACCATAATCCCATACAACTTGGACTTTTAAACTGTAAAAGAAATCAATGTTGGATACTTAACAATTTCTTGTTAAATAACACTGAGTATGTTAATAATGCAAAGCAAACTTTAAAACACTAGAATATTACAGATGGAATGACAATGAGATCAGTATGGGAAATTACCTTTTAAAAGCAAATTGTCCATAACACTGGATACAGTGTTTTTTTTTAAATCCTCATTATATTGCCCTTACTCAATTTATGCTGCCTATTACTAATGCATTCATTTTTAAACACATGTCCCTCAATCTACACCATAAACATTTAACACTTGAATATAAATGTGTAAATGTTGCACTACAAAAACAATTACAACACTGAGACTAGTTACTTGCTTTAGAAAGCAACAACGGTGCCCCAAATTACTCCTCAAAAGGAACACACTACAAGTAATGTTAGTTTACAAAAACTCCTTCCCAGCAATAGGCCAAAGCTCAGAAGGGCTTAGCCTCAGTCCCTAGCGACTCCAATTAAACCAGGTCTGGGGACCTGACTATTTCAACTACAGACTGTTATTGAAATGGCATAGGGAGAGCTGATGTGGGATAGTGGTTTGTGTCTTGGACTAGAACCCTAAGGAGATCAGAGTTCAAATCCTCACTCAGCCATGGAAACCCACTAGGTCATCCTTGACAAAGTCACATTCTCTCAGCCTTGGAGGAAAGCTCTGGTTTTTGGAGGGTGGTGAGCTGGAGAAAGACAAATTTTCAGTGTTGGGTTGCAGTAGCATCTCTGCAGTAAATACAGTGGCAGAGCTTGGAGTGGGGGGCGTGGCCACTGTGGGGGCGTGGCCAGGGTGCGGGAGGCGTGGCTACGGGCTGGGACACCCCAGAAACATTGCTGCCCAGGGCGAATCACCTCCCCAGCCCCCATATTCGTATGTGACTGAGTAAATAATGCAATAAACCTTGACTTGAGAAAGAATAGGTTTCTACTCTATGGCAAGCAGGAGTAGCTACTCCTACTGCAACTTAGTGTGCTTACATAGCTAAGATAAACAGCTGCCTCCAGAATCATTTACTGAGCACCCGTGAAGGGCAAAACAGAACAGCCTGTCCCACTAGCTACTTGGGCATGTTGAAAAAGCATAGATCTGTAGGTTTCACCACCAAAATGGAAGTCATAAGAAAAGTGACTACTGAAGGAAGGAGAAAAAATCATCCCAGGATGTATTTTGGAAGAAGTTTTCAAGTGGTCTCTAGAAGATTCAAAATGTTTCTGTTTACTTATGCAAGACTTAGTTCCCTGGTTGTGTCAATTTCACACGTGTGTAATGTTAGTTTTGAATTAACAGTTTACTAAACTGCTCTTTTTTGTGCTGTAGAGACCTACCCATGTTCTTTCCATGTTATTTCTGCCTCTGATACCAAGGTTTATGTTAAAGAAATAAAGCCCAGGAACACATCTACTTTGTTAACAGAGGTACACTGTACGTAAGTGTGTGCGCATGTGCACTTCTGTTCAGTAAGGAAAATGGATGATTTTAGTAGCTTAAATGTAATAAAATATTACATTTTTCAGGTAGGAAGTATTGGGAAAATATTAAAAGCATTCAGGTTCAAAGTAAAGAGATAATGGAGGGCGGTACGCTGCCAGTCAAGGTAGACAGCTGTCAATTTTCCATGGATAGAGTGGAAAGCAGCATTTGGCATTTCCGATATATAGCTGAAACACAAACAGGAAGGGCCAAGAAGCGAAGTAGTGTTGTTAGTTTTAAGAAAATGCCAGTGGGGTATGATTAGCACAGCACCACCATAAACTCTATGAGACATATGCACATTTCCTATCTCTCTTTCTCCATAATATTTATTTTTGAATGTGTATTTCTACCACCTCATAAAACACATTACGGCACAAGCTTAAAACTACAGAAAAAAAATATCACATTCTGTGAAATTAAGCTGGCATTTCCCAATTTGTTAAGAATTGGAGTTACAACCCTGTTTTTCTGGGGGCTAATTCAATCTTGTCCTGAGAAAGACGCATATCCTTTGCCCAATCAGTCACAGCTCGGAGACTGAACTGTGCTGTCTGAACAACAGCAATTGTTCCAATGTGGCATAAGCTAAGCTTATGGTATGATAGCTTCTTACTTGAACAGAGAAAGGCATCCCTAAAAGGAACCCACAAAGTTGTATGGCTGAACTAAGTTGCATGTTCCTCTAATTTCATAAGTGAAAAGGTTTCTTTAATTTGTGAAAACAAATCCTATCTAATATCCTTGGCCAGGAAAGAGAGGAGCCTTTTTCTGTGTAGACCATTTATTGTTTCTGTTGAATTATTGCGCTCCACTTTATATCTGTTATTTACATCAAGATATGGAAAATCACTTCACTCACGCTGTGCAGCTAAGATTAGGAGCTTATAAGAAAGGGAGAACAGAAAGTAAACCATTCATCAGTGTTCACAGACCAAGCAAGATTCTGGTAGGTAGAGTTAAAAAAGGAAATGTGAGGCTTCTTTGATGAGTCTGGATCAAGCTAAGCAGGTTTTGGTTACAGGGGAGAGACTCAGAACCCGGTCACACTACATGGCTATGGTGCTATTATTCCACTTTCATTGCCATGGCAACATTCTATGGAATTCAGGGGTTTGGAGTTTGGTGAAACCAAGAGCTCTCCGGCTGAGAATTCTAAATGTCACTCCCTAAACTTCCAGACCCAGAATTCCACAGAATGGAACCATGGAAATTAAAGTGGAATAACAGCACTATAAAGATGTAGAGCACGGCTTTCCAAGTGGTGTGTCTGCGCTGTGTAGGTGTGGCACCTCCTCAGGCCGAGAAAGACCCCCTCCCAACCTGGCCCACTATTGCCACTCTCACCAGGGTCTTTCCTCACTGAGGGCAATGGCAGCAGGCCAGGATCGGGTGGAGTGGGGCTGCCTTTCCCACAGCCACAGCCCTCACTGAGGTCTTTCTTCACTGACGATGATGGCGGACCAGGCTTCGGCAGGGAAGCTCTTCCTGCTGCCCTCACCGGCATCTTTCTTCACTGAGGGCAACGGTGGCAGGTCAAGCTTAGGTGGGGGGCTGCCTCTCCTGCTGCCAACCTCACTGGGGTCTTTCCTCACTGAAATGTGGAAACTTAAAAATTCTTGGTGATTAAATACGAGTGTCTTCATCTAATATTCTACCAAATATTGATAACCTGTGTTCGTCCTATCAACCTCATACATCTCATTAAAATGGTAAGTAATTATTGGTTTTATTCAATGTTTTAAATTCTTGTACATATTCACTTATTTTTACTCATAAATGACAACAATCTTGGAAATGTATGTTCTTATTTATAAATCATATATTTTAAAGAAAGGTTTTCATGAGATATGTTGTGTTCCCATACCTTTCATTATTACAATTTATGTATGTGTCTGTATCTCTTACAAGGTGTTAGTTTAACCTCCGGTTTGCTAGTAAAACTGAATTTCCGTGTTGTGAAATGATGCATGTCTAAAAAGTGTGTCACCAGCATGAAAAGTTTGGAAAGCTCTGGTGTAGTGTGATAGGGCCCTCAGACACATCAGGAGCTCAGAAGCTGTGACGGAACCTTGGGGTGTGGCTACCTTGAGTGGCAGAGCAGCCCCAGCAACAGGTTGCCATGTAACCAAAGTGGCTCTGTATGAGAGAAACCCAGCCCATTGGTGAGAGTGAGGGGCTGAGGTTTGAGAGGAGAAGGTCTATATGTAAGGCACAGTGACTTGGATTTTTGAGATTTCCTTCAGTGATATTCCAGAGGGACTGTCTCAATAAGAGTGGTTGTCTTCTCAGAAGTCAAGCGAGAGAGACGGGTCAAGAGGGGTCGAAAGAGAGAAAGAGAGAGAAGAAAAACCAAACCATATTTTAGTTGATCAGAAGATGCAACCCTTATTTGGGAATTAAGCCTCTGAGCAAAACGGAAGCCAAAGGCCTATGTGTGTATGAAAGTTCTGTATCTGTACTGGGTTAACCCATAAGAAACTGGATAAACATCTTTTGAAGTTTTGTACACCTTAGATATATTTATGACACCCAATACCTTTCCCTGTTTGTTATTTTAATAAAGATTACATTATATTTTCCTAAATTCTGACTCAGTGGAGTACTTTCCATTAGTTCTAATCAATTAGTAACATGCTACCACAGATCAGTAAATAATTCTGAATAACTGAGAGGCTTTACCCTTCATACACTAAGATGGTGGTTTTAAAGAGGAATGCAGGGTTGTATAAGAGGGCAAGGTGCTTTAACAGGCTGGAAGGAAAGCAGTCCTGACCCCCCCCCAAAGCATTTCCTGCAGATGTACAAAAGACCCCATTCTTCGTATTCTCCTCTGTGACCTCAGAGCTGTTGGAATGCTTTCAGGGATGCCAGGACGGAAACTCCAGTCCATACAGATGTTTTCCTTTCAGGGAAGCGGATCAAATGAGCTTACCATATGGACACATTTGGACCAGCTTTCCTTGGAAATGGTCAGCAAAGCCCTTAATCATGGTATAGCCCCCACACAACAAGATTTTGCCTCTCAGGTTCTTCTTGAGAGTGATATCACATGGTCAGCAGAGAAGTCCCAGCTGCAGGGAGTTTATCATGCATGGATAGCTTGAAGAGCATTTTGGTATATATGAATCCCTCTTTGCCAAGCATAATTGCTTGCCCATGAAGAAGCTCACATTCAATCTCATGCTTCTTAGGGGGTGCAGATAAATCCTGTGGTTAATACAATGACGTGAAACAATAGTTCACTTTGATATCTTCAAAGATATGAGAGTCTTTCTCCATGAACAGTTTTACACAATTGTTTAATAGCTTCTTCAAATATTGGGTGATATCTGACCCAGCACAGTCTTTCCTCTCTGTAATGCTAGGCATTCAGAAATAGGAACCATATAGGAGACACCATGGCCACTCTCTACAACAAGACCTGATGTCTTTCCATAGAAATACATCTACAATCTAGACTGGTAAGCAATGTGCATGGCAGGGGTGGAGGAGGTTTTGGAGAGCATTTCTGCCTATTTTTCTCTGTTAGTGGTAGGGCTCGGCAGAGGATCTGATACAAAAACTGCATGTTCCTTAGACTGAATCTTCATCTCCTTATGGAAAAGATATTCCCGTACTTCCTCAGTGGTATCCCAGTCCACTACTACTCTATGTCTCAGAGGGTTGACACATTTCAGGGGTATTGTTACCTCTTGAAATTCTCTACCAACAAAGGTTTCCTTCTTATTATCTCCTGTTTTTGCAATCTCCTGGAAATACTTACCTAGATGAGACTACAGGGCTTGGCTTGGGTTCTCCAGCAGAAGCCTGTACCAGTATCTATAAGAACAGCTCTGGTCTCTTTAACTACCCTCCTTGGAGCTGACTCATTTCTATGCTTGGTGCTGGGCCCAACCATTGTTTCTCCCTTTGATGGCCCAGACCCAGAACTTGCACTTCCTCTGCTTGACATTTTCTTTCCTGGCCCTCCTTTGCATCTGCTCTCTGTGTGCTGACCTCCATTGAAAATGGCAGGAACGCACACAATTTCAGAACCTTGACAGCACCCACATTGTGCAGTATGACATCTCTGTTGCAGACCTCAGCAGGAAATGGCTGGCCACAGGAAAATGCTAGTTTCTGGTACTCTACTGAGTTGAAATTTAAATTGAGTATTCATTAGATGCATGGGGTGAACTCAAGTCCCAAAGAAAACAAACTTCTGATAGCTTATTGGTTAGTTTCTGTTTATTGCTTGATGCTGTGGACTATCCTTAGGAACACTTTTTAAAACTCTTTCTCAGAATGTCAACTTAACTCCATCTTCCAATACCTTTGGTCTCCTCCAGCAATAAGGCAGGGGAATTCAGCAACAGGGTTTATTTTAGGGGTGTCAAAAAGCCCAAAGGCCTCTTTAGTCTATTGCAGATTGCCAATATGGACCCACGTTCAACTGCCAATCCCAGCAAGAGTAGACCCATTGAGTCAACTGCTGACTTATGAATCAATACTTACATAAATCCCTTTTATTTAGCGGCACTGCTCTACTTGTGACTTGCGCTTGGATTTAAGCTACTGTACCTCTAATACTCTTACGGAACTATCCCTAGGACCAGGGGTCAGACATAGTTTATATAGTGAAAAGTGGCAGATTCATCCACAGCAAACTGTAGTGGGGTGCATGACCTTCACAACCCCAAGTGCTGCATTCACTGTCAGCTGACAACTTCATGTGTGCAGGAATACAGCAAGGGAGGGGAGAGAGAAAAGAAAGAATTAACTATTATCCATGGGATTCTTCTGGAATGCATATCTGGCATGAGACTTGGGGATGTCTCATGTTATGGTACTTTTGGCCCATCGCTGAGAAGCAGATTTGACAAGGTCATATTGACAGATGTCTACTTCACATCGTAGGCACTGGCTTATGGCAGATTGAAGAGTTCCTTCTTATTCCATATGCTTTTCAACATCTACATGAAAGCGCTGGGGAGAAATGGTGTTTAGCATCATCAAGTTTACAGTGATACTCAGCTCTTTCTGCTATCTTTTTTCCAAGGAAAGCTGTGGAGATTTTGAACTGGTGCATGAAGGTCTGAGTGTGGGTATAATAAAATGAAACTTAATCCCCACAAGACAGAAGGGCTCCTGGGTAGCAACAATGTGAATCAGCTTGTAGACACATTTCAAATCAAATGTGGAGTCTGGGACTGCTCTGAGACCCAGCTCCTCTGTTGAAATGTTCAGACTGCAGCTGTGCTCAGGAACACTTTCTCTCCTTTTGTGCTTGTGTGCCAATTGTGTCGCTCCCTAGAGACAGCAGATCTAGCTATGCTGCTGTCACATACTGTAGTCACCTTGAGATAACACACTCCACATGGAAGTGCCTTCAGCAAGCACAAAACAGAGCAGTGGAACTGCTGAGAGGGGCTGATCCTTTATCTCATGTGGACCAACAGCACTACTGGTTACTGCCCAATAATCCTGTTTACCCATTCAGATGAACTGAGAGATCTCTTCTATGCATCTTGCATGCCTTTTGGCTGTGACACAGAAGAAAGCCTCCCCTGCAGGGACACCCACCTTGGTCCCAAAGACTCATCTGCCTGTCTCCTGTTTGTTGTTCTTCCACCAACTGCTCAAGATGCTTCAGCTGCAGGAAGCATTTATCTGTCATCCTCTCTGTTTCAGTCTTGCATTTTAAAGCTGCTTCCATTTCAGGGAACAGAGTGCCTTACATATACACAGCATTGCAGGCTAACAGTACTGTCTTATGTATGTCTATTCAGAAGGAAGCCCATTTGAGTCCAATAGGACTTGCTTTCAGGTAAGTGTGCTTAGAATCACAGCCTATGTGACAGCCTATGTGACAGGGATAATCTGACTGGGATTTAGGAACATGTTCATTTTGAAGCATTGAACTATTTACCAATTCCCATTTGCCTGGGTGAAGTGAGGCCTGTTAGGTCTCAGTCTTACCTACCTCACAGGACTGTTGTGAAGATAAGATAAGATAAGACAGAGAGAATCCATGTATGACATCTTGATCTCCTTGGAGGAAAAGTTGGATAAAATTATAATGTATTCACGAGGCCTCACTTCAGATACCACATTACAATTTATTTTGCATGTGCCCAAGCTCACACCAGGATTTGAACTGGCATCAAGCTTTAGATAAGATCCTGAAATCAGATATCATACTGTGATGCTACATTCATAGAGGCTGCTTTGAAACAGGCACAAAAGTAAAGCTAGGGATCAAATCTGAATTGTAGAAGGCTATACCAAACGTATGCAAGAAACATCATGCTAATATCTCAAGCTGGCAGACAAACCGAAGTCAAAATACAATCTTTTTGCTTCCCCTCCTTTGAAAATGGGTCCAGAGATTTGTATGTGGAATGCAGAATGAAGTCTTGAGCACGTGCAGGAAATCTAACTCCAGCTTGCCATCTGGTAACAAACAAAGAGAATGCCAAATGGACAGATTTAAACCTCAGGCTGCATTTCAGTTAGCCCACTAATTATAAAATGGCTTATTAATGATAACAGCACATCACAGTGTTAGGAGTGAGGGTTCTCAGATGCAAAAGATCAAGTATAGCCTCCTGTACGCAAAGTCCTGCTACACTCATCTTGTCGGTGTCCCCCTGAAAAACCATCACCTGCACTTTGTCACTCTAAGTTGGACATAACAATAATACTCACATTTTGGTGCATTTAATAAGACAGTGTACAAAGGTCTACACATTAACATTTGAACTGCAGGGAACAGATTAGGATAGGGATTCCCCCCGATCATTTTGGCCAATGCTTTTTCAAATGTTCCTTTAACTGAGGGATAGTTGGTTGCTGCTGTTTGCACACATGACACTTCAGAGGTAGTTTCAAGAGGTTGGGAGTATTCTTGTCTACAGTTACTCTTCCTTTCTTCTTTACCATCTTAATGACATCTGAATGGGAATGGGAAGAGGAGATTTAAGATTAAAGTTCACCAATATTCATACCATTATAGGCTATAAGACATAGACCTGGCTGCCAAAACTTTACCTCAACACACAGAGCAATGGCCAGTTGGTTTAGGACTGAAATTCCCACAATCCCTCACCACTAGCTCTGCTAGCTAGCTTTGCTGGGAGCTGCAGGCCAAAAATATCTGAAGGTCCAGATATACCAAATTCAGCACAGAGAAACAGTTCTCTCCTAATGTGCATGGAAATAAAATTCAGAGAAATCTCTTGCACTTATTACAAACAGCTCCTTTTACCAGTAGTAAGATATCTAAAAGCACTGTATTCTTGAACAATGTGCCCCAAATGTAAAATAGTGGAGTAACATACTTTTATCTGAATTTAAACAGAAGGAATATATTCTTACCTCAAAATATTTCCTTTTGAAGTGGAAAAGGATAATACTAATCACTTTCAGTAGATCTCACTTTTAAGACAGAGGATGGTTTGAATTCTCGATACATTTAACAGGTAATTCCCAAGATTTTTTGAGAGAAGCCAAGGGAATTAGCATTTATAGACTGGCTACAGACACATAGAAATTCCAGTGGCAGCATCTACCTACCTATTTATCTACCTGCCTAGCTACAAACAAATTAAAAGTTTACCTGGGAAACCTGTTGAACAACTGAGGTGGAGGACATTTTGCCTTTCAGACACTTTGGACATCAACCCCCATCCTTTCTTGTTGTCTATGTTGATGGGATTTGTAGGCCAGAAATTCTCTATCACTGTTCTAGAAAAATTCTACAAAACCAGATACATCTCAGTGGCAGCCATCTTCAGTTAGTTGTGTCAGAGCTGTTCATATACAAAATAAGGGGACTGTGTCACTGTAACTGTCCCCAGCAGCAGAGCTTGGAGTGTGTGTGGGGGGGCAGAGGGGGTGTGGCTGCGGGGTGCGTGGCCACAGGGGTGTGGCCACGGTCCCTGGCCACAAGCTGGGATGCCCCAAAAACACTGCTGCTGAAGGCAAACCGCCCCCATCGGCCCACATCACTATACGACTGACTGTCCCCTCACTTACCTCCCCACAGTTCTTTTTCTTCCACCTCAGTACTAGTACCAGAACAGGACTGGCAGAAAAGTACTTGAAGTGACAGAGAGCAGGAAATTTCAGGCTGCCTCATCTGCACGCCTCTCTTGATATTAAAAGCAGACCCACACTTTATGTGTGAGTAAATGCAAACTTTTGATTAAACAAATATCATTATGGCTAGTTTGACCCAAGAGACATGGAGAAAGCCAAAAGTCAAAAGGCAAAGACATTATGAGTATTTGTGATTTAAAAGAGATGCTCCAACCTTTGGAATCTATGAAGTATTCTGTGGTAAAAGAATTCCAGTGCCTCTTGGTTTTGAACCACACAGAATCAAAATCTTGGCTGATAACGTGAAGATGTAAGTGGCTGAGAAAAAATAAACAGAAAGAACCAATTCTATTGTCTTACTATACATCAGTGGTGAGTTATCTGTGGCTCTTCCTGTGTTGAGATGCAACTGCCATCACTCCTCACCATGAGCTGTGTTGCTCAGGAGTATTGGTGTTGCAGCCCAGCTACATCGGGAGGGCTACAAGTTGCCCACTCTTACAATAAAGAAATGAAATACAAAATGTGAAAGACAGCCTTTCTTTTATTCTAAGGGGATATAGCAGGGATGGCTCTTGGGTCCTTTATTACAAAGAGAGGAACTGGTTTTACCAGTAGCTCCTTAATAACTGCTGTAGATTTTGTTGCTTTATTTTAGCTATGCATAATCTGCATTAGAAAAGTTGGAAGTCAAATTATATTGTTTATTATCTTTGCCTTTTTATTTTCCCTTTTCTACTGTTTTGCTTGTTTGTTATTTTTTTTTCTTTGTATGCATTTTGATTCTTTATTGTATTGGAAAATGTTCAATAAAATTTACTCCTCCCAAAAAAAAAAGAACACCTGCTGTAGGTTGTACAAGAGTTATCCAGATGCTGACCTTCATTCCTAATATAAGTTCAGCACTGGGACAACTTCTGTACAACCTGGAGCAGCTGTGGAGATGCTGCCATTAAAACTGAGTGTGATTTCCCTGTCCTACAACAAAGGAGTCATTTTCACCTGGACTGTTCAGCTCCTGAACAGTTCCTGTATAACCTGCAGTAACTATGGAGAAGCTGCCACTAACATTGATGATAAATTCCCCATCTTGCAATAACAGAGCCACCAGCCATTTCTTTGTGACACAAAAGGTATCAGGCATGCTCTCTGGTGGGTTACTGACAAGAGCCGACTGGGTACCCGCCAATCATAAGAATTACATTTATAGTTACCAGTAGGAACCATATCTATGTTCCACACAGCACAAACTCAGTCTGAGCACAATTATACATTACCTCATACTAGGAATAGCATGGTAGCCTAGTCTAAAGTGTAGCCGGTCTTTCTCAGGGCACTGCTCGATGATCTTTTCCCCAACTGTCTGCATGTGTTCCAGGAGTTCAAGGTGTTCCTGAGTTACTGCACTCAAGGTACGGATGGAGAGCCATGGTAGCACTAACCAGTGATAGCGAGCCTTTGGGTATTTATCCTTTATAATTACAGCCCTTTCATCTTTGTACACCTAGAAGCAAGACAAAGACATGGGCATCTACATTATGAGCTGGCGCTAATTCTATTGTCACGGAGCATGACTGTAAACCCCATATTCAAAGCATCAGCCAAAGTAAACATGAAATCTTTACCTGCATATCAGGATTTCTCATGGAAGCCTCCAGACCTTGAACCAAGTACTCTGACCAGTCCTAAGGGCAAACAAAAGAACCTCAAGCCAATGGGGATATTTTTTAAAATTCAAAAATCAGTTCCAATGAGTTAAGTAAGACATGTTTCCTAGCAAGCACACCTAAGAACGGAATCTAACACAGCTAGGTCACACTGCAAGAATAGTTAAAAATAATTTTAGCAGAGACCTGAGGCTCTCTGATCAAAAATATACACAACTCCAATAAGTTGGTTACTCTTTAGTAACTCCTGGAAACAACTGTATTAGGAATATGTCCCTCACTGAAAACTATCAGCAATTTGGATGGAGCCTTGCCCTAAGTAATGATTGAATGCGGAACGGCAATTACCCAAGAAGGACTCTTTTCCACTTGTTCTATGAAGCAGTCAGCTGCCTAAGCAATTTTTTAAACAGCATTTCTCCTCAGAGTTTCCCAAGTAAGGGACATGCAGGGCATGTCTATGGTGCAAACATAACAGCATTATGGTGGTATCCAATTCAATAGGAATCTCCTGGGAAGATGCTGGATTTTGCCCTAAGCTAGTTTACCCTAAAAGGATCCTGGTGATGGCTTAGGAAGGGTACTGAGAGCCTCTGTTAAAATCTCTAGTCCTCCTCAAAGAGAACATTGATTAAACCAATCCAAGCCTAGAATAGTAATATACCCCTGCTGTCACCTGACTTAGCACAGCAATCTCCTGCAGCCAGGATCAGAAACTAAGCAGAAGAGGTTGTTCTCCTAGGAACTGGCAATTAAAAAGACTGACATCTGGACCTGCCTTCTGCCAGCAGGAGAAGCTAATCCATTCTAAACTAACTCCTTTCCTGCAAGGCAACTGAGACTGCCCCCTGGATCCCTGCATCCCCTACCAATATCCATTGCCACTAATACTTCTCAGCTCACCTTTTTGCTGGAAGAGCTTTCATATGATGAAAGAGAATTACTGCCATTATCACTTAGCGTGCAACACGAGCCAAAGTCTTGTTGCTCCATTTTTACTTGTTTTCCTGAGATGCTTTCCACATCTCTATTCTCAGATTCCTCTTGTGGCCTCTTCACGCCTTTCACTTCTGCTTCTTCCCGACCAACACATGCTCCCATCTCTTCCGAGAACTGTATAGTGTATGGGTACAACTTATTGACAATATGGAGAACTTGTCCTGGCTTCAGTTTAATTTCCTGGTCTTTGCCAATGTCCCTTAGATCAATGCTGGTTGGATTAACTCCGATCTTGAGAGTAAAAGAAAACACCAGCATGGGTATTAGTCACCGTACCAAGATCAACATGCCCTAAG
This sequence comes from Iguana delicatissima, assembly GCA_948472985.1. NCBI lineage: Eukaryota > Metazoa > Chordata > Lepidosauria > Squamata > Iguanidae > Iguana > Iguana delicatissima. The sequence goes on from CAOKZL010001824.1 coordinate 391,034, forward strand.
AGTTCATATCCCTAGAAGGACACTGCAGTACAGTCCTCCCTCTACATTCACTAGGGTTAGAGGGACAAGACCCTCATGAAAGTGGAAAAACCGTGAATAACTCTAGACCCTCCCAAACCATATTTAGCACACAAAAAATTATGATCACCATATTCAACTGACCATAGATTCCTTTGAGGCATCAGGGTTCCTTCACAAGGCGGAAGTGGGTGGCTGGTGGGGCTTACTGCCATCTCCACTGCTGCCCCACATTATTTTTAAGAGGGACTTACAAGCCTCGTTTGCAGTTTCTCAGTCTCACGAGGCTTGCAGCCCCCACTAAAAATGGCATAGGGAGGCAGCAGAGGTGACAGCAAATCATCCATGAATAATCAAATCCATAAAAGTGAAACCTGAAAATGTGGCGGGCTGACTGTATTTCCCACTTCCTAAAACAACTACAACTCATACAATTTCAGCAGTAGACTGTAATAGGAACACCCTACCAGTCTACTTACTAACAACACCAGGATAATATTACTGATTTATATCCTGCCTTTCCCCTGTAGAGAATCCAGGGTACCTTACAACTAAGGTAAACACAATAATCAACAAATACGTAAGATAGGAATATTGGCATAGCTTCTAAAATAAGCTAAGTTATTTATTATTCCTTTTTAACACTGATATACATACAAAAAAAATTATTCCAACAAATAATACAAAACAATCAGTGCTCCACCCACAATCAACAAATTAATTTTACCAATAAGTATAATACTGCCTTAACCCTTCCCTCCCTCCCAGCCCCTCCAGGAAACAAAATTAATTTTTATTTAAAATCCCTTTCCTATACTGTGGAGATTTATACTAATTGTATCTTTTATAATTTTGTACTCTTTGCTTTCTTTAACTGTTTCTATTAGGGCCTTACCATGCTACACTGTTATAGCGCTATTATTCCACTTTAACTGCCATGGCAATATCACACGCAATCATGAGATTTGTGGTTTAGGGAGAGGCATTTAGAATTCTCAGCCAGAGCACTCCAGTGCCTCACAAAACTACAACCCCCAGAATTCCACAGGGTGCAGCCAGGGCAGTTAAAGTGGATTAACAGCACTATAACAATATACGTGATGGGGATCTTAGTTTGTTCCACTTCCTTAAAATCATCTTCATCCAACTGACCCATTTACCCCATTCTTCTTTCTAATATAAAATCAAACATTATATATTCCGCAATATAATATTGTCATCAATCCACCTTCCATGTTCCTTTGTCTTTCCAGTCATATGCAATAACGGCATAAGCTACCTTCAACATTTGTTTCAGCAAATATTCATTTCTATCCAAACTCAAATCCTTTACATTTAGAGTCATGCATTTTTCTTTATTTAATTCCAACTTTTTCCCTGTTATTTCATTTATTTCGTTAATTATTCCCTGCCAAAATCTCTGCACCTTACCACACTTCCTCCACATATGTATAAATGTGCCTTTACTTCCACTTCCACATCCATGACAACAACTAGCTGGCATCTTTTTAATTATATATAAATAAATAAGCTAACTTTAAAAAATTCACAGAACGGCAGTTTACCATTCCCTGTTCCCAACTTGTAATGACTTGCAGTATTCTATAAGGCTTCTCTAGAGGGTAGAGGACCCCTTCTGAACAAAATGGGGCTTTAAGGATAAGGAAGAATCACCCAAATTTGAACAGACTTCTACTTGATTTGGGCAACATCCTTTGCCCACAGCATCCCTGATGCCTCATCTCACCCTCTGGAGAGACTCTTGGCAAGGGGGATGACTGTGAATGAGGGAAGCGTATTTGACTTTGTTATGTACCTTCAAGTTGCTTCTGAGTTATGTTCACCCTAAGCCAAACCTATCAAAGTAAAGGAGGCTTTCTTGGTAAGATATGTTTTGAGGGAAGTTGTCATTAACTTCTTTCTGAGGGTGAGAGAGTGTGACTTGCTGAAGTTCACCTTGATTTGATCTGAACCCTGGTATCCCAGGATCCTAATCCAACACAAAAACCATGTTGGCTCCCAGGAAAGAGTATAGGAAGCTTAACAAAAACAAATCTATGGCAATCTATGGCAATAAACAGTAACAACAAAAATAACTAAAAAAGAAAAGATAAGAAAAGATAAGGGAAACAAAATGACTAACAAAACAGAAAAGAACAACACAGTCAACCAAGCAACACATGCATTGCTTTTAAACTTAGCTCTATCAAAAAATGATTACATAGTACTCCATTAATAGCATCTTTATCTTAAAGAGATGAAGTCCAAAATGTTTGTTGATGAGCATGGTGAACCACACGATTCTTGGTCAGTTACTGACACAACAAAAAGAGACCAATCTATGCAAATGTTTCTTTTTTTGAGTGCCCCTCAATGCCAAGCTTGCTTTTCAAAACTCCAAATGTTATGACCAACTTTACTAAATGAGGAATTTTCTCTAGGGCTCATCAGATTTCATATTTGCAGACACTACTCTGGCATTTGCTTGGTTTTCAATGAATAACGCTTAAGCTTGAAAAGACAATAATGCTCATAAAGCTAAGGGCAGCAGGAAAGGAGGGAAACCATATTAGATGGATTGACTCAGTTAAGGACCCTGAGCTTGCAAAACCTGAGCAAAGCTCTTGATGACAAAGCTGACAAAGTTCCCCATGACATTCTTGCAAAGCAGCTGGCAAAATGCGGCTGGACACTGCTACTGTTAGGTGGATTTATAATTGGTTGAATAACAGAACCCAAAGGGTGCTTACCAATAGCTTCTCTTCATCCCGGAGAGAAGTGACTAGAGGGGTGCCACAGGGTTCTGTCCTGGGCCCAGTGCTCTTCAACATCTTCGTCAATGACTTGGATGAAGGGGTAGAGGGCATGCTGATCAAATTTGCACATGATACCAAATTGGGAGGGGTTGCTAATATGCCATAGGACAGGATCAAAATTCAAAATGACCTCAACAGGTTGGAGAGCTGGGCCAAAGCTAACAAAATGAATTTCAACAGAGAGAAATGTAAGGTTCTACACCTAAGCAGAAAAAATGGAATGCACAAATACAGGATGGGGGACACATAACAGTATGTGTGAAAGGGATCTAGGAGTCTTGGTGGACCACAAACTGAACATGAGTCAGCAGTGTGATGCAGTAGCCAAGAAAGCAAACACAATTCTTGCTTGCATCAATAGGAGTATGGTGTCTAGATCAAGGGAGGTAACTACCGCTCTATCCTGCTCTGGTTAGACCTCATTTGGAATACTGTGTCCAGTTCTGGGCACCTCAATTCAAAAAGGATATTGACAAGCTGGAGCATGTCCAGAAGAGGGCAACCAAAATGGTAAAGGATCTGGAAGCCATGCCCTATAAGGAGTGGCTTAAGGAGCTGGGGATGTTTAGTCTGCAGAAGAGAAGGTTAAGAGGGAACATGATAGCCATGTTTAAATATTTGAAGGGATGTCATGTCGAGGAGAGAGCAGGCTTGTTTTCTGCTGCTCCAGAGACTAGGACAAGGAGCAATGGATTCAAGCTGCAGGAAAGGAGATTCCACCTGAACCTCAGGAAGAACTTCCTGATAGTCAGAGCTGTTTGGCAGTGGAATATGATGCCTCAGAGTGTAGTGGAGTCTCCTTTGGAGGTCTTTAAGCAGAGGCTGGATGGCCATTTGTTGGGAGTGCTCTGATGTGGGTTCCTGCATAGCCAGGGGGCTGGGCTGGATGGCCCCTGTGGTCTCTTCCAACTCTGTGATTCTGTGATTCTATAACTGGGGCTCCTAGAGGTCTCTCATCCATAGGGTCATTCTAAGTGGAAGCCAACTTGACAGCACATGACAACAACCCTGAGGTTCAGCAGTTAGAGCCAGAACAAAACAGTGGCTTGGCGTTAGCTGAGCTTGTTTGCAAAATGGCGGACGGAGCTAATCAGCTTCTGCACCACATTAGCTGTACTCTTTTATAACCTCCTTCATGTGCAAATCTGCATCTTGGCTACTAGAGATCAAGGTCTCTAACACAAAACACTAAAATTGGTCTGAAGAGCTAAACAAAGTCCTATTCAAAGACAAGTACCATATATATTAAAATATGAACAAGTTACATTGCTATTTCACAGCTGAAAAACACTGTAGCTGAGACAAGAACTTCGCACAAGGTCAACCAGTATAGGCGTTTTTGTTTTTTTTGGAAAGATTGGTGCTTGTTATGATTAAACTGGGAATCAGAAACCCTTCCTAATCTGTAAATCATACAGAATCTACCAGTCATCTACCTTCTGCCCCCACCCTCACAGTCTATATCAAAATTGCAATCCTATATACACTTACCTGGAAATAAGTGTCCTAGAATTCAATAAGCTTTATGACAGAGTAGACACATACAGGCTTGAATCTCATAAAGAGTGAGAAAAATCAGAGAAAGAGAGCTCACTTTGCTTGTATTTCCTGGTATAACTGGATGTGATGTCTATTATATATTAACAGAAGGAGGAGCTGAACACTCTTCCACTAAGTGAGACAGATCCTGGCAACTAGTTGGGCAAAAAGGACAAACCCTTAAGTGTTCTCTTACCTATCATATTAGTAAAATGTAAGCAAACAAAGTGGGCTCTAGCTTGATGCAGTTTATTTTCACTCAACACACTGTTGCCGATTCTCAATCCCAATAAAATACAAGGCCATTGTAAGAGCTATTCAACAACGAGGTGTGTCTCATCTTTTTAATCTTTTCGCTTCCACTAAAATCAGATCTTGACCAGAGAAGGAAGACATTCCTTTCCCTTCAGCACTGCATTTAAAGGCTCCTGTACAAACCTTTAGACAACTCTTTTTAGCTTAACCGATCAAACAAAAGGCAAAATGTACAAAGATCCTCCCCCAACCCTCTCTTTTTCTGTAACTGAAAGAGAAGCCAAGTTTTCATTCCCAAGTTTTCATTCCCAAAGGTCTTCTTCCTCCAGGTCAAGCGGCATATAGTTGGTCTTGCTACCTTGGTTGCCTAGGTAATGACCTAGCACAGCTGGCAGAGAAATTTAATCTATCTAACAAAAAGGCTGAGCCCAGAGGAGACAAGAGGAGAATTTTCTAAGGATACATTAGCTAATTAATGGAACATGGACAGTGGGCAAGACGACAGGAGAAGGGCTTTTCATCCCTTCTACACCTGCTACAAATATTTTGGAAACAGCAATGAACAGAAGGGTGACATCATCCAACCACAGTGGTAGCCTAGGGCATTTGCTTCTCACTTTGGCACTACGCAGACAATAGAGCCTGCCATTTTCAGCACTAGACACGCTATCAGGCAATAACTGTTATTTCAGAGGTATGTGGTAGGGAAACTTAGGAATGTGAGAGTAGGTCTTGAAATCATACTTTGAATCCACAGACAGAGCTGCCAACACAGAGCTGCTAATGACAGGCCAGTATGAAGCTATGCAGACAAAGAAGATGGCCAAAGTATAGTTCCTAAGCATATTTGTCCCATCATACGAGCCTTGGACAAAGCAAGGATAACTAGTACTAATCCAGATATCTGAAAGCTTCTATCACCACCTCCTCCTCCACCATCTCTTTGGAGTTTATAATTATACTCATTCCAGCTGTGTGAAATCGGTTCAAATGCATTGTCTTTCCTTAAAGAACCTGGGAAATGTAGTTTTATGAGGATGTTGAGAATTTTTATTAATAACTTCAAGCCACTACAATAATAAGACAGCACACAGGGTTCCTCAGGCAGGAGGTGAAATTTAAAATAGTTAGGAACTTGTTAAATTTGCACTGTATGTTATATCCCAAGTCACTAGCAGAAAATGCCATCTAAAATATTTTCAAAAGTTTTTTTTAATAATCATGAAGGCTTTACATCTATTTTTAACAGATATAAAACTGGAGACTTAGATTCAACAAAATTCTGAAGATACGGAACACAGAACCCTGCTTATAACAGAATGCCAAAGGCAATTAATGCACAACACAAGTATTTTATTCTTCAATTTAAGCTTCATAAATTGCCCAGAGAGCACTGAAAAGAGAATGCTGAATACAGAGGAAAGAGACATACCTGTTTAACCTTGACATAACCTTTGTTGCAGTCTGCTTTTAATTGCACTGAAAAGAAAAGCAAGAGGAAATAGTATCAAACTCATACCCAAGCATTTTGTGGTAAAACAAAGCAAAACGTATGTGGCCAACAAGGAGTGAAGATACGGGGGGGGGGGGAGTGCTTTGATACAATGTAACTTTACTACAATGAGAAAAGTAAGTTTTTGGTGGTAAAGAATTTATTCTCAAGTGAAGAAAGACAAAGTCCACCATGAGTTTCCATAAAATAAATGGAGCCACAGAACTATCTGCATGGAGCCAAATTACCATTGCAAATTCAATCACGCTTCAAAAAGTTTTTATTTCCATCTAGCTGTCCCCATTTACTGGGAAGTCTTCACATGCTGCTGTCTGTCCCTGGCAAATAAATAAATATCTTTTAAAAATATTGAAAATGGTTTTTCTGAATTCTGTTAGTGTATACATATATGCACTAAAATTCTTCACGTTTCAGCCCCCACACCTAACCTCTATAAGTTACAGGTACAGATTAATACATATGGGCACAAAATACCAGTGTTGTACTTTCAGTTCATCCAACTATTCAGGTAGTAAAGATATCACATTACACTAGAACTACAGTTTTGTAAGCAATGAGACTCATTATGGGATTAGGCATTCTATGAAAGGTACTTATACTTTATTTTTTAAAACCATAATCAGCAGTTTGCTACTACAGTCACTCCTTCACATTTGCGAGTTTAACTTTCATGGATTTGATTATTTGTGAGTTTTTCCAATCTCTGCCCTCAGCATTAAGAGCATCTTTTCTGGAGGCACGTTCCCAGTTGGTAGCTCCAATCAGGCCATGCAGCCTTCTAAAAACCTGCTTCTGGTCTTCCTCCTCCTCTCCACCAGCCACTGTCTGGCCAGCTAAGGCCACCTCACAGCCCAATTTCTAGCACCACAAACCATCTCCTGATGTCCCCCATTCACCCAAGGAAGGAGATGGGTGACAGAGAGGAAGTATAGGGCCACCAAGATGATATCCCTCCCTTCTGTCCCCTTTCCCTGATCTGGTTTGGACCCAGAGTGCCTATTCCCCCACCACGCCTTGGTCCCCTTCCCACAGACATACACACACACATTTTGATATTTGTAGGTTTTCCACTTTTGTGAGGGTCCTGCACCTCTCACTCAGCAATGTGGTGGGCCAACTGTATATCTTGATTCAGAAGCTGGCATAAGGTATAGTATAAAACAGACCCCACGCACACCACAGAGCACTGAAATAAAGAAGAGGCTTCAGAAATGTGTAAGGAGCAGGGGAAACCTAGATTTCTTTAGCAGGGTTGCAGATTCAGTCACAATGGGCAACAGTCAGGAATTGTGAAAGCTCAAGTCAAACAGTATCTAGCTTCTGTTCCCACGCTCTAAAGAAAGTGTGAGCTACAAGTGTATAAAAATATCCTTGCTCCTCTGTGAGATGTTGGAAAAACTATTATACCATTGACTTGTACATATTTAATACTTCAGAGCACAAGGGTAATTAGTCATTGGTCCTTCAGATATTCAAGACTCCAACTGGCGGCAACTCCAGCAGCATGGGCAATGGACAGGAATTCCACAGGACCACAAGCTGAGAACTACTGTTGTAAGTATCTTTTGCATGCTTTATTTTGCTGCATTGTTGTCTTTCATGATAGCTAGGAAAGATAGGAAGTTGTAATCCAACACACAGGGAAGGCTCCAGGTCAGATGAAGAGGCTGTACTCCATGCAACAACCATGTTACCTCTTGCTGCAGCCAGGAGATGGAAAATGGCTTGTTGACAAACACCAGGTGAGTTAGGCAGTTAAAATTCAAACCAGACTTCCTGAATCATAGCTCAGATCCTTAGCCAATATACTATACCATCTAACCCAGTAATCTATTCGGCATCAAAGCACTAACGTCCCCATGCCAACAAAGACAGAAATCAACTTACAGTGCAATCCTAAGCACATTGACTTAGAAGTAAGAATTACTGGATTCAACAGGACTTACTTCCAGACATGCTTAAGGTTGCAGCCTTAACCTCTACTTTACCTTGTCTTCGTGAACACTTCTTGTCTGTTATCTCCGTTTCAGGGCCT